>CM022297.1:530095613-530593791 GCA_011799875.1 Thinopyrum elongatum
TTTGGTCATAAAAACATTTGAAATATTAGATACAAAAAGAGAGTGCCAAACAAAAACACAAATAGAAGGAAAATAAAGAATTAGAGCAGTGATTACCGAGGGTCGATTCTCGGCTCTCGGAAATGCCCACCTTTACCGAGAGTGCCTCTTGGGAAAGCACCTAAACCTAGTTCTTAGCCGATCCCCTTTCTTTCCGAGGGTGACGCGCAAATCTTGGTATAGGGTGAACCAAGTGACGACGCCGTCACTCCCAAAAGGGTATACCATGTGGCCTCCCTTTGCCGTGCGTGGCTCTCAGTGAATGCCCCGTTCGCCCGTGAAGCCAGTTTTAGTCCATTCCCTAACAGGATTGCCCACCGCCGGCTCGATCTGGGTGATGAACGCAGTAGTCCTCGACGTTCGTGCCCATGCATGTGTCCGGTTTGTGAGGCATCTGCCACGTCAAGGATGTGCATTGGGTATTCGTACACCACACCACTTTCATACATATGCCTTGGCCACACGCATGCATGCAGGGCCAGTTGACGGACCCCCCTCGGGCGGCTTCCAGATCGAGAACCCAACCGGTGGCCCCGGCGGTCTACGCGGTTGACCGGCACCGAGAGGGGATAGGGGTTGGTGAATACTGTCTCGGTGTTACGGCAGGTCATGTTTTCATTCTTTTACTTTATATATGTAGTGCTTAATTAAAAGTTGAGATTTGAAAAAATCTAACCGAAAACTGAAGTCATCAAAACTCATGGCATTTTGGATCTTTAGTCATTAAAAGTCATGAAATATCAGAAAAAAGAGTGGCAAAAGAAACACAGAGGAATGGGAGGAAAATATAATGTGGCCTTTACCGAGAGCGCCTTCGGTAAAGGTCCTAACCCTAGGTCTGCACATCCTCTCCATTCGTAGTCGTTCTCGGTAAATATGTGTTATTCCTTTTGTTATTGTTTACATCTCCTTATTTTCTTACATGCTTCGCAAAGCACCTTATCATTCTATTAGACATTAGCGAGATGGGTTTTCCGGCGTGCGCCCTTACAAGGCCCGGACAGTCTACAACGTTGACATGCACACGAGAGGGGGTAGGGGTTGATGAATACCTGCTTCTCCGTGTTACGACAGGTCTCTGTTTTCATTCTTTTTACTTTATAGTGCTTGAAGTTGAGATTTGTAATAATCTAGCCCAAAACACAAGTCATCAAAAGTCATGTCATTTTGAAAATTGAGTCATCAAAGACATGAAATATCAGACACAAGAGAGAGTGGCAAAGATACTCACAAAAATAAAAAGGTAAATATGATGTGGCTTACTCAGTACCGAGGGTCAAAACCATTTACGGTAATAGCTGATGTACCGAGAGCCCTCTCGGTACAGGTCATTGTTGGAAATATGCCCTAGAGGCAATAATAAAGTGGTTTTATTATATTTCCTTGTTCATGATAATTGTCTATTGTTCATGCTAAATTGTGTTATCCGGAAATCGTAATACATGTGTGAATACATAGACCACAACATGTCCCAGTGAGCCTCTAGTTAACTAGCTCATTGATCAATAGTGGTTACGGTTTCCTGACCATGGACATGGATGTCGTTGATAACGGGATCACATCATTAGGAGAATGATTGTGATGGACAAGACCCAATCCTAAGCATAGCACTAGATCGTGTAGTTCGTTTGCTAGAGCTTTCTAATGTCAAGTATCATTTCTTAGACCATGAGATTCTTCAACTCCGGATACCGTAGGAATGCTTTGGGTGTATCAAAAATCACAACGTAAATGGGTGACCATAAAGGTGCACTACAGGCATCTCCGAAAGTGTCTGTTGGGTTGGCACGAATCGAGACTGGGATTTGTCACTCCGTATGACGGAGAGGTATCTCTGGGCCCACTCGGTAATGATCATCATAATGAGCTCAATGTGACTAAAGAGTTAGCCACGGATCATGCGTTACGGAACGAGTAAAGAGACTTGCCAGTAACGAGATTGAACAAGGGATAGGGATACCGACGATCGAATCTCGGGCAAGTATCATACCGGTAGACAAAGGGAATTGTATACGGGATTGATGAATCTCGACATCGTGGTTATCCGATGAGATCATCGGTGAACATGTGGGAGCCAACATGGGTATCTAGATCCCGCTGTGTTGGTTATGGGGGAGAGATGTCTCGGTCATGTCTGCATGGTTCCCGAACCAGTAGGGTCTACACACTTAAGGTTCGGTGACGCTAGAGTTGTTATGGGAAATTGTATGGGGTTAACGAAGGTTGTTCGGAGTCCCGAATGAGATCCCGGACGTCACGAGGAGTTCCGGAATGGTCCGGAGGTGAAGAAGTATATATGGGAAGTCAGTTTCAGTCACCGGGAATGGTTTCGGGGGTTATCGGTATTGTACCGGGACCACCGGAAGGTGTCCGGGGGTCCACCGGGTGGGGCCACCTGCCCTGGTGGGCCAGTGGGCTGTGCAAGGGAGGGAACCAGCCCCTGGTGGGCTTGTGCGCCCCCCCCCCCCCCCCCCCACAAGGGGCCCAAGGCGCCTAGGGTTGGAAACCCTAGGGTGTGGGGGCGCCTCCCACCGGCTTGGGGGGTAAGTTTCCCCCCTAGCCGCCGCCCCTCCCCTAGATGGGATCTAAGGGGGCCGGCCCCCTCTCCCCTTCTCCCTATAAATAGAGGGGGGTGGGAGGGCAGCAGCACCTGATCGGGAGCTCCTTCCCAACACCCCATCCTCCTCCGTTTGAGCTTGGCGAAGCCCTGCCGGAGAACTGCAAGTTCCACCACCACGCCGTCGTGTGCTGGAGCTGTCTCCCAACCTCTCCCTCTCCTAGCTGGATCAAGGCGCGGGAGACGTCACCGGGCTGCACGTGTGTTGAACGCGGAGGCACCGTTGTTCGGTTCTTAGATCGGAATCGACCGCGATCTGAATCGCTGCGTGCACGACTCTCCAACCGCGTTCTTGAACGCTTCCGCATCGCAATCTTCAAGGGTATGAAGATGCATCCCTCCCTAGACCGCCGGGGCCACCGGATGGATCCTCGATCTTGAAACCGCCCGAGGGTGGGAGGGGGGACCACACCTGCATGCGCAAGGCCCATGCATATGCATGCAGATTTCATGTGGTGCCTTGCAGATCTGGAATTTCCGGCAATGGAACCTTAGCAGAGCAATAAATTTCTCAAATATTGCACGCGTGCCTGGAAAATGCGGTGGGCATGGCACGTGTCATGCGATGGCCTCCTTTGAGAGCACAAGAAGTTTCGAGGCCACCGGAGCAACAGGCCCCGCACTTCCTGCACAAATCGGACACATTCCCTCTCGATACCCAGAGACTAGCTGGGTGATGGTGCGGTTTACAAGCGGCCTGAGGGGAGGCTTATTCAAAACGCGCCAAAAAATTTATGACACCCTACAGGGGCCATGTGATGACATCGTGCTAGCTCTCGAGTAATTCCGGCATCGTATGATTTTTTGAGAATTTAAACGGTTGCATCAGGCATGCCACTGAGGTACTTTTGCCTCCCCGGTGCCATGGCATGCCCCTCCCTCGTCTGCGCAGGGCCTTGGCATGCCGCTATGACATCACACAGGATTTCCCATACCGCTTCCGGGCATGATTTCATGTGGTGCCTTGCAAATCTGGAATTTCCGGCGATGAAACCCTAGCAGAGCAATAAATATCTCGAATATTGCACGCGTGCCTGGAAAATGCGGGGGGCGTGGCACGTGTCATGCGATGGCCTCCTTTGAGAGCACAAGAAGTTTCGAGGCCACCGGACCAACAGGCCCCGCACTTCCTGCAAAAATCGAACACATTCCCTCTCGATACCCCGAGACTAGCTGGGAGATGGTGCGGTTTCCAAGCGGCCTGAGGGGAGGCTTATTCGAAACGCGCCAAATTTTTTACCACACCCTACAATGGCCATGTGATGACACCGTGCCAGCTCTCGAGTAATTCCGGCATCGTACGATTTTCCTAGAATTTCCGGCGACGAAACCCTAATAGAGCAATAAATTTCTTGATATAAATGCAGTGCAACATTTGTGACAATTACATTGCTTTTATATTTGTTTTTATGTAGGGATACATGCATGAAAGCTGCAACAAATAATGTTGACTACACATTGTACCGAGTGCGACCCTCGGGAATAGTAGGTTTACCGTGAGCTGCTCTGATAAAAGGTAAAACCTAGATCTACTTTACCGAGAGGCCTCTCGGAAAAGCGCCAGCGAGATCTAGGTTAAGACTTTTACCGAGTGCCGCTTTAAGTCGACTCTCGGGAATGGTTCCCGCGGGGACTTATCCAAAATTTTGAACTCTCGCGCCTGACGGTGTCCTGGACTAGGGGGTACTCACCACGTCGTCTCCCGACCAGTGGGTCGGGCTGAGGACCCCCATGGCGATTCACTAATGGGCCAGTTCGGACGGCCGATGACATATACGAGCAAGATTCCACAAGACTTGGTGCTCAAGACAAGGACTTCTCTCCACCGACGTATTCGACTAGGACTCTTGTCATCCTAGGCCTCTGGTATATTATATAAGGCGAGGCCAGGCTAGTCGATAGATCATTATGACATTACTCATCATACCTCTAGGGTTTAGACTACAATGTATGATCTCGAGGTAGATCAACTCTGTACTTGATACTCCATCAATATAAACAAGAGCAGGACGTAGGGTTTTACCTCCATTAAGAGGGCCCGAACCTGGGTAAAACATCGTGTCCCTCGTCCCTGTTACCATTGATCCGAGAATCCACAGCTCGGGACCCCCTACCCCGAGGTCTGCCGGTTTTGACACCGACAATGGTGCTTTCATTGAGAGTACCGCTGTGTGATCGGCAATGGATCAATGGCTGGTCTGCAGATCAACTGCGACGTCGGCGTCTTCATCGCCGGCTCGACTGGTCACCTCGGCTGGGCCGAGGACCAGGCTCCTCTTCGGATCATCAAGATTGGACATATGTTCTCGTCATCATCAACTCCGATATCTATCAAGATCATGGAGGAATCATCCATGGAGCCCGGGGGCTCAACGTCAACATTGCCCTCGTGCAACCGTGCTGTTTTTCCAGACAGCGAACTTGTATCCGCGGCCACCGCCACCTCGAACATTGCTTTGACGATTCCTTTGGTGGAATTGTGCGGAATTGAGTCTATAACAACCCTGTAAAATTTCGTTGCATTTCGATGGAGCAATCTCCGCCGATCTCCGATAAACCGGAGCCCTGTCGAATCTGGATGAGAATCCGGACGAGTTTGGAGCGTGGTGTCCAGCATCTAGCTCGGACGTCCTTTGAAAGATCCAACCGTTGATCAGCTGAGGAATTCCTATATTTACCTCCCCTCAAAATTTCAGATCGATCCGACAGTTCAAACTCCAGAAAACCTCCGATGAGCGCATCGATTTTCAGATCTGTTTTCTGCGCGAATACGAATCCGACACGAGTTCATCTTTCTTCAGGAACGGGATATTGGACAACCTTTTTGAGGAATCTCTTTCTAGGGTATTGTGTTTTGTTTCTGAACACATGCTCACAAATTTTCCTCCTTTTCGGAGGTAACTTTCACCATTGCGCCGGTGTCAAACCAGCCCGACAACGTTGCTGCACGGCAGCTGACCTGCGCCAGATGGGTCGCCGCTTCATCGAGCCGAACTCAACCTCTTCGGATCATTATCTCGGCAAGCTGAACAAGAGTTCGGCATCGTGAAGGGTAAATCATCACTAACATTGTCGCCCCACGAATTATACGGAGCGGGCACACCAGCATCGCCGCATGGTCACTTCATCAAGCGGGCATCGACCGCGTCACAAGATCCGGCCCGCGTTGGCATCGCCGCACTATTGCTTCTTCAATCCTGGACGCGACTTCGGCGTCCAAACATCAGGAGTCAACCCTGGCCGGACTCGCCCCTCGCACCATAGTACCGGAGGACGATCCGAAGGAATCCCAAATATTAATCCGGCTGACCAAGCCAATGTCCACCACGCCGACCTGCTTTGACACCTCGGCCGGCATGGTGCTGCAAACGTCATACTACCGACCTGCCCCGTCACCTCGGCTAGACCGGGGGCTTCGCCATCTTTTCATCAACCTACTCCGGTGACTTTGGCGTCACCAGCCGACCAGCTTCGTCACGTTAGCTGGACCGGGAGCTTCTTCTCACCACATCGACCGTGCGGCATCACCACCTCATCAAGGCGAACTCCTCGCTCGGTTACCTCGGGCTTGGGGCTGGTACCTCAGCCAGGCCGACGACTACTTCTTCGTCCCACCACAAGCCTGGACCTCTTCATCAACGATCAAAGTTCGACTGATGTTTCTTTCTTTATTCTGGTCCTCCACGATCATCGTCGTCCAGGTTTTATTTTTCTTACCTATTTGTTTAGCACATAAATTAATATACAGAGAATATTTTCTGTTCTTTTGTACTGCACTAATTTTGCAGAGCGGCGGCGGCCGTGTGCGCCGTCCGGTAACACATCGGATCGGAGGTCCGCTATGACGGACTAGCAGCAAACGCGACTTGTGAGGACGTGCTACGCATCATGGGAGATCCTGAACGGCTGTGTCCCAGCCGAGCACGCGCACGCAATATCAAGCTTGCGCTGACACTAGTACTATTACTAGATGCAAATCCATGAACCCCCACATGTGTCTCTTTGGATTGCTACAACAAATAAGCCAGGTGCTATTAATCCAACTAATTTTTGCTTGCATGGGTTTATTTTTACCGAGGAATATTACTCTGGTTTGTTCCATCCCCTGTACACAGGACTATCAAATGGTGGCCGCATTAACGATGGTTGCGTGACAGTCCGGTCAGCTTCCCGTCCGCAGTTCGGCAAACGCCGCATCGGGGACTCGGACCACCTTGCGAGTTCAGGCTTTGTCACGCCGACGCCCCGCATCGACATTGGCTTCGACGCCAGGCCACATCTCTTTAAAAAAATATTTTACGTAAATTAATTATGCGAGGATTTTTTATATATTTATATTATTATTTTTTGGATTGCACTATTTTACATGTGTAGGTAATCGACTTCGACTGCGTCGCGCGGTCACTTCGGCAGGCCTACGTCGTCGTCCTAATCGGCTCGCGTGATCACCTTGTTGGTCGAATTGCCATACCGACATGTTCGGTTGCCTCGGGGACTTCGGCATCGCTGAGAGAGCTCTACCTCATCGAGTGTTCGGCATACGGGCCATATTTCTTTATTACTCACTTTGCATAAATTATTAATTATGCAATGAATTTTTTAATTTATTATTATTACTATTATCTCCGGCTTGCACTATTTTCTGTGCACAGGTAAATGATCCGGGTTGGGCAGCGATGTCACCTCGGCGTACCGACGTACCACGTCACCTTGGCTGGACCGGGGGCTTCGTCATCACTTCATTAACCCACGCCGGGGACTTCGGCGTCATACTGCCGGCCTACTCCGTCGCCTCAGTCGGACTGGGGGTTCCACCCTGCCACATTGGCTGCGCTATGTCGCCACTTCGGAGTGCCGAGCTCTTCGCTCCGCCACCTCAGGACCGGCTTGGGGGCTGGGACCTCGTCCCGCCGTAAGCTCGGGCCGCGGATCGACACCGAGCACATTAACCAGCTAAGTCGCTTCCATGCCCAGTTTTTTTTTAATTCTTGTTCGGTTCGACCAAACATTATATTTTTGTTAAAAACTTAGTTTGTCAACAAACATTGTTTGTTAAAAACACTTCGTTTCCCATGTTAACTGTGGGCTCTTAAATTTATATGAGCTGTTTTATAATAAGTGTTCTTCTTCTAAGTCATTGCAAAGTCTTTTTCTACCACTCCTTTCTCGACTCAAGTGTGTGGTCAATAGCCAGATAACCTGTTTTCTCTCTAATGCCACTCGAGTTTAGTTCGCTAAACTGGCCTAAAGAGCAGTACTCCGCCTTCGGGATAGGAGGTTGCAGCCGTTTCTTGACCCGCTTGAAGTCTTGAGATCGGATGTGTCATATTAATCCACAACAGAAGCACAAAAGTAAGACCAATTTTCGGATTGGTACCAAATGACTTGATTTAGTGTGGGCATAAAGTTTTTACTGAAGTCTTTTTGGTTTTCCAAGCCTTTGGCACTTTTAAACTATTTGTGTGCTTCTAGCATAAGTCTCGCAGTGCAACGTCGGACACCTTTAGAGATTCGGCAAAAACATTCTCGGATATTGCTATATATGCATCGGTTTCGAATTGTGTCTTCGGTCAATAGTTGGGTTGCCCGGCTCTTGTGCTTGCCTCCTAAGTTTCGCTTTGTTCGGCTAGGTGTGCAAAGGGAGAACCACTGCGATTGTGCTTCCAGCTCGAATGGTTAAGCACCTCAGTGGAGAAAGCCGAAAACTGACTGTCACAATGGGCGTAAACTGGTCAGCGATCCGATGACAGTGTCAAACTATAGATCGATACCAATTACCCCGTGTTAAACGATGGGCCTTTCATTACATTGGCCGAAGTGTTAATGGCTAGACTTTGGTCGGTGCCGAACACTAACCGGGGGCTCATAGCTAGCTTCCCCAGTTTAAAGCTCCTATGACTAAGTGAAAGTTATAAAGCCCGCATATCTGATTGCCTTGTTTCCGCTAACACAACCGCCTCGGGGCACCGAGACGTCGGCTAAGGGTTGTCTTGTTACTGCGGAAACACCCTGCGTAGTATCTACAAAGGGGTAGAAGCCGACGATGGGCCACTTTCAACTGATAAACGGTCGCAACGGAGTCAAAATAAACATATAACATTAGTGATTGTATTCAGTATACACGCGCTGCCTTCCGTAATTATCGTTATAAAGCCATAAATATGCATCAAATTTGACTTAAGATTTTGGCCAAGCTGGGTTGCCTGGCTGCTGTGCTTACCCCTATGTTCCCGATTGTTCGGCTAGGTGGTAAGGGGAGCACCTTTGTGATTGTTACTACCGGGTCATCCGGGTTAGTACCTCAGACTGGGTGAAGCCGAAAGCTAGCTATCTTAAAGAATATAATTGGTCGGCAACGATGGAAGTGAAAATTTCGGTTCATTATGGACCACAGAGTTCGGGAACTTTCCCCGAACTAAATCCTCAATATTTTTCTCCCACAATGATCGAAGGTGAGGTTTCATGATCATGGTCGGCATGACAACCAAAGAAAGGAACCGATAGCGGGACTATTTTCTTTGGAAGATGTTTCTTATGTTAAAAAGTAATATAACATATCTCTCCGCGTACCTTTGTTTCTAAAACCGCATGACCGGATTGCCTTGTTTGTCGTAAATCTTTGCCCTTATAAAGGATTTATAAAGTAGGACAAACACTCCCCGGCTACTGGCCGAGGAGGTTGAAGCTGATGGTCGGTCAACAAAGTTTTGTACACTACGGATCCGTGCATTAATGATGTAGAGTACTTGGATACATAAAATCATTACACATAATTTATGATTTTACTCCGGATATTGATCCTTAATTCGGCCACCCGTGCCCAAATTAAGGCTCGGGGGCTACTAGGCTTCGGGCATATCATTTAAAAATATTAAAGGGGTACATCGATCCCCTGATCTGGTGTTGCCACCCGACCAGTGGCTCGGGGGCTACTGCATTGCCTATTCAATGCAGAAAATTCAAAGTGCTCAGTGTTCTGCTTGTCCGAGCTATGGGCAAATGCATCTTCGGACAACAATAGGTACCATCATGGACCTATTCGGCATCAAGCTGATATATTACGGCAACTTTTCAAGACCCTCTCTCAAGGGCCCGTCTGGCGATCACTATTTCCTCTAATATATTACACCGCGTTTCTATTCCTAAGTACGCTGCCGAGCTGGGAATTGATCCTCAGGCCGATTTCGTGAATCGACCTGAGTCTCAGGGGCTACTGGGATCTGCGATTTTATGCTATCCTTCAGGTGCATGCCGGACATTCAACGGACACACACCTTGAGGGCTACTGGCTATATATCTCTATAGAGAATACATTGCACAAATCAGAATTAAATTCATAAAAATCAGCACATGGCCGAGGTGGTGCACCACCTCGGATGCAGTCCGGCGTTGGAGCTCGGGTATAGTCCGGCGTTGGAGCTCGGATACAGTCCGGCGTTGGTGCTCGACTTCAAAAGATACTTCGAAAGTAGTCCGGCATAAAGCTCGGATACAAGTAGTTGGCTCCATAAAGGGCATTTCCAGCATTAAGCTCGGCTGAACTCCTTCAACTTTTTTGAAACCAAGGTGATCTATGACACCTCGGATACAGTCTGGCGTTGGAGCTCGGATACAGTCCGGCGTTGGAGCTCGGAAGCAGTCCGGCGTTGGTGCTCGGCTGCAAAAAGATATACCTCGGATGCAATCTGGCGTTGGATTTCGGATGCAAGAGGGCACTGCCGCACGGGAAACACTTTAAACCCGAGGTGTGGCGTAAAAATAACAAGGCATTGATAAAGGCCGTAGACTTAAAGGGCTCCTTGGATGCCCGATGTGTAAACTCTTCGGATTTAGCTTGGCAATCCACAAGATCGAAGATGGAAAGATTTGTTGAACCAGTTTTCAAGGCCAACGAACGAACATGAAGAAAAGTTTGGAAGAACCGAGGAGCGTCCCCAACTTGAAGACCGGTTCAGGGGGCTACTGACGGTGTCCTGGACTAGGGGGTACTCACCACGTCGTCTCCCGACCAGTGGGTCGGGCCGAGGACCCCCATGGCGATTCACTAATGGGCCAGTTCGGACAGCCGATGACATATACGAGGAAGATTCCACAAGACTTGGTGATTAAGACAAGGACTCCTCTCCACCAACGTATTCGACTAGGACTCTTGTCATCCTAGGCCTCTGGTATATTATATAAGCCGAGGCCAGGCTAGTCGATAGATCATTATGACATTACTCATCATACCTCAAGGGTTTAGACCACAACGTATGATCTCGTGGTAGATCAACTTTGTACTTGATACTCCATCAATATAAACAAGAGCAGGACGTAGGGTTTTACCTCCATTAAGAGGGCCCGAACTTGGGTAAAACATCGTGTCCTTCGTCCCTATTACCATTGATCCGAGAATCCACAGCTCGGGACCCCCTACCCTGAGGTCTGCCGGTTTTGACACCGACAGCGCCCTCACTCTCTCGTTCCCACACTTCCCACACTCTGTTCCCCGTCCCCCATCCCCCACCGCCCCCCTGCGTCGCCTCCCCGTCCGCCGAGCTCCGGCGCCGCCGCCCCCACGTCCGTCCCACCCCGTTCGTCGAGCTCCGGCGCCGCCGCCCCGTGTTCGCCGTCTTCACCACCGCCCCGCCCAGTCCGCCATCTCCACCAGCCGCCGTCCCTCACCGCTGCCGCCCCTCGCCGCCGAGCTCCGCCATCGCCACCACCACCGCGTCCGCCGTCTCCACCACCGCCCCGTCCGCCAAGGTCCACCATAGCCGCCGCCCCTCACCGCCATCGCCACATCCGCCGAGCTCCACCGTCGCTGCCGCCGCCACCGGGAGTGCCTCCACCTCCTTCGTCGTCCCCCTGCCCCGTTGGTGAGTCCCTCAAATATGGTTTCTTTATATATTTAGGTATGTATGTGCATATATAGTGAATGATGTATGTGAGTGTGTGTGTGGTAGAGGGGTGCTGTTGATGTGTGTGTGCATGTGCATAGAGACGTGTTGATTAAACCAGTGGGAGAGAAGTAAGTGGTTATCTCGGCTCATCCCATATAAATTGTACCTTTGTCATTTCATCACATATAATATGACTTCACTCTTCGTAATGCAGGAGCTTAGTAAAAGGTGGTGAGAGGCGTCTGCCACGGTCGCCGAGTGGCATCATTGGGGGTCTTTGTAGGTTAAATTATCGTGGACTGGTTACTTTTCCGAACGGTATCATTGAACCAGCCTCGTCATGGGATCACTACAAACTTGCTCCGGATTTCCTGGATATGCGTCAGAGGGTTTATGATAACAGAGCCTTGCGAGTGGTCAATGATTTCTGGGTAAGTCCTTTCAAACACCTGAATGTCAATACCAAAAGGTTTAAATTTGCCATAGTCATGATTTTACCCTTCTCACCTGTATGCATGTTTGTAGGATTTCTATACATGCGTAGAGGGTCAGAAGGATCGTGCAAATGTGGTGGTTGAGAATATTGCCAAGAAACGAGTCCACGACATGCACTATGAGGAGCGCGTCCTGTTAGTGGTCAAGTATCACGCAAACTATCTCAACCAGAAGATTTCCAAAAAGGAGGCTCAAGGGAAGCATCTTTCATGGGACAATTACTTCAAGGCAAGTGACGATGGATGCTTGCTATTGCCTACATTACCGCAAATTAGATTCCTTACTAAGATGTACTTGTTTACTTTACAGGTGATTCCTCGGTGGTGCGTTGACAAACGTCCGTGCTGGGAGAAGATCGTCGAACAGTGGATAGATCCAGGGTGGCAGAATGAACACAAGGCAATAGGGGAACGGCGTAAGTTGATGGGTTGTCCAGGACACCGTCAAGTCAACCTCACCATCCCAGGTGTCGTCTCCAAACATGTAGGCAACAACATCCTTTTCTTTTCATCATGTTCTCTTTCATTTGTGAGCATTCCCTTGATTGTTTGGATCGTTTTCTTTTGCAGAAAGAAGACACTGGCAAGGATATCTCTTACTTCGAGGCGTGGACCATCAAACGTACCAAAGACAAGAAGGACAAGTACCCTCTCCACCAGGAGAGGGACTAGATTAGCTCTAAAGCCCGGTCAGATGGGGAGAACTACACCAAAAAATTGAAGGAGACGTACGGGCAAGAGGCTGATCCTCACGTGCTGCTGTTTGACCCTCTTGTGGCCATTGCCGCGGCAGACAGTAGACCGAATGGCCGGATGGCGGTTCACCTCGATTCTGTCATAACCTCCTCCCTTTCGAGAGTCAACACACTGCATGCTATGAGTACTGGCTCTACTCCTACCATAGAGCGTCACGTACCACATACCACGACCATTATTGAGGATATTCAGGTCAGCGCTTCTTCATTGATCCTTCATGGTCTTGCATGTTTGCATTTCTACACGAATGACATTTGCATTGCCATATTGTAGACTCGACTGATTGACACCCAGAAAGAACGAGATGAAGACCGGGCTAAGCTGAAGGCACAAGATGATCTAGTGAAGTCTTTACAACATATGGTGGCCAATCTTTATTCCATGCAAGGCAAACCAGTGCCAGAGATGCCACCGACGCTAGAGTGGAACATTGTGAGTTTCGTTCAAACTATTTCTATCACCATTTTTGGCATTACCATATGCATTCATCTCATTATTGGGTCAATTCATCACAGCTCAATCCATCACAATGGTCGAATAATGTTCCGGTAGTTCCACCTCAAGTTGGTGGAGTTGAGAAAGCAAACGCCACAGAAGATGTTGATGTTACCACTCCGATCTCCAAAACCACGTGAACTTCATGTTATGTTGTGTTTGAAATTGTTCCTTGTATGTGCTTGAGAACTATTGCATCTTGTGTGATCTTGAGACTTGTAAACTTGTGGTAGTCGAGTGTGCTTGACAACTATTGCACCTTTTATGCACTATTGCTTTTATGTGGGATGTTCTTGAGAATCAATGATTTCTTTGCTCAATGATGCCTATGTGTGACATGTTCTATGTGTGATGAACTATATGCTACTGCTGTATATGTTTTGCTACATGAAAGAAACAAAAATGCAAAAATAGGCTGCTGGGCACAACAATACCGAGAGGGCCTCTCGGCAAAGACTGTGAAACTGGAACCTTTACCGACAGGCCTCTCGGAAAAGTATCACAACCTGTACCGCCCCTGACGGCTTTACCGAGTGCTACTCTTGGCAAAGATGCCCTCTCGGCATCTTATTGTGGACCCACATGTCAGGAGCTAACACGTGGCGCTCTCCTATTGGCTCTCTTTGCCAAGAGTGGCTCTCGGCAAAGATGTCCCTCGGCGTGTTAACGTGGACCCACATGTCAGGAGCTGACACGTGGTGCTCTCCTATTGGCAATCTTTGCCGAGAGTGGCTCTCGGCAAAGATGGCCCTCGGCGTGTTAACGTGGACCCACATGTCAGGAGCGAACACGTGGCACTCTCCTATTGGCTATCTTCGCCGAGAGTGGCTCTCGGCAAAGATGCGCCATGTGGCAACGCCGTCCCTATCTGTTGTCCGTTAGCTACTTTAGTTTGCCGAGTGTTACTGTTCGGCTCTCGGCAAACACTTTGCCGAGTTCCCGTGTCCTGGCTCCCGGCAAATTCCTGTTTGTCTGAGAGGTGTAAGTCGGGGGGCTTTTGCCGAGTGCGGCACTCGGCAAAGGCTTTGTCAGCGGGTTTTGGCCCTTTGCCGAGTGTCCGTGGCACTCGGCGTATAACTCGATTTCAGTACACTAGTAGAAAATAGGGCTTTGGTCCAGGCCGGGTAAGCCCATTAATCCCGGTTCACCCACGAACAGGGACCAAAGGGGGCATCGGTCCCGGTGCATGAGGCCAGGGGGCCGGCCGGGCCTCGTGGGCCACTGGTCCCGGTTCGTCTGACACCTTTGGTCCCGGTTCCAGACACGAACCGGGACCAATGGGCCTCGCTCCTGGCCCAGCACCTTTAATCCCGGTTTGTGGCTGGAACCGGGACCAAATGGGGTCCTTTAGTCCCTGTTCCAGCCACGAACCGGGACCAATGAGATGCCTATATATACCCCCTTGCCCGCGAGCAGAGCAGTGGAGTGCTCTATTTTTTTGGCCGGCCGTGGGAGAGCTTTGTGGTGCTCTAGCTCACCTCCTATGCACATGAGGTGTTCGATGAAATGCCCGAGCCACACTTAAGCTTTCTCCTCTCGAAGCTCCTTTTCCAAGCTCCATTTTCCTCAAGATTTGTCTAGATTTGGCGGTGCGTCCTATCCCGTCCCCATCCTCACCGCCGTTGATCGCCCGCGCCGATCTCGTCGCCGGCACCACCGTGGTGAGCCTCTTGTTCTTATCTTCTTTCTAAAAGAAAAACGTTCTTACTTGTATGATTTAGATAGATACTTGTGTAATTTTCTTACTTTTATTATTGTTTGTTATTATATAGTGCGATGGTTTTGGTATCCGCCTCCGTCGGCCCTCGTCCTCTCTATGATTCGGACGTGGTATATATTATCTTTTATAACTATTTGGTTCATTTAGTGTTTATGACAATTATGCCGACCAACGTGACATAGATGTTTTTATCTAGGAGGTATGTGAACCGGAAATTCCAACCGACCCTATTGTCGAGAGGTTAAATTTAGTTGAAGAAGAAAACAATTACCTGAAGAAAAAATTGAAAAGAATAGAGGAGGAGAAGATGAGATTGGAGTTGCATGTTGCGGATGTCGTCCATGATCACAAGATCAAGATGGATGAAATGCGCTTGAAGATTAGAAAGATTAAAAAATATGCCATTCATACTAAGGCTTGGTATCATTATGCCGTTGGATGAATTGTTACCTTAGTTGCGATTATGATCACATTTGTTGTTGCATTGAAATGTTTTACATAGTTTCAATGTATGGTTTAATTAGATGCTCTGGAGAGCTATGTGTTGTTCAATGATAACTATGTATGTACTTTGGTTTTAATGCGATGATGAACTTCTATTAATTTGGTCACTTCTGTATCCATGATATTCTGTAATGGTTTTTGACACACTTAATTATATGTAATGCACGCAGATGAACCGGCAATGGATATACGGTAACAGACGCACCTCCGAGTACATTAAGGGCGTGCATAATTTTCTCGAAGTGGCTGAGGCGAACAAGCAGAATGGTTTTATGTGTTGTCCATGCCCTATATGTGGGAATACGAAGTCTTACTCTGACCGGAAAATCCTGCACACCCACCTGCTTTATAAGGGTTTCATGCCACACTATAATGTTTGGACCAAGCACGGAGAAAGAGGGGTTATGATGGAAGACAACGAAGAAGAAGAGGATGATGACAACTATGTGCCCCCTGAATACAGTGATGCTGCAATGGGGGGAAGCTGAAAATCAAGAGGAAGCAGACGATGTGCCCGATGATGATCTTCGCCGGGTCATTGTTGATGCAAAGAGACAATGCGAAAGTGAAAAGGAGAAGTTGAAGTTCGATCGCATGTTAGAGGATCACAAAAAAGGGTTGTACCCCAATTGCGAAGATGGCAACACAAAGCTCAGTACCACACTGGAATTGCTGCAGTGGAAGGCAGAGAATGGTGTATCTAACAAAGGATTTGAGAAGCTACTGAAAATATTGAAGAAGAAGCTTCCAAAGGATAACGAATTGCCCGACAGTACGTACGGAGCAAAGAATGTTGTATGCCCTCTAGGATTGGAGGTGCAGAAGATACATGCATACCCTAATGACTGCATCCTCTACCGCGGTGCGTACGAGGATTTGAACGTATGCCCGATATGCGGTGCATTGCGGTATAAGATCAGACGAGATGACCCTGCTGATGTTGATGGCGAGCGCCCCAGGAAGAGGGTTCCTGCCAAGGTGATGTGGTATGCTCCTATAATACCACGGTTGAAACGTCTGTTCAGAAACAAAGAGCATGCCAAGTTGATGCGATGGCACAAAGAGGACCGTAAGAAAGACGGGAAGTTGAGAGCACCCGCTGACGGGTCGCAGTGGAGAAAAATCGAGAGAAAGTGGGGGGACTTTGCAGGTGACGCAAGGAATGTATGGTTTGGTTTAAGCGCGGATGGCATTAATCCTTTTGGTGAGCAGAGATGCAATCATAGCACCTGGCCCGTGACTCTATGTATCTATAACCTTCCTCCTTGGCTGTGCATGAAGCGGAAGTTTATTATGATGCTAGTTCCCATCCAAGGCCCTAAGCAACCCGGCAACGACATTGATGTGTACCTAAGGCCATTAGTTGAAGAACTTTTACAGCTGTGGAATGGAAAATGTGTACGTGTGTGGGATGAGCAAGACCAGCAGGGATATGACCTACATGCGTTGCTGTTTGTAACCATCAATGATTGGCCTGCTCTCAGTAACCTTTCAGGAAAGACAAACAAAGGATACCACCCATGCACGCACTGTTTAGATGACACCGAAAGTATATATTTGGACAAATGCAGGAAGAATGTGTACCTGGGGCATCGTCAATTTCTTCCGACCAACCATCAATGTCGAAAGAAAGGCAAGCATTTCAAAGGCGAGGCAGATCACTGGAAGAAGCCCGTCGTCCGTACTGGTGATCAAATACTTGCTATGGTCAATGATTTACAAGTAATCTTTGGAAAGGGTCCCGGCGGACTATCTGTTCCGAATGACGCTGAGGGACGCGCACCCATGTGGAAGAAGAAATCTATATTTTGGGACCTACCCTATTGGAAAGACCTAGAGGTCCGCTCTGCAATCGATGTGATGCACGTGATGAAGAATCTTTGCGTGAACCTGCTAGGTTTCTTGGGCGTGTATGGGAAGACAAAAGATACACCGGAGGCACGGGAGGACCAGCAACGTGTGCACGAAAAAGACGGCGTGCCTCCAAAGCAGTATGAAGGTCCTGCCAGCTACGCTCTTACCAAAGAAGAGAAGGAAATCTTCTTTGAATGCCTGCTCAGTATGAAGGTCCCGTCTGGCTTCTCGTCGAATATAAAGAGAATAATAAATATGGCAGAGAAAAAGTTCCAGAACCTAAAGTCTCATGATTGCCACGTGATTATGATGCAACTGCTTCCGGTTGCATTGAGGGGGCTTCTACCGGAAAACGTTCGATTAGCCATTGTGAAGCTATGTGCATTCCTCAATGCAATCTCTCAGAAGGTGATCGATCCAGAAATCCTACCAAGGTTAAGGAGTGATTTGGCACAATGTCTTGTCAGTTCGAGCTGGTGCTTCCACCATCCTTCTTCAATATCATGGCGCACGTCCTAGTTCATCTAGTCAACGAGAATGCCATTCTGGGCCCTGTTTTCCTACACAATGTGTTCCCCTTTGAGAGGTTCATGGGAGTCTTAAAGAAATATGTTCGTAACCGCGCTAGGCCAGAAGGAAGCATCTCCATGGGCCATCAAACAGAGGATGTCATTGGGTTTTGTGTTGACTTCATTCCTGGCCTTAAGAAGATTGGTCTCCCTCAATCGCGGTATGAGGGGAGACTGACTGGAAAAGGCACGCTAGGAGCGGACTCAATAATATGTAGGGACGGGCATTCTTGGTCTCAAGCACACTACACAGTTCTACAGAATTCTACCTTGGTGACCCCGTATGTCGATGAACACAAGAATATTCTGCGCTCCAAACACCCGGAGCAGTGTGACGACTGGATTACATGTGAACACATCAGGACTTTCGGCAGTTGGTTGCAAACATGTCTCATGGGTGACAACACTGTTTCTGATGAGCTGTACTTGTTGGCCAGGGGACCATCTTCGACTGTATTGACTTACAAAGGGTACGAGATAAATGGGAATACATTTTACATTATCGCCCAAGATCAAAAGAGCACCAACAAAAACAGTGGTGTCCGCTTTGATGCAGCAACCAAGAGGGGAAAGGTCGACACATATTATGGTTACATCGTGGACATATGGGAACTTGACTATGGACATGATTTTAAGATCCCTTTGTTTCAGTGCAAATGGGTCAATCTGTCAGGAGGCGGGGTACAGGTAGACCCACAGTACGGAATGACAACAGTGGATCTGAACAATCTTGGGTACACAGACGAACCATTCGTCCTAGCCAATGATGTGGCGCAGGTTTTCTATGTGAAGGACATGTCTAGCAAACCGAGAAAAAGAAAAGATAAGGAAGCGAATACATCATACGATGAGCCAAAGTGCCACATAGTTATTTCAGGAAAAAGAGACATCGTGGGAGTGGAGGGCAAGACAGACATGTCTGAAGATTATGAAAAGTTTCATGAAATTCCTCCCTTCAAAGTCAAGGCTGACCCAAGCACCCTGTTAAACGATGAAGATTATCCATGGTTACGGCGCAATAAGCAAAGGACATAAGCGAAGAAAAAGTGAAGACTTTCTCTCCACAACTATTATGATGATGCCTTTGATGTAGAATGTCACTGCAGTTACATGTCAAGAAATGAAATCCCTTTGTAACAGATGAGTTTTCGTCCGAAACCCTGATACTTCGAAAGAGATTGTCCATTTTGTACACGAAGTGCATCTAGTTTTTGCCGTAACCCTCTCAACTTTTTAGAACATGCTATGTGGGTGAAATGATGATACCATGCCAACTTTCAACCTTTTTAGAGTTCATTTGTAGTGCTTTTCAATTTCAGGGTCATTTAGCTTAAAAAAATCAGTAAATGCATGAAAAATACCAAATGAAGTCAGAAAGGTTTGAAAATTGATGATGTGGCTTTGAATGGTTCATTTTGAACACACAAAAAGTCTGGAGTTCAAATAAGCACTAGTAGAAAACGGGCCTTTAGTCCCGGTTCCAGAGGGCCTTTAGTCCCGGTTTTGAAACCGGGACTAAAGGGTCGAGACTAAAGGCCCCCCCCCTTTAGTCCCGGTTCTGTTACAAACCGGGACTAAAGGCCCTCCACGTGGCCGCTGTCTGGAGCTCGACCTTTAGTCCCGGTTGGTAACACCAACCGGGACTAAAGGAAATTTTACGATTTTTTTTGAATTTTTTCTTTGAATTTTTTTCCTGATTTTCAAAATTTTGAATTATTTTACAATTTAATCTCTAATCACCCCTCATCACTACTCAATTTAATCTATAATCTCCATTCTCTAATCACCCCTTATCATTCCAAATCGTCTAACTTCCCGGCCGGTCACCCATCCTGTGACTACTCCAGCCTGAGCACGCTTAACTTCCGAGTTCTATTCCCCCTAGTTTCCAAGTCTGCACTTGTTGTTTTGCTGACAATAGTAAGATGTCAATCCTATTAACCCTCAGGAGTTTAGCTTGAGCATGAAGTCGCACGTTTCACTGTTTGAGTTTGAAACTATTATTCTAAAAAACAATAATTATTTAGTAACACTAATATTTCTTGAATAAGTAGTTTGACCATAGTTTGACCACACTTTGACCACAGTTTGACCAGATTTGACCAAAATTCAAAAAAACTAAAATAATTATTTAGTAACACTAATATTCTTGAATAATTATTTAGTAACACTAACACTTCTTGAATAAGTAGTTTGACCATAGTTTGACCAGATTTAACAAAAATTCAAAAAAACTGAAATTTGAGCATAACTTTTTTTCCTTTTAGAATTTGAGGATTCAAAAAATTTGCAAAACGGCCTACAGATGTTGAAATCGGATGCGGATTTTCGTGCTGAACATTTTTATATATTATACATTTTTTCCGACATCGTATGCAAAAGTTATAGCTGTTTTACTTTTTCATAACACTTTTTTGCAAAACATGTCCAAATTTAAGTTTTTAAATTTTTCTAACTAGTAGATCTAGTATATAAATACATCTCGAAGGATTTTATTTTTTGAAGTTTTTATCATTTCTTTTGTTTTTTTCAAAAATGAAATGGCGATACAGGGGGGGTAGAGTTTGAGACACAAACCCCTTTAGTCCCGGTTTGAGACACGAACCGAGACTAAAGGGTGCGATGCCCTTTAGTCCCGGTTCATATCTCAAACCGGGACTAAAGATTAGACCTTTAGTCCCGGTTTGAGATACGAACCGGGACTAAAGGGCAGCGCACCCTTTAGTCCCGGTTCGTGTCTCAAACCGGGACTAAAGGTCTCATTTGAACCGGGACTAATGCCTTTAGCCGCTCGAACCGGGACTAATGCTCACATTAGTCCCGGTTCGTAATACAATCGGGACTAATGTGTATATTGAGCTGTGATCAAAGCCCTGTTTTCTACTAGTGAAGTTCAAAAAAATGAAATACCTTTGTAACACAAGAGTTTTCGTCCGAAGCCCTGATATTTCGAAAGAGATTGTCTGTTTTGTACACGAAGTGCATCCAGTTTTTGCCGTAACCCTCTCAACTTTTTAGAACATGCTATGTGGGTGAAATGATGATACCATGCCAACTTTCAAACTTTTCAGAGTTCATTTGTAGTGCTTTTCAATTTCAGGGTCATTTAGCTTAAAAAAATCAGTAAATGCATGAAAAATACCAAATGAAGTCAGAAAGGGTTGAAAATTGATGATGTGGCTTTGAATGGTTCATTTTGAACACAAAAAAAGTTTGGAGTTCAAATAAGTTAAAAAAATGAAATACCTTTGTAACAGATGAGTTTTCGTTCGAAACCCTGATACTTCGAAAGAGATTGTCCGTTTTGTACACGAAGTGCATCCAGCTTTTGCCGTAACCCTCTAAACTTTTTAGCACATGCTATGTGGGTGAAATGACGATACCATGCCAACTTTCAACCTTTTCAGAGTTCATTTGTAGTGCTTTTCAATTTCAGGGTCATTTAGCTCAAAAAAATCAGTAAATGCATGAAAAATACCAAATGAAGTCAGAAAGGGTTGAAAATTGATGATGTGGCTGTGAATGGTGCATTTTGAACACACAAAAAGTCTGGAGTTCAAATAAGTTCAAAAAAATGAAATTCCTTTGTAACAGATGAGTTTTCGTATGAAACCCTGATACTTTGAAAGAGATTATCCATTTTGTACACAAAGTGCATCCAGCTTTTGCCGTAACCCTCTCAACTTTTTAGCACATGCTATGTGGGTGAAATGATGATATATTGACAACTTTCAATCTTTTGAGAGTTCATTCGAAGTGCTTTTCAATTTCTGGGTCATTTAGCTCAAAGAATGAACTAGTAGCAAAAAGAATGAACTAGAAAACTTTTATGAAACTCTAATAGCAAAAAGAATGAACTAAAAATAATCAATTAAAATATTCTGTTATGATCAACTAAAACAAAACTATAATATTCTTCAATAGCAAAAAGAATTAACTAAAAAGCTTTTTATAAAACTCTAATAGCAAAAGGAATCAACTAAAAAGATTTTATAAACCTCTAGTATCTTTGAAACTAAATTTTTACAAAATTTATGCAACCAAAATTATCAAAGTATTTTTTGTTCAAAACATTAATAGCAAAAAGAATTTTCATAAAGAATTTTTTTGTTAGAAACTTTAATAGCAAACTAAAATAACAAAATCTGTTTTTGATTAAAACAGACATTTAAAATAACCTAAAAATTACCAAATTGAATATAATGATAAAACACAGTAATATTAAATAGCAGGAAAAATAATCACTCAAAAATATATTTTTATCGTAAAGTTATTCACAAACTAGTGATTCACATAAATTTAGTATATAATTTATTCAAATTTGAAAACTAATGGCACTAACAGAAAGTTTATAATTTTTGTGACCTAAAAGCAAAAATAATCACTGAAAAACTGTAAGTATTTAGTAAGTACAAACAAAAGAAAATAAATAAAGCATCAAAGAAAAAAAAGGAAAAAAAATTAAAAAAATTGCCGCCTACTGGGCCACCACGGCCTGAATACGACTAGAAACCCATTGGGCCAGGATTCAGGCCCACAGCAGGCCCAGTAGGCCCATAGGGAGAGGAGTGTGACATTAGGCCCGTAAGCCTGCAGTTGAGAGGAGCTCGAGAGAGGCAACGCAGCAGCGCTTATAAACAACTCTCGAGCCCTCTTAGCTAGCGAGGTGGGACTAAACTTTTGGCCCAGGGCAGCACCAACTTTTAGTCCCGGTTGGTGGAACCAACCGGGACCAATACCCCCCTTTGGTCCCGGTTCGTGCCACCAACCGGGACCAATACGTACCCCCCCTTTGGTCCCGGTTCATGCCACCAACCGGGACCAAAGGTCTAAGAGACCTTTGGTCCCGGTTGGTGGCACGAACCGGGACTAAAGGGGGCATTGGTCCCGGTTGGTGCCACGAACTGGGACCAAAGGTGGTTGCTATATAAGCCCACACTTAGCAAATTTCACAGTTTCATCGCCACTTCCCCCGACGACGCCGACCTCCTCGACGCCGCCAGGCTGCCCCGACGCCGTCCGCCACCCACGCCGTCACCGTCGCCTGTGCCCCTGCCCCGTCCCCGAGCCCACGCCGTCCGCCGCCCACGCCGACTCCGTCCGCCGCCCCCAAGCGCGCCCGGCCGCGCCCCTGCCTTGGCCCGCCCCCACCGTCACCATCGCCGGCGCCCTCGCCGCCCCCGCCGTCGCCCTCGTCGGCCGCCCCCGCTGTGAGCCGTCGCCGCACCCGGCTATGTGCATAGTTTTTTTATATATATGTTGATTTTTTTATATGATGATTTTTTTGTTCATATATAATGTATATATGTATGTGGCAATATGTATGTATGTATGGATTGATGTATATGTATTTTTTTGTTCATAGCATTTTTTTCATATATATGTTTTTTTTCATATATGTGGCTAGCTATTTGTATTTTTTTGTTCATAGCATTTTTTTCCAAGTACGTATGTGGCTATGTATGTATGGATGGATAGCATTTTTTTTGCATGTATGTATGTATGGAGTCGTTGTTGATCTACCCCATCCCCGATAACTTCGACATGAGGGGGGGGGGGGGGGGGGACGTCGGACATGCATGAGGAGGAAGAGAGAGATGTTAATAGAAAGTTTCCTCTTGAAACATTACTAAGTTAAAATGTTACGAAGTTACTAAGTTTTCTCTCGAAACGTTACTAACTTACTAAGTTACTAAGTTAAAATGATGTTAATAGAAAGTTTTCTCTCGAAACGTTAATAAGTTACTAAGTTAAAATGTTCATATATATTCGAAACATATCATGTGTTGTATTTTCTCTCGAAACGTATCCCCGGTAACTTCGACATGAGGGGGGACGTCGATCAACCCCTCTCGCCCGACCAAACCCTAGAAGCGTCGAGGCCACCCCAAACCCTAGAAGAGTTATCGAGGCCACCCCAAACCCTAGAAGCGTTGTCAAGGCCACCCCAAACCCTAGAAGCGTCGAGGCCACTAATATGATTCCTTGTTGTGATTAGCTAAGCTAGGTCTATGTTTGCCACTAATATATCCATCTCTCATGTTTGTATATTAATTGCCATGTTGTAATATTTGCAGAAACTATGGATCAAAGAGACTTAGAACAAGAACAGTTGTTGGCGGATATAATCCTCGCCGGTGCTGATCCCTTGTCGTTTCTCAACGACACCGATTGTCTGGAAGGAGAGGATGACGGCTCCGGTGATCAAACAATGGAGGAGGAAGGACATGATCATGACGGCTCCGGTGACCGAATGGTGGAGGAAGAAGGAGACCATGATGAAGGCTCCGGGGACCGAACGGAGGAGGGAGCTGTTGCAAAGTCCGGCGAGGTATATATATTAATTAAGCCTGTGCTGACTAATTAATGCATTAATTGTTTTGGTATGTACATATATTAACGCTTCTTTCTTCTTTTATAGCCCTCCGGATCGAGCCAAACTTCCGTAATGAGACAAGGCCCGAAGAATAGGTTGCGCCAGGATGAAAGGTTCACGATCACACAACTCACGGACGATGGCCTACCGATCAAACCCAAGCGGACCAAGGACGCATTTTCTGCTCAGTGCGGAGCTATTGTTAGGACGACGACCCTGAAGTTTCTTATGTCACTGATAGACAGAAAGATGATCTTTGGACCTCGCTGAAGGCAAATTTCACCCTACCGCCCGAGGAGGATCCGAATAAAGACAGTTATAGAGCCAAAGGTCAAGGCGTGTGCTCTTAAGAAGATGGCAGATCTATTCAGGAGGTGGAAGAAAGAGTTGAACACAAGGTTTGTCGACAAAGGGAAGACTCCAGAATTCACCGGCCGATTTGAGAAGATAAGAGATCACTGGCCCGCATTTGTGGCCTACAACACATAGGACAAGAGTAAGAAAATGTCAGAGACAAACAAGAAAAATGCTGCAAAGAAGCAGTATCACCATCACACGGGGTCAGGTGGCTACCTCAAAGCCCGGCCGTTGTGGGACAAAGCTGAGCAAGACCTGCTTGCTAAAGGGGTCCAACCAGCGACATTGAACTGGCCAGACCGTTCAAGGACTTGGTTCTTCGGGGTTGGGGGAACTTTGGACCCAGAAACAGGGGAGTGCCGTTGGACGGACAAGCAACTTGCAATACCAATGAAGAAGCTTCAGGATTATATCACCGCAGCGCAGGAAGGGACGTTCATTCCCGACAGAGAGAAGGACGAGCTGACTGAGGCCCTCGGGAATCCTGAGCACCCTGGACGAACACGAGGCACAACAGGCTCCATTCCGTGGGTGGTTGGGTTTGCCGGCGCAGGCGGTTACAGAAGCCGGGAGAGAAAGAGAAAAGTGGAGCTGAGCGAAATGCAAACGCTCAATGCAAGACTATTAAAGCTAGAGGAACTTGCAGCTGCCGGCCAACCATCTCAGCGGCACAAAGCTACCCCAGAAGCTACCCCGCCATCTCAGCGGAGAAGCAGAGTGGCTTCCACGGAGCTCGTTCAGCCTGATTCCATGGCTCCTCGCTACCCCGTGGATACTATCACGGAGGCTCAACATTGCGAGCTTATGACAAAATGGCAGAACCTGACTTTGAAGGCGGCTGTCGGCTCTGTTGCACCTCCTCAACCCGACGGAACTTTTCACTGCGGTCCGATTCCACATGGCTATGTTGTTGTGAAGGTGGATGAAATAATGGAGGGATTTGAGGAGCTGGAGCCTGACCACCCTACAGGTGAAGGGGAGAATCATCTGGTTAATGCTTTGAGGAGTACATGTCTATGGAGGAAGGAGTACATCAAGCTTCCAAACTGGACGCCTCCTCCTTCTCCTCCTCCGGCAAGTCAGGGCACTCCGCCTCCTCCTCCTCCTCCGGCGAGTGATCAGGGCACTCCGCCCCCTTCTCCGCCTCCTTCGGCGCGTGAGGGCACTCCGCCTCCTCCGGCGCGTCGGAGTACTCCGCCTCCTCCTCTGCCTCGTCAGCAACGTCGGAAGAGAGCCGCCGCCGCTCCGGCGGCTAGCAGTACAAGCAGAGGCGGGAAGCAATTCAGATACGGTCAATCTCTCAAGCCTCTGGAAAAGTTACCATATGAGAGGACCGACCAGGAAAACGCGAAAATCAGTGCTGCCGAAGTGCATGAACATTTTGCACGGAAACCTCCACCTCCGAACGAAACGATAGATCCGGTGAAAGTGAAGCGCACTATCGATGTCCTGAAGCGACCACCACCGCCTCCGCCGCAATCCAACTATGAGCGCATTATTGAAAGGGCATATAAGCAAGCGGAGCGGTCGGGAAGTACTTGCAGTCATGCAAGGTTAGCAGAACAAAGAAGTGGAAAAAAAAATTTCCCAGCTCGGCGAACAGGCGAACCAATCGTGCCCCCCGCTCAAGGTGTCTAGCGATATCGTCGCTAATCATCCGGGGATGGTGCCCGGTACCAATCCTGCTGATTAACTGAGCGATGATGTAGAGTTTGAAACAATGGAGGTGGACGAATTCAGATACCAGTACGGGAAGCCTCTCGTCAAACGTGGTCATCCTTCTCTAACAACGATGATGCGAAGATTCCATGAATGGTACATGAAAACCTGCAGGGAGTCTAGGAAGGATACTTTGACGCTGAGAATTAAAGAGGAGCACGACCTCGTTGGAATGGATCTATTGTCTGTTTAATTTGACGAGTTATTCCAGTTATACAATCAAAAGGCCCTCGACAAAACACTTGTAACTTGCTACTGTCTGTAAGTAATACTTATGTAATTAAGTCTCTATATATTGGTCAGCTCTTTCATTGCATGTATATATAATTATCCTCACAATATTATGCAGATTGAAGATCGTCGAATGCAGAAAAGCACAAATCTATGACATTGGTTTCATTAACCCTATTATCATACATGAATGGACGGTTAAAAACAGAGTAACAGATACCGAGGACAACTTGCTACAATCGTTGCTTAAAAATCAAAACAAAGATAAAATACTCTTTCCTTACAACTTCAAGTGAGTATTACTGTCTTGTGCATATTCGGTTTCCCTTATTACTCGAGGTTATAGTAATGTAATTGATGAGTTATGCATGCGTGCGCAGGTTCCACTTTATGCTGCTAGAGATTAAGCTTGACCCGGGACTAGTAACCGCCTTAGACTCGAGACGAAAAGATCGCCAGGACTATGCAGACATGACTGAAATGATTCAGAAGTAAGTTCAATCGATCATTATCACACCATATCGGCAACTTTGTTCATTTCCTGATATCATTTATCATGCTTTGATAAAGTAATTATTTTTTTTGTCTGGCAGGGTTTGGAAAGAGTTCACCGTAATTGTTCCGGTACTGCCGAGGGAGCTGCGATTTACACACCCGAAAGTAAGTACTACTACCTAGTTCCGCGCATCTCCCATTGATTCTAGTTTCATCAATACCATTTATCATGCTTGATTATCAGTTCGATTGAACTCTATTTCTCGTAAAGTGCTTGTGGCAGGAAGCCGGGAATGATTTATGTGGATACTACGTTTGCGAGTTCATCTACAACGCGACGGACTCTAAGCGGGGCTACTCTGATAAACAATATGAAGTGCGTAAGCAATAATATTCACAATTTTATTTTATTACCATCATTTGTGTTGAGTTTCATTCATATATATGTATTGATCCCCTTCTTTAAATTAGATGTGGCAGATGCGGAATGAACTCCTAACACATAATCGCATACGAGCAATTCAAGAGGAATTGGCGGGATTCTTTTTTGACCACGTCATACATAAAGCCGAAGAATACCATGTGGAAATTGATATAGACATGAGATGTTAGCCAGGGATTGTAAGAGATCTTATATTGTATATAGTAGCTAGTAGCGTAGGATAGATATACGAAAACTTATTGTTCGACCACTCTCTCGGAGAAAGAGAGGTCACTCCTCTCTGCATATGTTCATGACGATCTTGTGTAATTAATGATTCCTTCATTTGCTTACTAGTTAGCGTGTCGAGTTCTCTCTATATGTATAGTAGCTAGCGTCGACCAAGCACGGAGAAAGAGAGGACACTTCTCTCTATTAGCAAGATAACACAATATGAAACCCCTAAATTAATCCTCCAAAATCCCCTAACCCCCCCTTCAAAAAAACAAAAACAAAAACCCCAGCTGCTTCCAGATGCTGACGCGTGGATGCCCTTTGGTCCCGGTCTGCTTAGGCGCCCCGCAGCGGCCACGTGGAGCCCCTTCTGTCCCGGTTTGTAAGTGAACCAGGACTAAAGGTTTTGGTCTTTAGTTCCGACCCTTTAGTTCCGGTTCCAGAACCGTGGCCAAAGGGCCTCTGGAACCGGGGTTAATGGGCCGTTTTCTACTAGTGGTAGTGCCTCAAGTTCAATGTTTTACCTGATTTGTGGGGATTTGGGGGCGTATTAATCTGCTTGGGGGATGGATTTTGGTCTCCTAAGGTTTGAGCAATTTCTCCTCGCCCGGTGTTAGTGTGGATTGCAGGCAAGGTTGGACGCAGTTTTGGCGTACAACACAGCGCTGCGGCGCCCGGCGACATGCCACTGCTGCTCAGGTTGTCCCCGACCTCACGCTTGTTGCCGCTTGCCGTCGCCACTGATGGATGTCCATGGAGCTGGCCATCATCGAACCCAAGTGGTGGTTCCCCTCCAAGTTGTCTGTCCTCTTCCCCTTCTTCTGAGTTGGTGGTCTCTTCTCTTTCCTACTTCTTGGATTCCATGGTACTCGGCCTTTCTAAGTTACAGGCTCACAGCCATGGGCGGATTCAGGCCCCAGGCAGCCCAGGCGGCGGCATGGGGCATGAGGCCAACCTCGTTCTGTGCTACAGTACGAAGCCTGCCTGGGGCCTGGCCCATTCCTGGGTCCGCCACTGCTCACAGCCATGGCGCCACCAAGCTTGGGTTCTAATGGAGACAAGCCAAACTACATTTTTCCTCTGCTGCTGCTCTCAAGCCGGGACAAGAATTAGGAACATAATAACAAAAACGAAGAGAGGGGCAAAGGTCCGGAAGGAAAGCTTGCATATGTGTAGCCAGAAAAACAACTGCGGTGCCAAATCCAGTGGAAGGGAGAACTCAGAAGGCGCAAATCGGGAGAAGAACAGATCCAGACAAAAAGATCTGAAATGAGACAGGGGCACCACCTCGAAATCTTCAGAAAGAGGAAGAAGAGAAACCACAAATCGGGGAAGATCGAGAAAAAATGCAGGGGAACACACGCACCATGAACTGACGAAACTGAGGCGAGGCGCAAAAGCAGACCATGGAGGAGGCAGCGTGGGTGTGGAGGGGGAGGGAGGCGGGGAGGAGGTGGCCTGGGAGGAACGAGGAATGGACGAGACGAGGGTGTGGCCGTGTGGGGGACGGCTGGAGTAGTAGGAGAGGGAGCAGTTGAGGGATGGGGTGCCCGCGCCGAGCGTAGCCTCTGTCTCCCTCGCCGCACGTCGTCGCCACTCGCCATACCCCGCGCATAGGCGCCACCGCCCTGACGACAGCCACAGGGCGACGCAGGGGTCAGCTACAGTGCGGCGCCGATGTGACCAGAGGGAGAGGGAAAGGAGCGGGGCACCGCGCGGTCGGCTCTCAGCGGGCCTAGCAGTAGCAGGGCCTCCCAACCGAGTTTTGCAGGGCTCCGGTAAACCTGGACACGAGCCGCGCCGAGCCAGACTGGAGCTCGCTCTTCTCAGGCCGAGCCGAACCAAGCCCTGTGCCCAGGCGAGCTAGCGATTGGGGCTCGGCCCGAGTTTGAAGCAAACTCGGTGCAGCTCGGCAGGCTTGGTGAGCCTAGCCGCGATTGGTCACTGCCATGTGGGGCCACCATCTGGAGTGCCAGGATCGGCAGTGCACAGTGGCATCCAGCAGCGTGCGGGCGTCAGGATGGCAGCCGTGCACGTTGTAGCCGTCGGCCGTTGGGGGAATGAGTCGATTCTCCCCCATCTTGATCGGCCGAGGGAGCTTGAAGTGGGTGAGAGCCATTTCCGGGAGCCCGCGATGACGAACAGAGAGAGCAGAGCCAGGTTGTCGAGTCCGTCGGCCGCGGTAAAGAGCATGAGAACACAGTTGAGGTGGAGTGGCGAGGAAGGGTGGGAGAGCGGCGAGCGGCAAGCCGACGTCAGCGAGCAGCATGCTGTTGGTGGCGGCGAGGAAACCCTACAAAAGTTGTGCGTGTCTATCTCTCTTACTCGTCGTATCATGCAGGCGTGCAGATATGCAATAACTGGGGCAAGGCAGCGTGTTGGCAATGGGCTGCATGCAGCAGCATGCTGGTCTCCTTGTTATGGGCTGCTCTGCTGTGCGCAGCTTGCTTTCGGCTCGCGAGCCAGCCCGAGTACAGCCAGGCTCGACCCGAGGTGAAAACAAGCCCAATTCTACAGCTCGGCTCGGCCTTTTTGTGTTACGGGCCGAGCCCAAAAGCTCGAGCTGAGCGTCCAACTTTACCGGTGAGGCTTTCGAGGGACCGACCGTCCAGCTATCCTCTGCAACGCACGGACCAAATGGCAGATGAGAATCGGGAGGACGTGGAAGCCTGTGCGTGCGAACCCTCGTGCAGGTCTTCTCTTGGCAGATTCTTCCAAATATTGGCACATTTGGATGGTATGGTCGTGGAGCGCATGAAGCCTTATTTGCTACGGCAGAATTCTCGTATCACCCGAAGCACCTTTTTGACTGATTTTGAGTAGTGTGCCACACCCATTCCTATTGTTGCTGGGAGGGGGTCTTTTTGTTTTCTTCTATAGTCTTCATTTCTACCCTGGATCAACTATTGTCGATTTACCTTGACCTCCCTTTATATAACTCCATTCCTGCTTAAATGAATTGGCATGGTTGTGCCCCTGATGTGTTCCTAAAAGAAACCATTTGTTAGAATGCATGCTCTCCGTCACAAAACATCTTTATGTTATCAAATAATAATACAAAAAGTACACATGAAAACATGTGAAAGCTACGTATGAATAAGGAATCTTTAGCATTAATGACATCCACTCAGCAGGACAAATGCTCTAAGTAAAATAAGATTCACTATGAAGATATAATACAATATAGAAAAATAAATTTGATCTTAGAGAAAGAAATATTCTATAGCATGTGATATATAAAAATTAAGAACCTATCATACTATCTAGAAGTGGTACTCAGTTATCTTTTAAGAAGATGTCTGTGTGAGAAGATTATAAACAGAAGTAATCATAATTTACCCAACAATCTGCAGAAATTAAGAGGGAAAAATTATTTGCGATTTAAGATGGGCATAATGGGACTCACTAAATAATCCGATTTCTTAGTAAAAAGATAATAATTTTGTCCGATAGCAAAGGAATGATATGAAACATCACGATTATTTGTTAACTACAACGGATGAAAGGAAAAATATGTAGTTAATAAAACGGAGGACAATTTATTTGTACCCAGGGAGCAAACCTGACCTTCTAAAGCATTATAGTTAACTATAAGAACCTTTAAGAAAAAGAAATAGTGTAAGTTGTATTATAAACTTGAAAAGGTAGGATTGTATTTAAAAAAATGGAAAAGAGAGGACGCGCAGACTCACGTGGCCTACATCACATATTAGGAACTGTACTGGAATTATAAGGAAAACATCCACAACCAAAGATATTAGGAACTGTACTGGAAGCAACCCGCCCAACCAAATAGCTTGTCTCTCGGCAAGGATCAATACAAACAGGTACTCCATCATTTGCAAATAATATGTTTTATTTTTTGCGAGAAAACTTCCAATCTATTCATTCTCAATCATGGCAGTACAAGAAACACCGGAGATAATAAAAATTACAACCAGGTCCGTAAACCACCTAGCGACGACTACAAGCACTGGAGCGAGCCGAAGACGCGCCGCCGTCATCACCCCTCCCTCACCGGAGCGGGGCAAACCTTGTTGTAATAGACAGTCGGGAAGTCGTCGTGCTAAGACCCCATAGGACCAGCGCACCAGAGCAGCAACCATCGCCGATGAAGAAAGTCGTAAATTGAAAGGATCAAACCTGTAAACACCCAAACGGAGACGAACGAAGACCGGATCCAAACAGATCCATCGAAGACCAGCACCGACCGAATCCCACGAGATCCGACGGAGACACTCCTCCACACACCCTCCAATGAAGCTAGACGCACTATCGGGACGGGGATTGAACGTGTGAGACATTATTCCTACTGAGGGACATCGCCGCAGCCACACAGCCCCAACCAAAACGCTGAACTAACAAGAACGAGAACGGGCCCCCTCCCGCGGCGAGGGGCCGAGGTCCTCTGCACCTCCATGGGCCAAAGGCCATCGGAGATGAGGCGGACCGGCGGCGGCGCCGACGGGAGGAGGAGGAAAGACTTTTCTTGTGAGAGAGGAAACGTGCAAATAATATGTTTACTTGTGGATATTACCAACATAAATATCTAATGATGAAAAGTGTAGTAGCTCATCGGTGCATATATGTAAGGTATGAGAGGATGTAGTATTAACACTATGAACAACTTACAAAGTAACACATTGACACAATAGAATGCTCATACAAGATTGTAACAGAGAACACAATAAATATGAAATATTTTGTCTGTTCATAAATTCTAGTAGGTAAAGACATGCGTTCTCTCTAGTAAGACATGGCGAGAGGCAACCAATAAATGAAAACTGAAATACAAAATTATGTTAGGCGTTGCCCCATCTAATCTAGTATGCAGGAAAGATAGAGAACACTTCATATACTACGCTATCTTATAGCTCTGAGATTCCATCTCAACTATGGCCAAATTTAAACATAGGCCGATACATCTAAATTGTTTCCGAGAACCAATACAGTGCCTATTTAATATTAACTACTCAAAGCAAGCTATGTTCAGGCTATTATCAAACATATTAGGTGACATGGGTGACACACATAGCACTTAAATAGCATGCAACTTCAAGGGTGTCGTTACATACTGGTTAGCCATACTTTTGCGGAGGTGCATTTATATTACCTCACACATGAGAGAATCGCACAAGGCTCCATGGATACAACCATCCAGTCATTTCATGGAAAGATTAGGGGTACATGAATGATGGAATAATCGGGACTGTAGGCACAATGAGACGTCTAATATCTGGTTGTTGGAAGCAGACAACCAAGTTACAGAAAATGAAGTAGTTATTCACTAAATATAAAGTGTAAAAAATAAACGAAGGTGAGAAGAGGTCACTTGTAGGGTGCAGGCAGCAATAATCCATGTTTAAGCACTACATGACAATATTGCAAGCAAAAAGTAATAAATCATATATATAAACCGAGATAGCTGAGCCAAACAAAGATGCCATGAATTCATTTCTTACAGTGCAAAAGGCACAGTATTTGCCTATAACAGATAGCAGTGAAATGAGCTAAGTGCATAAATTTAACATTGAAATAGACATAATTAAAGAAAATCTTGAACAAAAAAATTAAATATCAGTACTTCTAGCATTATTAAGTAGACCCAGATCCTTGGGATCAACATTATAAAGTACTTCTAGCTAAGAATTTGTGTGCAGCATGTGCGTATTTTGTATATAGGATAAGTCAAATTATTTGCTCCGCATCCTATATGCTTGTGTGCTGCCACAGATCAGAGTGGACACGGTCCGGGCCGGTCCGGTCCCGGTCCGAGCCGTCGTTTGGACCGGCCGCCGGCGGGCCGGACCGGACCGGACCGAGCAGGCGAGCGGTCCTGTTTTGGGGGACCGGACCGGCGCCGATGAAGCCCGAGCCAGACCGACTGGACCGAAGGGCCGGCCAACAACCACCGGCATCGATGTGTGCGAGGGCCGCGGCGAGGTGGGCTACGTGCATGACTGATATGAAGAAGTGGACGACGTGCGCGAGCGCCTGCGAGAAATTAGCCAACAACTGAAACCTCGGGGAAACCAACAAACTGAATTTTCTGAACCTGTTGAAACTGAACCAACGTAGCTCTCTCTCTCTCTCTCTCTCTCTCTCTCTCCGTAACTACAAGTCCTAGTCTCTAGTGCATGATCGCACGAGCTTATCTAGATGATTTCATTACGGAGGTTGTTAGCGTAGTGGCCACACCTGCATCCTCCTCTTCTCTGCACATTTGTAACACTCGACAGATACATGAACATACGACCTATTTCTCTCCTATTGCTCCTTACACTGACGAAACTGACGAAACTGAAGTGTGTGAGAAATCCCGACGAGCACAGAGGGACTCCTCGAACAACAGCGGTGGCTTCACTTCAGAGCGTTCGGATCATACCCAGTTATTCCTGGTCGTGCCGGCTAGGCGTTTTCCTACCTAGGGCAGCTGGTAGCCGGTGTACGTGCTGTCGCCATGGCAGGAATTGGTGCCAGGTTTGGGGTCGACTCCATGGTCGAGAACTTCAGATCGGCGCCGGTGCACGCATGGCAGCGATGGCGAGCGGTGCCAAGAGGCTATGGCGCACTGGAAAGTGAGGAAGGGATGAGAGGGGAAGCTCGGGGACATGATGGTTCACACGGGGGCTGCCGGTGGCCACGACGACGAGGCACGGCAGCGGCGGTGACTACATTTTCTCGGTCCGACCGAGCGGCTCGGTTAAAGACCGGACCGGACCGACAGTTTCTCGGGCCGAAAATTGCAGCCCGGACCGACCTGTTTTCCTACCGGTCCTGGACCGTACGGTCCGGTCCTTAACGGGCCACGAGCGGGCCGGAAAGCTTGCTCGTGCCGTCCACCCTGAGCCACAAATACTCTAAGTATGGCGTTCCCGATCTGAGAAGTCAACATATGTGTTATGCACTTATGTTACCTTTAGCTAGCACACCAGTCAATGTCAATTCAATCTCATGCTAGCTCTGTAGGTTCTGATTGGGTAGTACTTGGTAAATTCATTTGAACTTGATGTTGGTGGAGATTGGATTCTTGTTGATTTGGATGGTGCCAGCATTCTCAGAGAAGCAGTGGCCGGCATAGGTAGGGTGGCCCTTGTAGTCCGGAACCATCGAACCACTTGAGCAAGAAGGCCTATGAGTCAGTCGTGGACCTGCGGTGGTGTTGTTCCCTATGGTCTTGAGCAAGAAGAGATAGCAAGTAGCTCACTAATTCCGGGGAAGATTGTAGATAATCGTTGCCTCGCCACTGCAGTTTGGTGGCAGTTTCATGACTCGTGAGGATAAGTTGGGAGGAGTGTTGGGAAGTTTCAACGGCGGTGGCGCAAGGGCACCGTGCCATGCTTGTTGGTGGCAGTGGTTCTTTCTGCTGCAGGGCATAATTCGCCGCTGCCTTGCGAGGCGACATCGGCGGCAGCAACCATGGGGGGCGTATGTGGCGTGTGAGGCTCACCGCCCGGAGATAGCGGATAAGCGTGAGGCGGCATTGGTGGCAGCCACCACGGGAGAGTGCACCGGCGTAAGAAGCTGTGGAGGAGGGGCGGCCCAGCTGCTAGATGATGGTTCCGGCCTCTGGCTCCATGGACTGCACGCACGTGCTTACGTAACGTGAGATCTATGTAGGCATGGGAAATTGGAACTGTATGCCTGCTGGTCGATCTAACCTTAATTGCCGGATTTCCCGTTCTTCCTTTGCGTTGTTTTTTTCTTTTTGAGAAATTCCTTTTATGTTTTTTGTTATCCTATAGCTCCCTTTTTTTTTTGAGAGAGACAGAATCTTATCTCCCCTTTTTTATGTGCGTTGGTAGAGGTAGAAGTCTTCTCCTGGCGCTAGTCGTTTGCCTTGGTACGTGACGTCGGGCCAAGTGAGATTAGATTAATGACATCCAACAGTTGAGATGTATCGACGGTAATTATTTATAAAAATCAATGGTTGGATGTTTCTAATTTTTGCGGGACTTTCTAGCCTATTTCTCTTTTTTTCGATTAGCCTGTCATTTACTTTTAATATTTTTTTAAAGAAAAGACGATAGCCCGACTTTATAAATAAAGCCATACGGCAACATTCGAAACAAACAAACAAGAGTAGCAAACGAACAGTTTCAACAGCTGTACACGCAGCGGAAATACAGTCTTAAGCGACATATATAACGGCACGCAGGCCAACCACCTACGTACTAAGGGACGGCAAAAGACGCAGCAACAGAAAGTCTTCAGGCCGACATAGAGTCCCGGTCTCGATTGGTAAGTTCAGCCGCCGTGGCCTTCACATGAGAAATTAGGAGCTCCGTCGCCTCTTTGTCTCCAGCTTTAACCAGCGGATTCCACAGCTGTAAAAGGTTAAGTAATTTGTAGATACAGTCAGCAGGCTTGTTAGGAAAAACATGTTCAATCGAGAACTTATTCCTAATAGTCCAAAGGACCCAAGACAAAGCAGCAAAGCCAAACCAAAAGATCCTACTCAATTGCCCAGACAAGGATTTAGCCAAATCAACAACATTAGCAAAAGAGGTAGGAGCCCAGTTCATACCCAGCCACGACCGGGTGCAGCTCCAAAATAACTTGGCAAGGTCACAATTACATATAATATGATCAGTATCCTCAAGAGCACCACACAGAGAGCCATCATTACCGAGAGCCGCTCTCGGCAAAGACGGCCAGTAGGAAACAGGCACGTGTCAGCCCCCTGACAGCCTAGGCCCCCAACATACGCCGTGAGCCACTCTCGGCAAAGACGGCCAATAGGAAACAGGCACGTGTCAGCCACCTGACAGCCCGGGCCCGCAACATACGCCGAGAACTATATTGGCCGAGAGCCACTCTCGGCAAAGATGACCAATAGGAAACAGGCACGTGTCAGCCACCTGACAGCCTGGGCCCGCAACATATGTTGAGATCCATATTTGCCGAGAGCGGCTCTTGGCAATGACGACCAATAGGAAACAGGCACCTGGCCGCCACCTGACAGGCCGAGTCTATGTTGTGCCGAGAGCCACTCTCGGTAAAACCTATCAGTCTCTTCAGGTTGGCACGCTTTTCCGAAAGGGCTCTTGGTAAAGACATCAGGCTCTACAGCTTGCCACACTTTTCCGAGAGTCCCCTCGGTAAAGATGGTATCTCCCGAGAGTGACTCTCGGCAAAGGTTTGTCCAGCAGTCTTTTTTGTTTGTTTTTTGTTTCATCCCTGCAACAGAACATATACAACAGCAGTATGTAGTGCATCCCACATAGAACATCTCACATATGAGCAGTATCGCACAAAAAAAGCAATAATTCTCAAGCACATCCTGCATAGAAGCAATAGTGCATAAAAGGTGCAATATTTGTCAAGCACACTCGACTACCGCAAGTTCACAAGTCTCAAGAACACACAAGATGCAATAGTTCTCACGCACACACAAGGAAGAGTTTCAAACATCAACATAACATGAAGTTCACACGGTTTTGGAGATCGGAGTGGAAACATCAACATTAGAAGGCGTCAATTGGTTTGCTTCCCCAACTCCACCAACTTGAGGTGGAACTACCGGAACATTGTTCGACCCTTGTGATGGATTGAGCTGTAAGAATTTTGAGGCAATAAGATGAATGCATATGATAATGCCGAAAATGGTGATAGAAATAGTTTGAACAAAACTCACAATGTTCCACTCTTGCGTTGTTGGCATGTCTGGCACTGGTTTGCCCTGCATGGAATAAAGATTGGCCACCATATGTTGTAAAGACTTTACTAGATCATTTTGTGCCTTCAGCTTAGCCCGGTCTTCATCTCGTTCTTTCTCGGTGTCATTCAGCCAGGTCTACAATATGGCAATGAAAATGTCATTCGTGTTGAAATGCAAACATGGAGGACCATGAAGGATCAATGAAGAGCACCGACCTGAATTTTCTCAATAATGGCCACGGTATGTGGTACGTGACGCTCTATGGTAGGAGTAGAGCTAGTACTCGCAGCACGGAGCGTGCTGACTCTCGGAAGGGAGGAGGTTATGACGGAATCGAGGTGAACCACCATCCGGCCATTCGATCTACCGCATGCCGCGGCAATGGCCATAAGAGGGTCAAACGACACCACATGAGGATCAGCCTCGTGCCCGTACGTCTCCTTTAATTTTTTGGTGTAGTTCTCCCCATCTGACCGGGCTTTAGAACTGATCCAGTCCCTCTCTAGGTGGAGAGGGTCCTTGTCCTTGTCGGGTTTGGTGCGTTTGTTGGTCCACGCCGAGAAGTAAGAGATATCCTCACCAATGTCTTCTTTCTGCAAAAGAAAACAATCCAAGGATGTTGTTCAAGGAAATGCTCACAAATGAAAGAGAACATAATGAAAAGAAAAGGATTTTGTTGCCTACATGTTTGGAGACGACGCTTGGGATGGTGAGGCTGCCTTGACGGTGTCCTAGACAACCCATCAATTTACGCTTATCCCCTATTAACTTGTGTTCATCCTGCCAACCTAGATCTGTCTGCCAACCTAGATCTGTCCACCGTTCGAAGATCTTCTCCCAGCATGGACGTTTGTCAGCGCACCACCGAGGAATCACCTGTAATAAGTAAACAAATGCATCTTAGTAAGGAATCTAATTTGCGGTAATGTAGGGAATAACAAGCATCCATCGTCACTTGCCTTGAAGTATCCGTCCTGTGTAAGATGCTCCACTCGAGCATCCTTTTTGGAAATCTTCACGTTGAGATAGTCCGCGTGATACTTGACCACTAACCGGACGCGCTCCTCATAGTGCATGTCGTTGACTAGTTTCTTGGCAGTATTCTCAACCACCACATTGGCGCGATCCTTCTCACCATCTGCGCAGGTAAATGATACGTCTCCAACGTATCTATAATTTTTTATTGTCCCATGCTGTTATATTATCATTCTTGGATGTTTTACAATCATTTTATAGCAACTTTATATCATTTTTTGGGACTAACCTATTGACATAGTGCCCAGTGCCAGTTGCTATTTTTTGCTTGTTTTTAACTTCGCAGATAATCAATACCAAACGGAGTCCAAACGCAGCGAAACTTTTTGGAGAATTTTTTTGGGCCAGAAGACACAGGATGGGCCAAAGAAGTACCAAAGGGGTGCCCCGAGGGGAGCACAACCCACCTGGGCGCGCCTGGGGGCCCAGGCGCGCCCTGGTGGGTTGTGCCCACCTCGGTGGCCTCCTGTACCGCCTCTTTACTCTATAAATACCCCAATATTCCAGAAAACCTAGGGGAGTCGATGAAAATCAGTTCCAGCCGCCGCAAGTTCCAGAACCACCAGATCCAATCTAGACACCATCACGGAGGGGATCATCATCCTCATCGGTGCCTCTCCGATGATGCGTGAGTAGTTCATTGTAGATAGCAGCTAGATGGCTTCCTCTCTCTCGTTGGATTCTCAATACAATGTCTCTTGGAGATTTATTTGATGTAACTCTTTTTGCGGTGTGTTTGTTGGGATAAGACGAACTTTGAGTTTATGATCAGATCTATGTTTTTATCCATGAAAGTTATTTGAGTCTTTTGATCAATTATATGCATGATTACTTATAGCCTCGTATTTCTTCTTTGAATCTTTGGTTTAGTTATGCCAACTAGTTTGATTTTTCTTGCCATGGGAAGAGGTGCTTTGTGATGGGTTCGATCTTACGGTGCTTGATCCCAGTGACAGAAGGGGAACCGACACGTATGTATCGTTGCTATTAAGGATAACAAGATGTGGTCTATTTCTACATAAATAGATCTTGTCTACATCATGTCATCATTCTTATTGCATTACTCCATTTCTCCATGAACTTAATACACTAGATGCATGCTGGATAGCGGTCGATGTGTGGAGTAATAGTAGTAGATACAGGCAGGAGTTGGTCTACTAATCTTGGACGTGATGCCTATATAATAATCATTGCCTGGATATCGTCATGAATATTTGAAGTTCTATCAATTGCCCAATAGTAATTTATTTACCCACCGTATGCTATTTTTTCGAGAGAAGCCACTAGTGAAATCTACGGCCCCTGGGTCTATTTTCTCATCATATATTTTCAGATCTATTTTGCTATTCGCCTTTTCGTTTATTTGCCACTTTTATTTTCAGATCTATATTTTATTTGCTTTTATTTGCATCTATCAATCTACTACAATTTTTATCCCGTCAACTCGACAATTTCTGGCACCGTTACTCGAAAGGGATTGACAACCCCTTTAACACGTCGGGTTGCAAGTATTTGTTCTTTGTGTGCAGGTACCGTTTACGTAGTGTTGCTTGGTTCTCCTACTGGTTCGATAACCTTGGTCTCATCACTGAGGGAAATACCTACCGTTGCTGTGCAACATCATCCCTTCCTCTTTGGGGAAATACCGACGTAGTTCAAGCCAACATCAAAAGGAATTTCAGGCGCCGTTGCCGGGGAGGATCAAGTCAAGATAGTCTCCCGTCAACGTGCGAATTTCTGGCGCCGTTGCTGGGGAGACATCATCAACATCTACCAGGTTTCTAATCACAAATCTCATCTCCTTGCAATTTACATTATTTTCCATTTGCCTCTCGTTTTCCTCTCCCCCACTTCACAAAAATTTGCCGTTTATTCACCCTCTTTTTTGTTAGCCATTTTCTCGTCAGATCTGTTTTTGAGTGCAATCTTGTTGCGTAGTCACGATGACTCAAGAGAACACCAAGTTGTGTGATTTCTCCAATACCAACAACAATGATTTTATTAGCACTCCGATTGCTCCTCCTGCCACTAGTGCGGAGTCTTGTGATATTAATGCCGCTTTGTTGAATCTCGTTATGAAAGATCAATTTTCTGGTACTCCTAGTGAGGATGTCGCGTCCCTTCTTAACACATTCGTGGAATTATGCGATATGCAAAAGAAAAAGGATGTGGACAATGATATATATTGTGAAGTTGAAATTATTCCCGTTTCCTTTGCGAGATCGTGCAAAAATTTGGTTTTCTTCTTTACCTCGCAATAGTATCGATTCTTGGGATAAGTTCAAGGATGCTTTTATTACTAAGTATTTTCCGCCCGCAAAAATTATTTCCCTTAGGACACAAATCATTAATTTTAAGCAACTTTAGCATGAACATATTGCGCAATCTTGGGAAAGAATGAAATTGATGCTAAGAAATTGTGCTACTCATGGTTTAAATCTTTGGATGATCATAATAAAATTTTATGCGGGATTGAATTTTGTTTCTAGAAATATTTCAGATTCCGCCGCGGGTGGTACTTTTATGGAAATTACTTTGGGTGAAGCTACTAAATTGCTAGACAATAATATGGCAAATTATTCGCAATGACATACCGAAAGAGCTCCTACTAGTAATAAAGTTAATTCAGTTGAAGAAATTTCTTCTTTGAGTGAAAAAGTTGATGCTCTTATGAAATTGGTTGCTAATAAAAGTGCTCCTATTGATTTTAATGATGTGCCTTTGTCTACCTTGATTGAGAAAGATAGTGATACCGTAGATGTGAATTTTATCTGTCGAAACAATTTCAATAACAATGCTTATAGAGGTAATTTTAATCCTGTGCCTTTCCCTATTAATTCCTCTAATAATTATGGTAATTCCTATGGTAATCCTTCTTATAATAATAATAGGAACACCTCTGATCTTGAGAATAATATTGAAGAATTTATCAATACTCAAAAGGTTTTTAATGCTACGATAGAAGAAAAGCTGAATAAGATTGATGATATGTCTAGAAGTATTGATAGAATTTCTCATGATGTAGAAAATCTGAAGATGAAATTTTTTGTGCCTAAGGTTGAGGAATCAATTAAAGCTTTATATGTTTCTATGTATGAAAGTAAGAAAAGAACCGCTGTGCTTAGAGCTAAAAGAGAATTTTTAGAAAAGGCGTTTTCTAGTGATTGCTTTCATAAAAATGATGAAGATCTTAAAATGATTGGTGTTTCTTCTATTGATTCTTTGTTTAGTAAAATTAAGAGTGATGAAAAAGGGACTGAAGAGGAGCCAACTTTAGTTAGAAGGCGTCCCAATAATTCGGAGGGTGAAAATCTTGTTGAGAAAATTGATAAAAGTGGGTTTGAAGAGGTCAAAACTTTTACTAGTGATGTGCCCACTCTTTTGGATTACAAAGACTTTAATTATGATAATTTCTCTTTGATTGATTGTATTTCTTTTTTGCAATCCATGATAAATTCACCCCATGCTTATGAACCAAATAAAGCTTTTACTAAACATATTGTTGATGCTATGATGAAAGCTTTAGAAGAAAAGTTGGAATTAGAGGTTTCAATTCCTAGAAAATTACATGATGAATGGGAACCTACTATCAAATTTAAGATTAAAAATTATGAGTGTTTTGCTTTATGTGACTTGGGTGCTAGTGTTTCTACAGTTCTGAAATCTTTATGTGATGTGCTTGGTCTTACCGATATTGAAGAATGTTCTTTAAATTTGCACTTGGCGGATTCTACTATTAAAAAGCCTATGGGAAGAATAAATGATATTCTTATTCTTGCAAATAGGAATTATGTGCCCATAGATTTTATTGTTCTTGATATTGATTGCAATCCGTCTTGTCCAATTATTTTTGGTAGACCGTTTTTACGCACTATTGGTGCCGTGATTGATATGAAAGAAGGCAATATTAAATTTCAATTTCCACTAAGGAAGGGTATGGAAGACTTCCCTAGAACAAGAATTAGGCTACCATATGAATCAATCATGACGGCATCTTATGGATCTAGGAATAAAGATGACAACACTTAGTTCTTTGCACTATGCCTAGCTAGGGGCGTAAAACGATAGCGCTTGTTGGGAGGCAACCCAATGAATAAAATTTATTTTTATCTTTTTCTTTCTGTTCTTGAGTGTTTGCACAATTATTCTACTGTTATGATTGTGTTTTTTGTGTTTTAATTAATGTTTGTGCCAAGTAAAGCCTTTGGGATAGCTTTGGGGGTAGTTGATTTGATCTTGTTGGAAAACTGAAACATTTGCGTCCAGAAAAATAATTGTTTAGAATTACATGAGAGATGAAAAATTCTGAATTTTTTACACAAGATTGATATACAAATTTCCTCCGTTTTCCAAAAGTTTAAGAATTTCTGGAGTTAAAAAGTATGAGAACAATTCGCATCTTTACAGACTGTTCTGTTTTTGACAGATTCTGTTTTCTTTGCATTGCGTGCTTATTTTGATTAATCTATGGTTTGTATTGGAGGTTATAAGCCCTGGTAAAGTTAGAATACAGTAGATATAATACAATAACAAAATTTGAGTGGGTTTTCTACAGTACTTAAAGTAAATATTGGTTTTCTTATACTAACGGATCTCACGAAGGTTTTGTTGAGTTTTGTGTGATTGAAGTTTTCAAGTTTTGGGTAAGATTACGATGGATGAAGGAATAACGAGTAAGAAGAGCCTAAGCTTGGGGATGCCCATGGCACCCCAAGCCATTATCCAAAGAGAAGCAAGCAACTAAGATTGGGGATGCCCGAGTGGCATCCCCTGTTTCTTCTAACGACCATCGGTATTTTACTTGGAGCTATATTTTTATTCGTCACATATCATGAGTTTTGCTTGGAGCGTCTTGTATGATATGTGTCTTTGCTTGTTTTTCTTTTTATTTTTAGTCAAGTATCCTTGCTGGACACACCTATTCGAGAGAGCCAAAATTATGTTATGACTTGTTAGAATTGCTCTCTATGCTTCAATTAAATCTTTTTGAGCTATGGAATTGCTCTAGTGCTTCACTTATATCTTTTTGAGCACGGTGTGCTTTATTATTTTTGAAGAAATGCTCCCATGCTTCACTTAGATTTATTTGAGAGTTAGTAAATTTTTTAAGAAATTCTCTCATGCTTCACCTAAATTATTTTGAGAGAAGAAATTTCTATGCTCATGTTCTTCACTTATATTTGTTTGAGCTATCAAAAGCAACATATGAAATTAGTCCCAAAGTGATAGATATTCAAGAGGAATATAATAAAAACTTTCATGAAGATCATTGGACAAAATAAACTTGATTCTTTGTAATAGTTTTGCGATATGATGATATAATTTGTGAGTCATATTGATGAGTAATTATGCTTTAGTAAGAATATTGGTGTTAAGGTTTGTGATTCCCTATGCAAGCACGAAAGTCAACAGTTATGCAATGAAATTACATCCTACTTGTGGTCTATTATTCGGTGTTAGTTATGCTTAATGCTCGCTTATGAGATTTTTTGTTTCTTGGTTGGATGCTTCTCAATCTTTTGCTAGCCTTCATTTTGCACTAAGTATGTTCACTACTTGTGCATCCAAAATTCTTTAAACCAGTTTTGCCATATGAGTCCACTATACCTACCTATATGCGGTATTCTTTTACCGTTCTAAGTAAATTTGTATGTGCCATCTCTAATTTTCAAAATAAATTTCTCTTTTGTATGCTCGTACCGCTCATGAAACGATAGGGGATGGCTGATATATTTCCATGCCAGATGTGTTATTCTCAAGATGAGTGTTTATTCACTTGTCATTGCATGAGAGTACGGCAAATGTATTAGGGATGCCCAGTCCCGAAATGAAAAATGAATTTACTTTATGTTGTCAAATAATAAATTCCTTGGAAAGTGTTGGTATGGAAGGCACCCGTGGATACAACTAGCAATGGAAAGTGAAAGTATGGTGGAAAAAGGAATAAACTTTATTTTCTGTTTGGGAACCGCCTATGATATATCTAGCATGGAAAGTATTGGAAACTACTCGATCATTTTCGTTGACAGGAAAAGCATGCCACCCAAAATGTTTTATCTCTATTTTTTTTGCTTTGAGCTCTGGCACCTCTACAAATCCCTACTTCCCTCTGCGAAGGGCCTTTCTATTTACTTTATGCAAATTTTTATTTTTACTTGAGTCTCCATCTTCTCTTATAAAGCACCAACTAAGGGGCACTATGATCGTACTTGAGCATTGGGTGTAGCTAATATGCGAGTGTGTTTCATGAATGGATCAATGATTGAGCATAATGGGCTAGGGATAACTTGCTTTAGTGTTGATATTTTTGAAAGACATGGTTGCTTGTTGATATGCTTGAGTATTGAAATCTTCATGTCAAAACTAGACTATTGCTTTGAATTTTATAAATGTCCAAATGTCCATGCTAAAAATAAAAGAATATGTGATGAACATGTTAGGCTGCATTCCACATCAAAAATTCTGTTTTTATCATTTACCTACTAGAGGACGAGCAGGAATTAAGCTTGGGGATGCTGATACGTCTCCAACGTATCTATAATTCTTGATTGTTCCATGCTGTTATATTATCATTCTTGGATGTTTTACAATCATTTTATTGCAACTTTATATCATTTTTTGGGACTAACCTATTGACATAGTGCCCAGTGCGAGTTGCTGTTTTTTGCTTGTTTTTTACTTCGCAGAAAATCAATACCAAACGGAGTGCAAACACAGCGAAACTTTTTGGATAATTTTTTTGGGCCAGAAGACACGAGATGGGCCAAAGAATTACCAGAGGGGTGCCCCGAGGGGGGCACAACCCACCTGGGCGCGCCCTGGTGGGTTGTGCCCACCTCGGTGGCCGCCCGCACCGCCTCTTTACTCGATAAATACCCCAATATTCCAGAAACCCTAGGGGAGTCGACAAAAATCAATTCAGCCGCCGCAAGTTCCAGAACCACCAGATCCAATCTAGACACCATCACTGAGGGGTTCATCATCCTCATTGGTGCCTCTCCGATGATGCATGAGTAGTTCATTGTAGACCTACGGGTCCATAGTTAGTAGCTAGATGGCTTCCTCTCTCTATCTTTTGATTCTCAATACAATGGTCTCTTGGAGATCTATTTGATGTAACTCTTTTTGCGGTGTGTTTGTTTGGATCCGATGAACTTTGAGTTTATGATCAGATCTATGGTTTTATCCATGAAAGTTATTTGAGTCTTTTGGTCTCTTATATGCATGATTACTTATAGCCTCGTATTTATTTTTCGAATCTTTTGTTTAGTTAGGCCAACTAGATCGATTTTTCTTGCCATGGGAAGAGGTGCTTTGTGATGGGTTCGATCTTACGGTGCTTGATTCCAGTGACAGAAGGGAAACCGACACGTATGTATCGTTGCTATTAAGGATAACAAGATGGGGTCTATTTCTACATAAATAGATCTTGTCTACATCATGTCATCGTTCTTATTGCATTACTCCGTTTCTCCATGAACTTAACACACTAGATGCATGCTGGATAGCGGTCGAAATGTGGAGTAATAGTAGTAGATGCAGGCAGGAGTCGGTCTACTAATCTTGGACGTGATGCCTATATAATGATCATTGCCTGGATATCGTCATGATTATTTGAAGTTCTATCAATTTCCCAACAGTAATTTGTTTACCACCGTATGCTATTTTTCTCGACAGAAGACACTAGTGAAATCTACGGCCCCCGGGTCTATATTCTCATCATATATTTTCAGATCTATTTTGCTATTTGCCTTTTCGTTTATTTGCCACTTTTATTTTCAGATCTATATTACCAAAAACCCAAAAATACCTCGCTGAATTTTATTTGCTTTTATTTGCATCTATCAATCTACTACAATTTTTATCCTGTCAACTCGACAATTTCTGGCACCATTACCCGAAAGGGATTGACAACCCCTTTAACACGTCGTGTTGCAAGTATTTGTTCTTTGTGTGCAGGTACCGTTTACGTAGTGTTGCTTGGTTCTCCTACTGGTTCGATAACCTTGGTCTCATCACTGAGGGAAATACCTACCATTGCTGTGTTGCATCGTCCCTTCCTCTTTGGGGAAATACCAACGTAGTTCAAGCCAACATCAGTAAAGAAATCCTACAATCATGACTTTGGCAAATTTAAAACTTTTGGTATTGACATTGCGGTGTTTGAAAGGACTTACCCAGAAATCGTTGACCACTCGCAAGGCTCTGTTATTATAAACCCTCTAACATGTATCCAGGAAATCCGGAGCGTGTTTGTAGTGTTCCCATGACCAAGCTGGCTCAATGGTACCGTCTGGCAAAGTGACCAGTCCAGGATAATTTAACCTACATAGACCCCCAATGATGCCACTCGGTGAACGTGGCGGACGCCTCTCACCAGCTTTTACTAAGGTCCTGCATTAGCAAGAGTAAAGTCATTTTATATGTGATGAAATGACAAAGGTACAATTTATATGGGATTAGTCGATATAACCACTTACTTCTCTCCCACTGGTTTAATCAGCACGTTTCTATGCACATATGGTCATTTAGGAAGCTTTGAAGGACCACGCAGCCACACTTTCCCTGTCGAAGTAGTGCTGATGGTCAAACCGCCCGACTGTGAGCCACTCACCTCGTGGTTCTCCATCACTCGTGAGGGTCCATCCCCACCCTTAGAAACCTGACGAACAACCAGCCTCCTCTCGGCGTCGTGATCCTCCACCGCCTCCTCCTCAGCCTCCTTGTCCTCCACCTCCTCACTCGCCTCCTCCCTATCCTCTGTGTCCCCCTCCTCCAGCCATCGTGCATCCTCCTCCTGAGGCTGGCAAACCACTGCATCAGAGGGTCCTGGAGAAGAAAGAGGTGCTACTCATCCTCCTCACCCCCCTCCTCATCCTCCTCATCCTCCTACGTGTCCGTCTCCTCCATCGACCACCACTCCTCCTCCTCCTCACCCTACTCATCCTCCTTGTCCCCCTCCTCGTCCGCCTTGATCTCGTTTCACCCGGTTTTTCACGGGAGAGGGTTCTACACCGGTTGGTCGTTTGGCCTTCTTGGCGACTGTGGCAACCGACGCAGGAGCGGCCACCTCTTTCACCGGTTGATCATTGTACAGAGCTGCCACATCTTTCAAACTTTTCTTTGGATTCTTGTTGCCACCTGTCATGTTTCAATCACCTGATACGAAACAACAAACCAATTAGTATAGATGATACAACTTGATGTAAATACATTAAATATATCACATATGAAGAGTACATGGAGTTGTTGCACACATTAATATATAGAGTTGTTGCACACAAGAGTACATAGAGTTCTTACACACACGAATACATAGAGTTGTTGCACACACGAGTACATAGAGTTCTTACACACACGAATACATAGAGTTGTTGCACACACGAGCACATAGAGTTCTTACACACGAATACATGGAGTTGTTGCACACACGAATACATAGAGTTCTTACACACACGAATACATAGAGTTGTTGCACATACGAATACGAAGAGTTGTTACACGAATACATGGAGTTGTTAGAAATAGGGGTCAATATTAGGTGCAACATTTGGATCAGGACTGTCATCATCGCTATCACGCCCGTTCATAAATTCATCCTCGAAGTCTTCAGGGGAATCCTCATCATCATCATCTAGGCCCATTTGCCATTGTAGAAGTAATGCCAAATCTCGAGGGTCAGAAACATCCTCGTATCCGTTCTCCGCATTATCTACTTCCATATCATCCATAGCCTCTTCTTCCGTAGCATTATCTTCGTGATGCACGCCCTCATCCTCCTCCGCATCATCTTCGTCTTCTTCATTCTGTACTTCTTGATAGAACTCTCCCTCATATGTGTCAGGGTTTATGTGGTAATCATCCTTGTTTGGGGTAGGTACCTTGGTATGCGGGGGTACCTTGTACACAACATCCCATTTCAAGAGATCGATATGTTCCGTAGATGTGCACGCGTACGGGAGATAAAACACTTGTGTAGCATGTTGAGCCATAATATAGACATCATTTCCTGCATATTTTGATGCTCGTTCAACTTTGACCCAACCAATACTAGGGGTCCATCTCACTTTCTCTGGATTGAGCCAACTGCATCTGAATGCAATGGGCTTCACACCTTGTAGACCAGAGTAATGCAGCTCATAAATTTCTTCGATTGTTCCATAGTAGTGACGTCCATCTGTCCCGAGACAATAGACCCCACTATTTATTACCCTTCGATTGGGCCTCTCACGCGTGTGTTTATCAGTGTGGAAGCGATACCCATTCATGTTGTAAGCCTTAAATGACTTGGCCTCGTATTCAAAACCTTAGGCTACTTGTCTCAATTTGGCGTCCATGTCAACCTTCATGTATGCCTACAAGATTAATAGGAGATTGTTTGTTTCATTACCGGCAAGTTAGAACAACTTGAAGTGTACATAAAGTTAGGAAAGTTTCTTTTCTTGAGAACCAAGAAATGAAACCGCTATCAGCATTGGTATCTTCAAGAAGGTTTGCTACTTCTTCATTGCTAGGGGGCCATGGTAGCTACCAGAAATCGTTCTTGAATTCCCTATAGAAATGAGAAGAATTCAAGTTAGGAATCAAGACTAGTGAGTAGTTGTCAATGAAGGTGTTGTGCACTTACTGTATGTACGGCTGCACTTCTTTCATGTTGGTCAAGACATAGATCATAAGAGTCGACTACTTGGTAGGTGAAAAGTACTTGCGCTTCAGACCACTTGCTTTGCCACCATGGCCTTCGAAGAGGCTAAGGTCAGAAACATTACTGGTGGGTTCTTCATTGTAACGAGGAGTAGGATTTAACCTAGTGTGAATACTGTCATGATAGTACTTTGTCGTGGTCGCTGCCACCTCATCGTTCAGGTATGCCTCGGCTATGGAGGCTTCGATGAGGGCTTTATTCTTACATTTGCCACAAAGATGCTTGAACTCCCTTTCAGGTGCATATTGCCATCGGAACAGCACAGGTCCTCCCATTCATGCCTCGTACGCGAGATGCAACATCATATGTTGCATCGGATTAAAGAAACCTGGCGGAAATACCTTCTCTAACTTGCATAGCAACTCGGGTGCTTGTTCCTCCAACTTTACAATCACTTCATAATCTAATTCTTTGGCACAAAGCTGGTGGAAGAAGAAGCTCAACTTTGCCAGCACTCGCCATATATCCTCTTTGACATACCCTTGAATCATCACAGGCATTATCCGCTCAAGCCATACGTGGTAGTCATGACTCTTGAGGCCCCCTATTCGCTGTGTAGCCATATTCACTCCCCTCATGATATTAGCTGCATATCCATCAAGGAAGTACAACTTGTTCACAATCCACTGGAGAATTTCCTTCCTTTGGGGCTTTGAAGGGGTGAAAGGGGCCGGTGGCTTCTTTCAAGAATTACCTTTTGCACGAAGCACCAATTTTAATTTTGGCCTAATGCATAGCTGGGCTTGATTGATCCTAGCCTGAATGTTATCCTTTGACTTCTCAGTTTCAAGGAGTGTGTCGAGAAGGGCCTCCGCAATATTCTTTTCAGTGTGCATTACATCAATGTTGTGTGGAAGGAGATCTTTAAAGTAAGGGGGCCTCCATAAGCTTGGAATGTGAGTCCACTCGTGTGTCTCTCCATATCCCACAAAACCTTTTCCATTGGGATTTTTCTCGAGAGCATCTAACTCATCCTTAAGCTGGGCACCGGTCATAATAGGTGGTGGCGGGTCATCAACAATAACACCTTTCCGAAAGTTCACTGTGTCTTGTCTTTATGGGTGATCAAGACGAAGGAACTGCCGATGTTGGTCAAAGCATACATACTTGCGACCCTTAGCCAGCCAAATGAAAGTCACACGTTGTCGGCAAACTGGGCAAGGCCACTTCCCCTTTACACACCAGCCACAAAATATCGCACATGCTGGTAGGTCATGTAGTGATGTGTGGTACCAGATATGCATATTGAAGTGCTTCTTTGAAATGGCATCGTATGTCCTTACCCCATCGTTCCAAGCAACAAGTAAGTCGTCCACCAGCGGCTCCATGTACACACTCACATGCTTCCCCGGATAGTTAGGCCCTGGAATTATCAGCGTCAGGAACATGTGATGACGTTGCATGCAAACGCCAGGGGGCAGATTCAGGGGGATAACATATACGGGCCAACAACTGTATATGGTAGCCATCAAACCATATGGATTGAACCCATCGGTTGTTATCCCAATAGCGACACTCTTCCAGTCATCCCCTTTTTTATGAATCTGAACAAATTTCTTCCCTGTTTCACCATCCCGTGGATGTTGCATCTTTTTTGAATTGTATATGTTCCTTTCGGCGGCCCATCTCATATATTAGGCAGTTTCCTCGGTCATATAAAGCCGTTGGATCCTTTCTGTGAATGAAAGATACCGAAGGATATTGACGGCAATTGTGGGCTGCCTCTTGGTACCATCATCATTTTGTACCTCAATATACCTAGAGGATTTGCACTCGACACAGTAGTTTGTATCTTTATGTTCATTTCTAAATAACATGCATCCTTTTGGACAAGCATGTATTTGCTCATACGGCATCTTAAGTGAACCGAGGATTTTGTTCGACTCGTACATGTTCTTTGGCAAAATGTTTTCTTTTGGCAGAAGGCTGGCAATAACGGACAAAAAGTCATTGAAGCAAACTATGCTCATGCAATGGTTCGCCTTGAGGGCCATTAGGCGTGCAATGCCATCTAGTTGAGTAACCTCTGTATGGGCGTGAAGGGGTTTCTGTGCCGCAAAAAATGCTGCATGATACTCTTCTGGGCTTTCCGGCTTCTCCTCGGAGTCCGGGTCCTCCCGCGTATCTGCACGGCGGATGTCATCTAACAGGTTTTCAATTTGAGTATCATAATCGCCGGTGCGTTGTCGCACCACCTCTGCTCTGGACTGTTCTGTCTCACCGTGAAAGACCCACTGGTAATAGCCTGGGGTAAACCCATTTTTGCCTAAGTGTTTACTCATAGTAATCTTATCTCTTTCAAAATGGTCATCGCACTCCGCGCAGGGGCACCAAATTCCACGAGGTGGTGTTTCTCCAGCAAATACTAATTCCAAGAAAGCATTGGTCTTCGATCTCCACTCAGGGGTCGTACCTTCCATGCTGGGACGTCCAGTGTACATCCACTCACGATCTTCCATCCTCTGATCTAATGGGAAACACACACATAATGTTTTTTATGTAACAAGTGGTTCCATCAAGTTTTACGACATGCACTGAGCTATCTAATAGGTAAAGATAGGTCCTAATCCCACCCGAGGATGTGTAGGCTTGGTCCGCTTCCATGTTGTACTCCGATCTGAGACAAAATTTCGGCAGCACCTCCCCACTGTTCTCCAAATACACGTCTCGACAATAAGGCGAGAGGATGTGTATCCAGAGAACAACAAGGAGACGCTGCTGAAATTCTGTCTCAGATCGAAGTACAGCATGAAAGCGACCAGCCTACACATCCTCGGGCTGTCCATGGAAAATGTGGACAATTCGAAAGAGTTGAGTTCTTGCATATTTATAAATATAACCCTTCCGAACGGGAGACGCCTAGGTTACGTGACTATTTAGGTGATCTACAAATAATGGAAACCTACACATGAACGGAGAGATATTACCCTTGAAGCGTGCAATGGAACGGAATTCACTCTCTAGTGTCAAAATAGATGCATGTCCTACACGAAAAAAAAGTAGTGTCAATCATTTGTTCAGCACACACACATCAACATCACTCACTCACACACACAACAACAACACCCACACCCACACACCAATAGCACTCACTCACACGCACACACAAACACATCACACACACACACACCCCCCAACAGCACACACACACCCCAACACCACACACACACCAATAGCATTCACTCACGCGCACACACAAACACATCACACACACACACACACTCACACACATTAATCACTATATATGCATATACAATATGTATAAAAAAATTTAAAAATGAGATTGAGGAGGGGCTCACCAATGGGGCAGGGGGACGGCGGGGGAGCTCGGTGGAGGCACTACAGATGGCAGAGCTCGGTGGACTCGGGGTGGCGGCGGCAGAGCTCGGTGGACTCGGGGTGGCAGCGGCAGAGCTCGGTGGATGGGGCGGCGGAGCTAAGGGGCGGTGGCGGATGCGGGGGGGGGAGAGGGAGTGAGATGAAACAGAGAAGAGGGAGTGGGCGCGCGAGTTGGAAATTTTGTATAAGTCCCTGCGGGAAACTTTTCCGAGAGTCAACTACAAGAAGCTCTCAGTAAAGGTCATACCCTAGATCTCGCAGACTTTTCCGAGAGTCATAAGAACGGTCGGTAAAGTTGGTAGCCCTAGATCTTGGGCACTTTTCCGAGAGCACTCTTGGTAAAGGGAAAGCCATAGATCTAGGTTTTGGACAATACCGAGAGCGACTCTCGGAAAAGTAAGCCATACCGGGAGCCACTCTCGGCAACATGTGTAGTCAACATCATTTGTGGCTATTTTCATGTATCCCTACATAAAAGCATATATCAAAGCAATATAATAATCATAAACATTGCAGATCTGCAATTACGGGCGATGAAACCCTAGCAGAGGAATAAATGTCTCAAATATTGCACGCGGGTCCGAAAAATGAATGGGCGTGGCACGTGTCATGCAGTGGCCTCCTTTGAGAGCACGGGAAGTTTCGAGGCCAACGGAGCAACAGGACCCACGCTTCCTACACAAACAGGACACGTCCCCTCTCGATACCCAGAGACTAGCTCGGAGATGGTGTGGTTTACAAGCGGCCTCAGGGGAGGCTAACTCAAAACGCGCCCAAATTTTTACCACACCCTAGAGGGGCCATGTGATGACACCGTGCCAGCTCTCGAGAAATTCTGGCATCGTACGATTTTCCAAGGATTGTTCTTCGCATGTCTACGACTGTGGTCGGGGGCCTTCGGGGGGTAGCTATGTCACCAAATCTTGCGTTGAGCCCTCATACATGTCTGGAAGGGTGTGGTGGCTTGTCTAAAGAGTCAATACATGTCTTCGTAGTGTGGCACTCATCCGGTGGCCCCGGCGGTCTAGGGCGTTGACCGGCACCGAGATGGGGTAGGCCACGGTGAATACCTGCTTCTCCGTTTTACGGCGGGTCATCGTGAGATGCCAGGCCAAGTCTAAGCCCGTTCCGTCGCAGGATCGTCCACCGTCGGCTCGATCTCGGGGATGAACGCATTCGGTCCTTGACGTTCCCGCCCGTATGTGTGGTTTTTGATGCATCTGACACGTCAAGGATGTGCGTTGGGTATTCAAACACCACACCACCCTTTCATGCATATGCACGGCTCACACGCATGTACGGGTGGTTCCCGCCCCCGCCCCCCCTCGGGCGGTTTCCCTATCGAGCACCCATCCGGTGGCTCGGGCGGTCTACGGCGTTGACCGGCACCAAGAGGGGGCAGGCCACAGTGAATACATGCTTCTCCGTGTTATGGAAGGTTCCCGTTCTCATGTTTTTTACTTTACAGTGCTTAGAAGTTGGGATTTCAAAAAAATCTAGCCCGAAACATAAGTCACTAAAAGTGATGGAATTTTGAAACTTTAGCCATAAAAAGATGTGAAATATCAGACACAAAAAGAGAGTGAAAAAAAAACATAAAAGGAAGGAAAATAAAGAGGTGGTGCAACTGTTACCGAGCGTCGATATGCGGCTCTCGGTAATGCCCACCTTTTTCGACAGGTCCTCTCGGTAAAGGACCTAAACCTAGATCATGTTTCTTCCCTGTGGTAGCCGTGCTCGGTAATATGTGTTATTCTTTTTTGTTGTTGTTGTTGTTTTCATCTCCTTTGTTTTCTTACATGATTGGCAAACCACCTTACCATTATAGTTACACTTTGTTTTCCGAGGATTTAAACAGTTGCATCAGGCATGCCACCGAGGTACTTTCGCCCACCGGTGGTAGGGCCTGCCCCTCCCTTGTCTGCACAAGGCCTACGCACCGCAAGGACATCACAAATGATTTTCAACGCCGCTTCCGGGCATGATTTCATGTGCCGCCTTGCAGATCTGCAATTACAGGCGATGAAACCCTAGCAGAGGAATAAATGTCTCAAATATTGCACGCGGGTCCGAAAAATGAGGGGGCATGGCACGTGTCATGCGATGGCCTCCTTTGAGAGCACGGGAATTTTCGAGGCCAACGGAGCAACATGACCCGCGCTTCATACACAAACCGGACACGTCCCCTCTCGATACCCAGAGACTAGCTCGGAGATGGTGCGGTTTACAAGCGGCCTCAGGGGAGGCTTACTCGAAATGCACCCAAAATTTTAACACCCTAGAGGGGCCATGTGATGACACCGTGCTAGCTCTCGAGAAATTCCAGCAACGTATGATTTTCCGAGGATTGTTCTTCGCATGTCTACGAGTGTGGCCGAGGGCCGTCGGGGGGTAGCTATGTCACCAAATCTTGCGTTGAGCCCTCATACATGTCTGGAAGAGTGTGGTGGATTGTCTGAAGAGTCAATACGCGTCTCCGTATTGTGGCACCCATCCGGTGGCCCCAGCGGTCTAGGGCGTTGACCGGCACCGAGATGGCATAGGCCACGGTGAAGACCTGCTTCTCTGTGTTACGGCGGGTCATTGTGAGATGCCAGGCCAAGTCTAAGGCCGTTCCGTCATAGGATCGTCTACCGTTGGCCCGATCTCTTGGACAAACGCACCCGGTCCTCGACGGCCCCGCCAGTATGTGCGATTTTTGAGGCATCTGCCACGTCAAGGATGTGTGTTGGGTATTCAAACACCACACCACCCTTCCATGCATATGCACGGCCCACACGCATGTACAGGTGGTTCCCGCCCCCCCTCAGGCGGTTTCCAGATCGACCACCCATCCGGTGGCCCGGGCGGTCTACGGCGTTGACTGGCACCGAGAGGGGGCAGGCCACGGTGAATACATGCTTCTCCGTGTTATTGAAGGTCCCCGTTCTCATGTTTTTTACTTTACAGTTCTTAGAAGTTGGGATTTCAAAAAAATCTAGCCCGAAACATATGTCACTAAAAGTGATGGAAATTTGAAACTTTAGCCATAAAAAGATATGAAATATCAGACACAAAAAGAGAGTGCAAAAAAACACAAAAGGAAGGAAAATAAAGAAGTGGTGCAAGTGTTACCGAGCGTCGATGTGCGGCTTTCGGTAATGCCCACCTTTTCCGAGAAGTCCTCTCAGTAAAGGACCTAAACCTAGATCTTAACTATTCCCCTTTCTTTCTCTCTCTCTCTGTTTGGCTCTCTGTTTCTGCTTATCTGCGCCGCCGCCGAAATCGCCACCACTACCATCTGCCGCCGCCGCCACTGCCACAGCCACCAACTGCCACCGTCGCCACCGCCAACGCCACCAGTTGCCACCACTGCCTCCTCTTCCACTGCCGTCATCTTCTTCATGGCCGGCGCCCGGCGTGGCGATTCTTCCTTGCAGCGCAAGAACGGCGGCAGCTGCGGAGTGCCACCGGTGGCGCAACAGCTGGACATGCGCTCAAGTACTCCCTTGCCCTCCTCTCCCACCCCAACCACCCCCTCCCACCCCACTGCCCCCACCCCACCTCTCAACCCCATCCGTCTCCCCTCCAGCCGGCGCCCTCTCCCCCTTAACACATTTCGTTTTCCATCTATTTCATCATGATTGTATTGTGCTTAGGTAAATTTTGGTCAAGTAATTAGTCATGTAACTTCAAAATTTAGATTAGGTAAATTTTCTTAGGTTATTTTTGATTAAGTAACATCTGATTAGGTATATTAATTCAAAATGTCATTAGTGTGAGCTGCTGCTATTCAACTTGACTTTAGATAACTTTAGATTAGCAATGGAACCAAAATTTTGCTTAGGGAACCAGGGACCTAAACTTGTATTGAAATTGACATTAGATAAATTTTGCTTAGGGAAATTTGAAGGACCATAATGCTAAGTTGAGTAGGAGATTTAGTGTGAGCTGCTGATATTCAACTCAATTGTGCCTTGACAACTCACTACAATGATCCATATTTGGTGGAGGTTTAGTGTGAGCTGCTGCTATTTAATTTGTTTGAATGAAAAAAAAATCTTTCTTTGGATGGCATGCTTCATCAGTTTATTGTATGCCCTAACTAGCCAATAGTTTTATGCTAGTCTAATGCTTCTGTTTTAGTTTTTCATATTATTAGATAGCGGCTAACCATTCAACTAGTAAATTAATGCTCTGTTGTATTATTTATAATTGTATTTTATTTTATTTTCATCTCTGTTTTAGTTACTAATATATTTTATTTTGTTTTTAGATTCTGAGGGGGGCTCTAGTAAGTACCGGAGAGTCTTGAGCGGTAGGGTGACCCACGTCAGCAACTCTGGCACGACCGAGTCATCTGGCTCCCTTCAGCTTGATACCGATGAGGAGTCGACATCGGATGACAATTTTGGAGTGGACTTTGATGTACCGGATCCGATCGCTACCAAGTCGGGCGACATGGTGGCCTCGGATGGCTCGGGGTCTACCTCGAGCAACACTTCCAAGAAGAAGAAATCCTGGCATGGTCCGGTGAAGGTCCCAGAATGAACGGCTGCCGGCGACCGTCCCGTCATTACACCGAGGGGAGATTGGTAAGCATTTGATTTGCAAATTACTTTGGATACCACAGCTTTTCCACTCACATATGCTTGTCTTTGTCATCATCCAGTCAGTGGGAAATTGTCCCTGCCAAGCCTAAGGGGGCGCGATTGCCGAACCACATCATCGGCTCCCTCTTGAGGAAGTACTTCCCCGGGTTGGCCAAGCCGGGGGACGACCACCCGCCGTCGCCAGCTTTCACCTGGGAGCACTACCAGCACACCTAGGATGAGCACGATGTCACCATGGCCACCCGGGTCATCGGCGGTTTTTATGTAAGTATCTTCACCACTGCATTTTTTCATATCTGAATTCTTGAAATTAACTGCCATATGCTTTCTTATAGGAAGCATTTTCTTGCGTGGATGGTGAGAAAGAGAAGGCGACAAAAGCCCTCGTGAAATCAGCCCGGAAGATACTCTCCGACGCCAAGTACACGCTGCGGTACAAAGCCATGATGTAGTGTTGGCCGGTTGATGACAAGGGGCTTAAGATGACGAGGAAGTCTACTTGTCGGACCAACTTGGACAGAGAAGGATACTTGTCGGTGGTAAGTGACACCATTGGTTGCTAGTACTTTGATTCATCCGCCTCTTGTAAGTCAATGATTCGATTTTGTCTGACTAGGTGAGGGAACCCTGGATGAAGGAAGATTGTTGGGAGACCCTGGTTGACATGTGGTGTGACCCGGCATGGCAGGCACAACATGTGGAGCAGGGAAATGATCGCGCCAAAATGCCAGGCCTGGCACATGTCCAGGGGAGCCGGAACCTAACCACTCTGAAGCAACACATGGTATGTGGGTTAAAAAGTTAACTTTTTCGCACGGTGCATCTCCGTTCATTAAGCTTGGTCGCCCGGTCCTCATCCTGGAGGCCTGGAAAGAAGGCCACAAGGGGAAGGATGGTGCCGAGTTCTGCAGCCTGTCGGCGGAGGAGAGGTACAAGGCCTTCAAAGAGGTCTTCTAGGAGGTGCACGTGCAGGACGCCAAACCTACGTCCAAGCCCCTTAATCCTGAGCTGCTCATCATTGCTAGCGAGGGGAAGAGCCATGGACGCCACCTCCTCTACAACGGGGCGATCGGCACCTCCTCGCATCGCAAGCTACACGAGATACGCGCGTCGAGCACAAGCTCAACTCCGTCCATATGGAGTCGCCCAACCGACGCATCACGTGAGATCGCGTGTCTCAAGGTTAGCATCATAACCATTCATTTATGTCCATGCCTCAAAATAGCACCCTTGCAACCTATATGAGCCTAATGCCATATTACAGGCTTTAATGGACCAACGGGCTGCTGAAGAGGAGCAAAGGCGGCAGGCTGAGCAAAAGAGCAGAGAGAAGGAATGAGCAGAAACGAACAAAAGGTTCAAGCTGCTTGAGAAACAACTACATGTAAAACATTCTCTAAACTAGAGGTAGAACATTCATTATATAGCGACATACAATGCTCACGTGACTCTACTCTTATAGGCTCTTATGCAATCTCAATGCGGTGGAAATGATGCCCCTCCTCCTCTTCCTCCTCCAGAAGCCTAACCTGATGGAAATGATGCCCCTCCTCCTCCTCCAGATGTTGTATGAAGATGTGAACTTATTTGTGATGTGCATGCGTTTTGCAAGTAGTGAACTTCCATAAGTTAACCCTATGTATGAATTTCTGAACTTGTGTGTGATGTGTACTAGTATGAAACATTTGCCTATGTGAACTAGTTTGAGTTATGATTATGTGTACTACTTTAAATTATGCCTATGTGTGTGATGTGTACTAGTATGAAACATTTTCTACACTGAATATATAGACAGAAAATGCACTAGTTGTTTTTAGTTGCAGGGATTAGATAAGAAACAGCTTTACAACAGAAGCAATGGGACATATTTCCAAGAGGTACACTCGGAACCACACTCTTTTCCGAGGGCCACTCTCAAAAAAGGGGTCGTCTGAGCACTTTAGCTGCAGTAGTGCCACTATTTTCCGAGGGCCCTCTCGGAAAAGGGGTCGCCTGAGCACTTTAGCTGCAGTAGTGCCACTCTTTTCCGAGGGCCCTCTCGGAAAAGGGGTCACCTGAGCACTTTACCTATTACAGTACTGCCACTCTTTTCCGAGAGCCCTCACACTCGGTAAAAGTTCAACTGCCATGTGGGGCTCCTGGGCCCACAGGTCAGGTTTCAGTCAACGGACGTATACAGAGCGATATGAGGCAGCTCTTGGTAAACATAGCGCACCATATATTTCTTTTTAAAAAATTAACTAATAATTTGAAAATTTTACTGACAACTGGATCCAGCGGGACCACATGTCAATTTGAATGTTTGTGTGACATGTTGTTTATCGAGTGTGCCACGACGGCGCTCGGTATACGTCACAGAAAGTGACGGCACCGTCAGTTGTAGACGGTCTTGCCACGTGGCTTCTCTTTACCATGTGCAGCTCTCGGCGTCTGAGTCGTTTGCCGAACGTTGTTTGTTCGCTGTGATTTCGTGTCGGCAACGTTAGCTAGTTGCCGTGAAGCCATAGTTGCCGAGTGTTCCTCTCGGCATCTTCATGTTTGCGGAGTGCCCGTGCTTTAGCGCTCGGCGAAGAGCCGAACACCCGGCGTATAGGAAAATTCCAGTAGTGCATGCACATAAAGGTAATGTTTATCTGAACATTTTGATATCTTATTTGCATTTTTCTAGGTTCATATGAATTTTCAAAGTATTGGTCAAATGGTCAAAGGGCATTCGGGCGACCTCAGAGGCAAATCTAAGGGTAAAACTGAGCAGAGTCAAAAACTAAGGGCAAACCCCGTGGGTAGGTTCCAACTAGAGGCAGAAATGCATTTGTCCCTCTTTTCTTCAGCAGCCGATACAGTGGCAAGGCCTTCTCGCGCCGAGTTGAGAAATGAAATGGCTGAGGGCCGCCATGCAGCCGGCTAGCTTCTGTACGTCCTTGAGCTTCGTAGACGCTTCCAGCTTGGAGAGTGCCGCGATCTTCTTCGGATTCACCTGAATGCCATGCTGAGACACGATAAAGCCAAGTAGCTTCCTGGATGGGACCCCAACGACACATTTGTCTGGGTTCAGCTTCATATGGAACCAGCACAGATTCATGAATGTCTATGTCAGGTCGGCAATGAGGGTGTCTGCAGTCTTGATCTTGACCATCAAGTCGTCGATGTAGGCCTACACATTGACACCATCAAGAAGACACTTCTGCATCATCCACTGGTAAGTGGCACCAGCATTCTTCAGCTCAAAGGGCATCGTGATATAGCAGAAGGGTCCAGATGGAGTGATGAATGAAGTCACCTCCTAGTCGGGCTCCTTCATCCGTATCTAGTGGTAGCCGGAATAATCATCCAGAAATGAGAGACGCTCGCAGCCTGCCATTGAGTCGATCACCTGGTTGATGCGGGGGAGTGGAAGAGGATCTTTGGTGCATACTTTATTGACGTCTTTATAATCGACGCACATGCGCCAAGTCTTGTTGTTTTTCATGACCATGAAGGGATTGGCCAACCAGTCTGGATGTGAAACTTCCCTGATGAAGCCGGCTACCAGAAGCTTTGCTATCTCCTCTCCCATGGCTCTGTGCTTTGATTTAGTGAAATAGCGGAGGGTTTGCTTGACTGGGCGGGTTTCCTTCATAATGTTGACAGAGTGCTCTGCGATTCCCGCTGGGACACCAGGCATGTCAGATGGTTTCCATGCAAAGATGTCCCAATGCTCACGCAGGAAATCGATGAGTTCGCTTTCCTATGCTTCATCCATGTCAGACCCGATCTTGGTCATCTTCGAGGTGATGGAGGGGTAGAGCTGGATTTTCTTCATGTCTTTGCCGGATTGGAATGTGGAGCTTGACTTTGACTTCTTAGTAAGCGTGATGTCATCTGGATTGGCTGTCTCCCAAAACTGTGCGAATTCGGCGGTGGCGAGCTCCTGCTCAGCCATAGCCACCTACGCCTGCTCAGCCTTGTATGACCGTTTGAAGTCACGAGAAACTGTGATAACCCCATTGGGCCCAGCATCTTGAGCTTTAAGTAAGCGTAGCATGGGATCGCCATGAACTTGGCGAACGCAGGTCGGCCCAGGATGGCGTGGTAGGCGCTGCTGAAAGGGCCGATCTCAAAGCACAGGCTCTCGAGTTGGTAATTCTCGGGTGTATCGAAAACCACGTCTAATGTAATCTGACCCATGGGTTGGGCCTCTTTACCCGGCACGATGCCGTGAAACCTCATTGAGGTCGGCCTGAGACGGGAAGGAAGAATGCCCATCTTTTCCATCGTCTTCAGGTACAGTATGTTTATGTCGCTGCCGCTGTCCATGAGCACCTTGGTCAGGTGGTAGCCTTCAATGATCGGGTCGAGTACCAGGGTGGCCTTTCCTGGATGGGGAACATGGTCCGGGTGGTCATTTCGATCAAAAGATATCGCGGAATCAGGCTAGTCCAAGTACCGTGGGACGCCGGGTACCATCGCATACACCTCGCGATGTCGATTTTTTGAGCCCTCTTGGACTCTCCACAGCGGAAAATCATATAGACGTTCTGGACATGCTAGGGGAAGGGCTTGTTAGCTAGTGCTGCCACGCCGGCTCCACTGCCACCGGGGCCTCCACCCCGGCCACCGCTAGAAGGATCTTGCTTGTCACCGGCCTCATCCTCCTCCGCCATCTGCTGGGCTCTTTTCTTGTGGAAGATGCATTGCCTGTTCGTGTGAGTCGCGATGGGGCCGCTGAATGCGGCTTGAACTACATCGGTATTTCCCCAAAGAGGAAGGGATGATGCAGCACAGCGACGGTAGGTATTTCCCTCAATGATGAGACCAAGGTTATCGAACCAGTAGGAGAATCATGCAACACTACGTAAACAACACCTGCACACAAAGAACAAATACTTGCAACCCGACGTGTTAAAGGGGTTGTCAATCCCTTTCGGGTAATGATGCCAGAAATTGTCAAGTTGAAGGGATAACAATATGATAGATTGGATAATTGCAAATAAAGGCAAATAAAATTCAGAGAGGTATTTTTGGGTTTTTGATAATATAGATCTGAAAATAAAAGATGCAAATAAATAAAAAGGTAAATAGCAATATAGATCTGAAAATATATGATGAGAAAATAGACCCGGGGGCCGTAGATTTCACTAGTGGCTTCTCTCGAGAAAAATAGCAAACGGTGGGTAAATAAATTACTGTTTGGCAATTGATAGAACTTCAAATAATCATGATGATATCCAGGCAATGATCATTATATAGGCATCACGTCCAAGATTAGTAGACCGACTCCTGCCTGCATCTACTACTATTACTCCACGCATCGACCGCTATCCAGCATGCATCTAGTGTATTAAGTTCATGGAAAAATGGAGTAATGCAATAAGAACGATGACATGATGTAGACAAGATCTATTTATGTAGAAATAGACCCCATCTTGATATCCTTAATGGCAACGATACATACGTGTCGTTTCCCCTTCTGTCACTGGGATGAAGCACCGTAAGATCGAACCCATCACAAAGCACCACTTCCCATGGCAAGAAAAATTGATCTATAAACCAAAGATTCGAAGAAGAAATACGAGGCTATAAGTAATCATGCATATAAGAGATCAAAAGACTCAAATAAATTTCATGGATAAAAACATAGATCTGATCATAAACTCAAAACTCATCGGATCCCAACAAACACACCGCAAAAAGAGTTACATCAAATAGGTCTCCAAGAGACCATTGTATTGAGAATCAAAAGAGAGAGAGGAAGCCATTTAGCAACTAACTACGAACCCGTAGGTCTACAATGAACTACTCACGCATCATCGGAAAGGCACCAATGAGGATGATGAACCCCTCCGTGATGGTGTTTAGATTGAATCTATGGTTTCTGAAAATTACGGCGGCTGGAATTGATTTTCGTTGACTCCCCTAGGGTTTTTGGGTGTCCAGAGTATTTATAGAGCAAAGAGGCGGTGCGGGAGGCGGCCGAGGTGGGCACAACCCACCTGGGCGCGCCTGGGCCCCCAAGAGCGCCCTGGTGGGTTGTGCTACCCTTGGAGCGCCCCTCAGGTACTTCCTTAGCCCATCATGTGTCTTCTGGACCAAAAAAATTATTCAAAATGTTTCGCTGCGTTTGGACTCCGTTTGGTATTGATTTTCTGCGAAGTAAAAAACAACAACTGGCACTGGGCACTATGTCAATAGGTTAGTCCCAAAAAATGATATAAAGTTGCTATAAAATGATTGTAAAACATACAAGATTGATAATATAATAGTATGGAACAATCAAAAATTATAGATACATTGGAGACGTATCAGTCGCCCATGGGGGTATGGTGGCTACAGGGACTGTCCATGATTTCATCGAAGGTTGGGATCCGGCCCTTGGCCTTCGGGCACCATTGGTGCTTCTGCCTCGGGCCTTTGCCGCCTTCCCGCGCTGTCCTCAGAACTCGGCCGCAACGAGGTCGACATCGGGATCATCGCTCTTACGCTTGCGGTTCTTCTTCTTGTTGTTGTTATTGTTGCCCCACGGATACCCGTATTCGTCCTTGACCCCGGAGGGGCTGGGATCACCACACCTTGTTACGGCCTTCTTGGCTGCCTGCTTGGCAAGCCATGCTTCATCACCAGAGGCATAGTCGTTGGTTATCTTCATGAGGTCGGTCATCTTATATCTTATATTTACTAATTGGAGGCACCATACAAGACACCACGTTAAACCCTGAAATTAAAGAAAATTGACCATCCATTTAATATATAATGCGTGTGTAGCCGTTGGATGAAACGTGAGGGGTGCTCGCCTATCCCACGTACACGAGTTGTCCTCCGGCACTTGGACTCTCTCTGTTTCCCTTGAACAAGGAAGAAACAGAAGGAAATCTGAGCTTCTCCTAGATTTGACGTACATCCGAAAGAAAATCCATCCATCTGATCGTGTTGTTTGTCATCGGTAGCCGTCCGATTAAGACATGCCCTCCGCCATGTGTACGACACCTCTCCTTCAGTCTCGATGATCAAAAAATACGGTCGCCCCTATCTTTCCACGATCCTAACTAACCTTGCACGCCTCTTCCCCCCCGGCTGCGTTTGCCTCCACGCCGTGCCGCTGATCTCCATAACTCCGCTGGATCAGTCGATGCTTCTTCTTCCTCCTGCGCCAATGGCAGTTTGCCCTTCTTCTCCTCGGGTGCCCCTATGCTCTTCCCCGTCGCTACGGTAACTCCGGTCAATGTTGGAAATGTTCTGCCAGATATAAATCGCTGATTGATGGATTTCATGTCTTCCTTATCTCCAGTTTGCGGAAACTGCCATGCTGGAGACGCATTGCCGCCCATGATTTGCGCTGTGGCGTCACGTACGAAGGATGTTTGAAATTCAAGTCTGGCTTTGGTTTGGATGAAGCTGTATTTGTTGCCTAAGAAGCATCGCTTCATGAATCATGATTGATCGTACCCATTGGTTCAGGCAAAATTGACTGAGACAAGTAATTTTCTCCCCTAAATTTTTTAGTCTGAAGCTTTGATAATTGATTCACATATACTTAGACAATTATCTATTATTTATTGTTCTAATATATGGAGTCGGCAGGCAGTGAAGTAGTATTTGGTTGATGCACAGAGCCACAGGTTGCAGTTGTTTTATTATCAAGTTGTTATACATATGCCTATAAAATATAACATTGCATCAAGCAAACAAAGTTTCCAAGTGCATGCCACTTTTTCTAAATACCTATTACGGAATTTACGTTACTATAATTGAGCTCTGATGTTCTCGCATTCGGTTTATTTGGTTTATTCGGTTTGCATGGTTTGGTTTATATGGTTTTTTGGTTTGTACGGTATTAATACTTCGGTAAGTACAGTATGAAATTAGGATACGGCTCGGTTTCGGTATATACCAAATTATTTTGGCATGGTTTCGGTATATACCATAAAAACCAAAGCTGACGCGAATTTCAAAATGACATATAATAATTTACAAATTTATGACTCAAATCACATACTGTTTAATACAAGTAGTATATAACTATATAAAAATATATATACATGCATGGATTCGATGGTTATGGACATGCTTAGCATTCTTTTAAAGAGAAATATGACTACGTTACCAGAAAAATGGATGTGCTTAACAGGGAATCTAGCGCCTGTAAAAAAAAGACTACTTGTATGGTTGTTCACCTCAAGAAATATGAATATGTATTTTACTTCGGTTTATTCGGTTAACTGTTTGGTTTTTCAGTATATACCATAAAAACCAAATTTCAAAACGGTATGAAAAGTTCATACCATATCGAAACCATAAACCATAAAAACCATAAAATTGGTTCGATTCGGTTTATTTTCGGTATGGTTTTTTTGGTTCGGTTTTAAAATGCACAGAGTGAACTGCAGTTTTCAGCAGTATGTTGGGCATGGCAAAATTTGATGCTTAAACACATATAGTTATAGGGATAAGCATCAGGCGTTTGAGCTCATGCTAAATTAGCACAAGCTTCAAATCTATAGGGTCAACGTGGCTACAAGTCAAAGTTTTTTTAAAATTCTATAAATAAGAAATCATTTTTATCCATATAAAAAATATGTGGCATGAAGAAAACAAACTATATGCACATGCCACTTCTTTTAAAATACCTATTATGGACCCATGAACATCTGATCCTCTCCTTGCTTTTACTCATGGTGCTAAACAGATGTGCAATCCAAAAGGGTAGTAATATCTCATAATTGAGTATATGTATCCCTTCAGCTTATTAGCTGATTCAGTCAAGTCATGTTGGTGTACGCACTTTTACTTGGTGTATATAACTGATGTTAATAATCAATACCAAGAACTATGTTGCAATGTTTATTCATTCACTTATTCAGATCTACTACCCTGCCTAATTTTGTATAGTCCCTTTTAGCTGAACTTGGCTGCTCATGTAGACATGCGGTGCATTGACTGACAACTGCAGAACATCAGAGAAAATGCAGGTATGAATGTTCCAGAACGAATATGTCTAACTCCGGGTATTGCCTTACTCTATGTACTGTTCTTTCTAATGAATTATATGCTGCAATTTGTATGTTCTTCAGCTTCGATGGTCATGTCCTCCCTTTGTTCAGGCTGGGGATGTTTTAACTGAAGGTCCGCTAATGCACATGTAAGCCTCACTAAATTATGTCCAAATCTAATAAATTTTACAGTTCTTCTTCATCATATAATTAACAAAAGTACAAATCTTATTGTTAGAACTTTTGCCTACCTGAGATTTTATTGTTGCGATCTCTACTTGGGAATAAGGGGAAAAGGCCTACATATAAAAGCCTCACATCAAAGGCTGATCTGCTATGTCTCTAGGATTATGGTTCTAAAATTCTCTGTCCTACCAATGGAATTATGCAATGCAAACTTCTAGAGTAAACTAAGTCTTACCAGCTTCCTTTCATGTAGTTATGAAAAAACATATTGGCTGTTGATAATACATTTTTTTCCCTCAACTTTACCCATGTCAAAAATTTCTAAGCATCAAGTTAAATGTTAAGAGGACATTTGAAGCCTTAGCTGGAGAGATATAACTTTGCTCTCTAAGGTGTGCAACAGTAATCCACTAGAGAATGTGTTTGCTATAGCAAATGGCTCGCTAATGCATCCAATGATTTAAGAAACTACTAAAAAATAGATTTGACAAATATTCTATACCCAACATATAAGAAATTTGATACATTGTTCAAGAAAATACCGGAGGAAGAGAAAGAAAAACGTCATTTCGCTCGCATTGGGGGGCTAATTAGAAGTTGTTTGATTTCTTTAATAAGATATGAGATGCCTAGAATGAACCCAAGCAAGCCGAATCATCAAGATATAATGTGCTTCATATTTTGAAGACCAAGGTTATTTGGTGTAATTCTAAGCAAAAGTTTATTGGAAGAAGGAAGTTTGTACATGTGAGATTTCCTATTATCTTTACTTGGGAAAGTGATGGTTCAGTGGGATGAAAATTTTAAATTCCATTGAAGATTTGTTGGTACGTTCCATCTTATATCAGTCCCCCATGTAGAATAAATATATGGAGTGTTGGTTCAATAATAGGCCCCTTATGTTTTGGAGTTTGTTGACATAAACAGTATGGAACTTATGTGTTTGCTAGTGCACACAGAGTAACAGGTCCCTGAGATCACGAGGAGTTTGATGCAAATGATGAAGATAATCTCCCTGCGGTGTAGCGAAGGTTATCACCGAAGATAATGTTAACAAGAGTGACCCCTAAAAATTGTTGAAGCGAAGCAATTGGTTTGGTGTCTGTCCGAGGAAAATGACTGCGTCCGAGGAGAATGAAGACGAAGTGAAGAAGTAGCATTTATTTCGTTGTCCTTCTTCTCTTTATTTGAGTCATAGGACCACCGTACTATTAAGAGGGGTGTAGCGTTCGAAACTTTGATTCTCTGTTGCTAAACCCAAATCCTATAAAAGTTGTGAGAGAAATCTCTTTGTGTCCCGAGCAAATACTTGCCAGCAAGAGACTGTGATCTTCTTCGCTGCGAGAGATTTGTCTCAGACCGAGTAGTTAGCATTACTTGTTCCTTAAGTAATGTTACCGTTGCTCCCAAATCCGACCGTTGTGAAACGTGTCGGTTGGCCATTGGCTAGACTGCGTGTCCAAAATGGTCATTTCCCATCCGGGAAGGCTGCGGCTATAAATAGCCAACCCACGCCGGCTTTGTCCGGTGGCTGCTCCGTTTGATTCTAAGAAGATTGTTGAGCAACCCCCTCTCTGAGAGATTTGAGTTTAAAATCCACCAAGAGAAAAACCCCCAGAGCTGAAGAATTAGATAGTGGTTCAGTATCACTCGAATCTAAGTTCAGTACGCTTTGCCTATTACTCTTGAGAGCTGCAAACTTTCTAGACCGTTAGGTGTTAATTTCTTCAGAGACCAAGCGTGATTGTGGTTCTCGAAGAAGAAGTCTGTGAAGGTTTGGAGATCGCCTCAAGTAACTACCATGAGTAATCGGCTTTGGTTGACGAACCAATTGTTGAGGAGAATAGGGTGAAGAGAGTTTATCCTCCGTGTTAAGTCAAGGCCCCTCCAACCAGACGTAGTCCTTGTGCAGAAAGATGAACTGGTCAAACAAACTTCTTGTCACCATCGGGCATCACTGGTTATATCTTCTACCCATGTTTATATTCGACATGTTTTCCTTCATGAGTTTTGTCTCGATGCATGTTTAGTTTCCATTCGGTACTTAGTTTTAGCTCGCTGTAGTTTTTTTTTGTTCCACTGCTGGGTTTCGAGAGTTTTGAGATTTCCGAAGAAATTTTAAAACTCCCGTTCACCCCCCCTCTGGTAGACATACTTCATTCCTACAATTGGTATCAGAGCATGGTACTCCTTGACTCTGCTCATTTTGGTCTAACAACCTTGGAGTTTAAGTATGTCTTCAGTGAGCTACAAGTCGCATCTCAAGATTTCCATATTCGATGGGACGGACTATCCCTTCTGGAAGGAGAAGATGAAGATCCGTCTCCGAGCAATAGATCATGATATGTGGAATGTGGTGCAGTTGGGGTTCACCGTTGCAATACCTCAAGCCCCCACAGACGAGGTGGGGAAACTCATTCAGATGGATGCTCAAGCCAAAGATGAAATTGCTGGCCATCTCTCTCGAGTGTAATTTCTTCGGTATCGTCAGTGTGAGACTGCCAAGGATTTGTGGGATGTCCTCGAGAAAATCAATGAAGGAGTTTCAACTCAGAAAGAAGCTCGAATTGATACTCTTCGAGCGAAATTCAATCGTTTCAAGCACATTGGAAATGAAAGTTGTCAGCAAACCTTCGACCTCCTCAGTGACATTGCAAATGAGCTTCAAGGACTCGGCGCCAAAGACATCACTGACCATGAAGTTGTGAAGAAACTGCTCCGATCACTTGACAGTTCATTTGACACTCTTGTCTTAATGATTCGTGAACGTTCTGATTTCAAGTCCCTCGACTCTGCTGATATCATGGAAAGACTGAACACTCACGAGGAACAAGAAGAAGAGAAAAGAGATCTCTATGGCTCAAATCAACGCAAAACTCATGCTCTCAAGGCTGTGGCTGATTCTTCATCGGATGAAAATGCCGAAGAAGATTCAGATGACCCAGAAAGGCTCAGCAAGGATCTGGCATTGATCACAAAAAGATTCCAGCGCCTTCACAGGAGGAGCCAGTTCCAGAAGAAAGGTTCAAGCAACTCTGGTGGTTCAAAATCTTCATCAAAACCTGCTGGAGAATACACCTGCTTCAAGTGTAAAAAGCCTGGACACTTCATTTCGGACTGCCCTCTCTGGGAAGCTGAAATTCGTTCTAGTGGAAGATATGATTCTGGCAACTATCGAGGCAAAAGCAAGAGCAAGAACTACGACTCCGATGATGAGAAGAAAATGAAGTTCTTCAAGAAGAAAGATAGCTCCGCTTCAAAATATTCGTCAAGATCTTCATCAAGGAACCCTTCCAAGTCCACCTCCAACCGCAAGAATAACTCACGCAAGGCCAAGGCGTACATCGGCAAGGAGATGGATTCCGATGAAGAAGAATCATCTGACTCCAAAGAAGTTGATGAATCCGATGAAGATTCTGATTCCGGCATGGCTGGCATAGCATGCGCCTCCACTCCAGCATCGAACTTCTTCGAGAATCATTCGAGCGAGAACGAATCTCCTGCTTACTGCTTCCTGGCCAAAGCCTCGAAAGAAAAGGTATCCTCCAAACATCACAAGGTTCACTCCAGTGATCAATATTCTTCTGATGAGGATGACCATGGTAGGTTGATCAAAATTGCTAATATTCAACAAAATTCTCTTGAGAAAATTGAGAAAACCCTCAGGAAGTCTGAAGGGTTGTTGGTTGAGGAGATGGAGAAAAATCGGTCGTTGACCGAAGAGTATTCTACTCTCCAGTCACGAATGGAAGAACTGTCAAATCATCATGAATTTCTCTCGGCCGACCATGAAAGATTGACCTATGATTTCCTGAAAAGGAAACAAGAACTCGAGGCACTGAGAAAGGCTCATGAGGATTTGATCAGAGAAAATTCTCTTCTCACCCAACAACTTAAAGAGAAACCTGAAGTGTTTGTTCCACCCTGCTTAAAATGCCTTGAACGAACCAATGTTGAATCAAATGTTGAATCATCTGTGAATGCTAACCCCTCGGTTGAGGAAAATGGTTCTGTTTCTGATGAAAATGCCAGGTTGAAGAATCTTCTTCAGACAGGAATGTTCAAGTCTCTCAAAGGGCATCAAACACTGTGTGATGTTCTAAAGAAATCTATTCTTCACAAAAACCCCAGGAAGGAAGGTGTCGGTTTCAAAAGGAAACTAAATGAAAATGGCTCCTACTACGAACCAGATCAATATCCTCGCACTGTGTGGGTGCCTGCCAAGAGCAAAATGCTCGACCCAGCTTTACTTTCAGGATATGATTCTCCTGTCCCTGAATACTGCTATGATGATTCTCTGGACAACTATAAGCTGTTCAAAAACCAACGTGGTGAGGCTGTTGCTCGCTATGTTGGACCAAACAGCAGGAATGGCCCCCCAAATAAAGCTATCTGGGTGCCCAGGAAAACTATCGAGGCATTACCCATTACTAGGTTACTAACCATGCAGGAACAAAATGCTCGATACATCTAGGAAAAGATTTGACAGAATGAGTACATGCACACCTCGTCTAACCACTACACTCGTCTGGAAGGAATTTCAGTGCATACTCTTTCGATTATACTCGTACTTACTCGAGTTATCATTCATGTGACTATTGAAAGAAATCATATCCTGCTCGCTCATATGTTTCGAAGCCACCTGCAATGATGTGGGTGGTTAAGAAAGCCTGATTTCTCTGCAGGACTATGTCTCCGGGTGTACCGAATGAATAATGGATAGTGGATGCACTAGTCATATGACCGAAGACAAGTCGTTGTTTCTTGATCCCAACTTAACTGCTTCATCTCAGAAGTATATTACTTTCGGTGACAACAACAAAGGAAAGGTAATTGGGTTAGGTAAAATTGCAATATCCAAGGACAAGAACATTAACGATGTTTTACTCGTTCAGTCTCTTGGATTCAATCTCATGTCAGTTGGGAAGCTTTGTGATCTAGGCATGCTAGTACTATTCTCTATATCAAAATGCATCGTCTTTATGGCCTCTGACAATTCCTTCATCTTCGAGAGATATAGAAAAGGTGATTTAGATATTGTGGATTTCTCTAAGGGTCCTTCAGTCCAAACTTGTTTGCTTGCAAAAGCAACCGAGGGATGGTTGTGGCACCGAAGACTTGGTCATGCAGGTATGAGGAATTTGCAGACCCTGGTGAAGAAAAATCATCTTCGTGGTATTCCTGATGTAAAATTCGACAAGAATCATCTCTATGCTACATTTGAGGCTGGTAAATTAGCCAAGAAGCATCATTCATCAAAGACTGTTATGACCACAACAGGACCTCTGGAAATTCTTCACATGGATTTATTCGGTCCTCAAAATTATGCAAGTTTCGGTGGCAGTCATTATGGTCTGGTTATTGTTAATGATTTCTCTCAATACACTTGGGTATTCTTCTCGAAGACAAAACCTGCACCCAAGATATCTTCAAAAGCTTCGCTAAGAAGGCCCAAAATGAATATGACGTGTGAATTAAGCATGTCAGAAGCGACAATGGCACTGAGTTCAAAAATACTCATATCGATGAATTTCTCAACGAAAATGGTATTACTCATGAGTTCTCCGCCGCATACACTCCCCAACAGAATGGAGTTGTTGAGCGAAATAATAGAACTCTCATCAAAATGGCGAGAACAATGCTCAGTGAGTATAAAACTCTTATTCGCTTCTAGGCTGATGTCATCAACACTGCTTGTCATGTTATCAATCGTGTATATCTTCACAAGTTCCTTAAGAAAACTTCATATGAACTTATCACTGGCAAGAAACCGAGTGTTTCTTACTTACGTGTTTTTGGTGCACCTTGCTACATTCTTGATTTGAATCATTCCTCCAAGTTTGCACCTAAGGCACATGAAGGTTTTCTTCTTGGTTATGGCTCAAACTCACATACCTATCGCATCTATAACTCTCACCAAAGGGAAGTTATGGAAACGGTAAATGTGTGGTTTGATGAATCTAACGGCTCCCAAAAGGAGCACCTGCCAAATGTGATAGATGAACCACCGATTTATGATGCTATTCGGCAAATGGCTATTGGGAGCGTCAAGCCTGTTGAAGGAAATGCACCTGAATACTCTGATGATGATGCCCCCATGACTCGAAGCAGAACTCATCAAGCCACTGCCGATGCAAATGCCAATCCGAATGCAAATGGCAATCAAATTCCAAATGCCAATCACAATGGCAAGCCTGAAGAGAATGATGATACAAATGCTGATGCTGATGAAAATGATAATGATCATCATGAAGAAAATGCTCATCTTGAGTGGCTAATCGAGTTGATCCTTCGTTAATTCTCGATGAACTTGAGAATCCAGGTTATCGACCCACAACTCGTTCTTCAACTCATTTAGCTAACTACTGTGGTAGTTTCTCCTTTGTTTCATTGGCAGAACCTACCAAGTATGAAGAAGCCATGAATGATCCAGATTGGATGAATGCCATGCAAGAGGAGTTGGGGCAATTTGAACTAAATGATATGTGGGAATTGGTTTACAAACCGAATCCTAAGAAGCACAATATCATCGGCACAAAATGTATTTTCCGCAATAAGGAAGATGAAAATGGCATTGCCATGAGAAACAAAGCTCATCTTGTTGCTCAATGGTACACACAGGTAGAAGGTATTGATTTCGATGAAACATATGCTCCTGTTGCACGCCTCGAATCAATTCGTAATCTTCTCGCTTATGCAAACTACAATGATATCTTGCTTTATCAAATGGATGTGAAAAGTGCTTTCCTCAATGGTGAAATTGATGAGGAAGTCTATGTTAGACAGCCACCTGGCTTTGAACACCCTTAGTTTCCTAACAAAGTTTTCAGGTTGAAGAAGGCTTTATATGGGCTGAAGCAAGCCCCTCGAGCTTGGTATGACACTTTAAAGAAGTTTTTGCTCGACAAAGGGTTCAAGCCAGGATCCACTGATCCCACACTTTTCACTCGTGCTGTTGATAATGATCTATTCGTATGTCAAGTCTATGTTGATGATATTATCTTTGGCTATACTAACAATGCTTGCAGCTTAGAGTTCGGGAAAATGATGTCCGGTAAATATCAAATGTCTATGATGGGTGAACTCAAGTTCTTTCTCGGACTGCAAATTCGTCAACAAGCAAATGGAATCTTCATATCTCAGGAGAAATATCTGAAAGAATGCCTGAAGAAGTTCGAAATGCAAGATTCCAAAATGAAGGGCTATAAAACTCCTATGCGCATGAATGGTAAGCTAGATGTAGATGTGTATGGTAAGGATTACGATCAGAAAGCTTATCGTTCGATGATTGGTTCCCTTCTTTACCTATGTGCATCCAGACCTGACATTATGATGAGTGTTTTCATGTGTTCCCGTTATCAAGCTGCACCAAAAGAATCGCATCACCAAGCGGTCAAGCGCATTCTGAGATATTTGGCTCACACCCCCACCTTAGGTTTATGGTATCCTAAGGGAGCACAGTTTGATCTCGTTGGATATTCAGACTCAGATTGGGCTGGCGACTTGGTTGATAGGAAATCTACTTCGGGAACATGTCATTTCCTTGGTAGATCATTGGTATGTTGGTCGTCAAGGAAGCAGAATTGGGTATCTCTTTCTACAGCTGAGGCCGAATATATTGCTGCTGGCGCTTGTTGCACTCAGTTATTATGGATGAAGCAAACTCTGAAGGATTATGGCATCAAGGTCAAGAACATACCTCTATACTGTGATAATGAGAGTTCCATCAAAATTGCACATAATCCTGTGCAGCATTCTCACACGAAGCATATTGCCATCAGACATCATTTCATTCGCGATCATGTTGCTCGAGAGGATATTGTCATCAATCATGTCAAGACCGAAGACAATCTCGCTGATATTTTCACCAAGCCTCTTGATGATGAGAAAAGATTCTGTGCATTACGGTGTGATCTAAATATCCTGGACTTCGCAAACATGCAATAAGCTGGTCTCGGCACCCGTGCTAACACTTCCAAATCTTAGAAGAAATGGGTGCATAACACTCGAAGAGTTTGAAATTTTTGACAAAGTGAAATTTTCTTTCTGAGAGTGAATACATTAATGAAGAACTAGACTAAACGAGTGCCACGATAATTGTGCGACGCTTGGGGTCATACAATTCTTATACGGTGGGTCACGCCACCACAATTTTCTTTTGATTGAAATTATTTTCGATCGAAAGTTCTTGTGTTTGTCCGAATGCATTTCTCTTATAGCTACTCTTTCGGGTGTTTGTGTTTATCTGTCTGAGTAAAATGGCTAGGACCCTATTTTCTCTCTGATCTATCTCTTCCAGTCTATGCTATTCCGTTACAAATGCTCAATTTCATCTGGAACGAAACTTTATCTGGTGTCCTTGACCACGATTAAGATTCGGTCCGAACGTTAATCTATTTTGGCGAAAGCTATCCAAATTTTGGGGTTTCCCGCCCAAGTCAGGACCACGATCTCTTTTCGGTTGTCACGTGCAATCCATCATCTGCCATCCCATCCTGTCTGTTGAATCGCAATAGTCTTTTAATAGAGGCCGTTCAATCAGATTCACCGTGTGCGGTTAATTCCATTCGCATATTAAGTACCGCCCCGCCCCCTTCTTCCAGTTCACTTCTCTTTCTCCTCGCAACCGTCTCCTCTGAAACCCTCGCCGCATCGCTCCACCTTGAGCTCGACGCCAATGACCCCTTCGCCGCTTAACTACCGGAAAGTGGTCACCGGAGTCTTTCCTCGCCGCCGCGGGACATCTTCTTCCCCGCGCCACCGTAGCTGCTGCATGCCACCAAGCTAGGGTACGTGCAGTTCGAACTCGGGCCTCCATCCTTCCTGTTCGGGTTCATCCGCGGTCAATTTTTCTCCATTTTTACCGCATATCTTAGATCCTGGGTTTTACCTTTACTATTGCGGATGTGGTTTGTAGTTGTTCCTCGCATCCGAAAAAGTTCAGATCTAGGGTTTGTGTTATCTTTCGCTCGAATGGAATGCCTAGCACGCGGACTAGTATATCCTTCGGACCTACTAGTTCGTTCTATACGTTTCCTTCATTTGAAACATTTCTCAAAGTCTGCATCTACTTCTTCCTCAAAACGTTTTCGTTCCAAAAAATCCTCACTGTGAGCATTGGTAACCCTGTCCCCATTTTCCCTCCCATCTATTCTTATTCACAGGAATATGCAATCTGTTGAAGATTCTGCTCGACCAATGAGCATGGCCGATGAAGAAGAAGCAGCTCTGGGTACAACAGATGAGTCAAAGGCTCCAAATGCCAAGGGCCCAACGGTAGGCCCATCAACCAGCAAATGAAAGAGATCCGAACAAAATGCCGATGAGCAAGAAGAAGATGCTTCGAAGAAAAAGAAAGGTGGCAGGCAACCATACGCAAATTCAGCTCAGTATATCTCTCATGATAATTACAACACTATTCCGGGAGAATCAGTAACAAAAAAGAGAAGGCATCTGCAAAAGATTCGACATCACTGGGTACGCAAGTGGTACTACTATGAAATGGTTCATCCTCGGTATGCAAAGAACTTTGCCTTCCATCCTCCGTGGGGTGACTGTTGTGAAATTGGCCTTGTCCGAGCAAGTGATCCCCAGGAGAGACCGCCGCCACCACCAACTGCTCATGAGTCGTCTCTTAAGACTCCCGACTCTTATCCCGATGAAAAGGCTAAGCGCCTGAAGAATGCTGAGAAGAGAGCTAAGAAGGCACAAAAGGACAGAGCTCGCGAAGAAGAAAATCGTTGTCTTATCAAATCTGTCATCGAAAAGAATAAGGCTGAAGGAAAATTAGAAGGCCGTTCGAAGCGCAAACATGATCCCAGCTCTGTTGCTTTGAAGAAAAGGAGCGCGCCGAAAAGACGGCCGGCTGAACCAGTTGATAGAAATGATGAAAGCGATTCCTCCGATCAGGATGATCCTCCACTCATAAGGGAAGTTCAACCTTCTCTCTCCGAGCAAGTGAACATCACAACTTCGACGACGCTGCCTGATCTTCGAGCGCATCCAGTTCCAAAAGCAGCTCCGAAGAAGATCATCATGCAGAGAAAAACTCCTCGTACCACTATCACTATGGTGGATCAAGTGAATACAAACCCTCATCCTGAGGCGATAAACATGCAAGATTTGGTTATTGATGCTCCAGTAAGCTCAGCTAAGCCAGGCGAGCAAATTCCAAAGCCAAAGGTGAAGAAAATCACAGCTCCTTCTGCCGAGCAAAGTGCTCCACGAGCTAATGTTCTGAAAGAAAAGGCTGCTCAATTTGCTCCCACCTTGACACAACCATTGGCGTCTATGCATCCAACCGAGAAAAATCTAGTGCAAACTTCTCCTGTTGCACACACTGATGTCCAAACTGATGCTCCTCATTACTTTAATAACGTGTCTATCATGGAGCAGCTTGACAAATTTGTGGAAAACTTATTCGATGGTGAAGTCGCATCTTTGCCAATTCCTCCTGCAGTAGTTGCTCAAGCCTCTGATCTTGTCCAAGACATGCGAGAAGATTCAGTTGAGATCAATTCCCTCACTGCCCAACTTCATGATCTTGACAACTGTATGAAAGCTACAACTTCCAAGTTTGTCATCAAGCAACTTGAAGAATCATACATGGATATCAATCTAGCTCTGAATGTCCTTCGCAATGGACGATTGGGATTTCATTCAGATCTGGATAATATTGTTTGAAAAATCTGCCTCGATCATCAAGCTCAAGCCACTGGCTATAATGATCTTGTCAAAGGGCATGTTGATAAATCTGCTCAGCAGAAACAGAAGAAGCAGAATAAAATTACGAAGAAGAATGCACCTCCTCCTTCGAAAGAACAATCTCCTGAGTCAGCAATTCCTTCGCCAACAAATCTTCACGTCATATATGCTCCTCCATCGCCAAGGCCAACTGAACCAGTGCCTGTGGCCTCCCCTGTTCATGAGGAAATTCCCTCTCAGCTGCATGTATTAGAAGAAGGTGAAATTCCTCAGTCTGAACCTCAAGTTTCTCCTACACATGATGAACCAAATGTTTCGGTTCCTCCCTCTGCTCCCGATGAACAACCTCAACAGCCCCCTGTGCCTGATTCAACCTCAGAGCCACATGTTGTAAAATCTGCTCCCTCTCAACTGCAAATTTCGATCAACACAGCGACAAGAATCTCAGATGATGGACCGTCCGGACACAAATCAATTTCTGCTCGTCATACCGACTCCGTGATCTATGGAGATGAAGTGATTTCAGTCGAGGATGAACTGAAATATCCGTTCCCTCGTGAAGAACTGCCATTGTTCAAGACAGGTGCTAGTGCCAAAGGGCCGCTATTCAATCGGAATACGCACCCTAAATTCTTTCAAGAAAGTCCTTACAATGGGCCCCGCACATCTGAATCACCCCGTTTCTAGACTCAGGAACAAGCTATCTTCTATTCTCGGATTCTCTACGATAGTTAGAAGATTTTCCTCATGAGTTCCCAGACATAAATGCGATGAAGAGTATTGGTTGTTTCGATCAGCTGCTGCAAAATGTGGAAGACTTTTGTCTCACCAATGTGTTTACATTTTAACACCCTTGGAACCAAGAGATTATCCTGTAGTTCTATGCAACATTATACATATCTGGTGATGAATCTGACAGTTCCAAGTGGATCATGGAATGGATGACTGAAGGCCAACGCATCAAGTGTACCTCTAGAGATTTTCTCTCGCACTTCCATTTTCCTTAGTTTGAGCACGGCAAGACTGAAATCTGTGTGCACAACATTGATGCAATTTCAGACGACATGTTCAAGTGCACAATGGACAAAGAAAAGATTCGTGACTACAATGGTCCCCCCAAGCCAGAGCACTTAACCTTTGAGAATCAAACTCTGTATCATATGCTCACCTATACTATTTGCCTTATGGCTGGAATGAATCTTGACGGTACAATCTCAGATGTTCTTCGAAATACAATCTACGCCATCTCTGAAGGATTTATCTTTGATGTTGAGGATATGTTTCTGAACATCTTGAAGGATTCTACTGCATATCCGAAAACCCTCAAAGTCTATGCCCCATGGATTCAGAAGGTGGTTGATTACTCCATGAAAACCGTATATTTGGCAAAAGAGAGTCAAAAAAGCTTTGTTCCTCCGGTACGCGACACCCTGCAAGTCATGCAAGAAATATCTTCGGGTAAAGTACCTGAGTCAAGCCCTCAAGATTATGACAAAGGATTCGATGGGCCACGTCTGCCAAAGCGCGACCGAATGATTACTCATCAACCCCCATCACAACTGGAAGTCAGTCTGCGCACACAGCAGCTCCTACTTAAGCATATTGCTGAAGATTGAAAAGAAAAAGAGCACCTTGCTGCCGAGCTAAATTCCATTAAAAACCAAACAAGAATCATGCATCTGATAGCCGCTGAGAACAAGAAACGGCTCTGGAAATTACTTCGGAAGTTCTTCTCCAAGAAGCAACTCCAGGATGCTGATCTCGAAGAACTCTATGCTTACATCGACAAAGGCCTCTCAGTTGAAGATTATCAACCACGAAGCACTCCTCCACTTCCTGCTCGAGAGCCAACTACTGATCTACTCCATATTAATCTTCGCAAGCTGCTTGAAGAATCTGAAGCTACCTCACCGACGGAAAAACCAGCTAAAGGAAATGTGATGTCCCGTCTAACTGAAGAAGCTGATCCAAATTTGCCTTCATCATCTCAGCATCAAGCTAACATTCTGGAAGGAAAATCTACTGCTGCTGCCGATGAAGATCTTCCTGTCACTTCAGAATCAGAAACCTCCTCGGACAGTTCCTCTGGTGATGCCTCCGAGTGAATCAAGTTCACCGTTTCTTCACTCATGTTATTCGTCACCTTTTGGACTCTAGTTGATAAAAAGGGGGAGAATTACATCGAGTTTTGATAGATTTGCCCTTTTGCGTTCCGTTTGGTTTGGTCTCTTGAGTGCCTTGTTGTAAAACTTCTGTGCTGTAATGTTAATTTCCCCGCCTGCTGCACTATTCCTCTCAAAGCATTTGTTTTGCAAGTGGACTTATTATCAGAAGTTATGAATGATTGCACTACAATCTCGATGGATTATATCATCAGTGCGAATCATTATCTCGAATGAGTGAAATTTCCTCCTTATACTTCAATAAATTGCAGGAGAATTTTATCTCACATCTATTACCCTGCATACATCTAGGGGGAGTATATTTCATCATCGAGCCAAGTAACGCTAATTCACTCTTGTTTGAATTAATTTTCACTTATCTATCTTCACTTCGATGATTATCTGTTTAGTCAACAACCGTCCAAAAAGGGGGAGATTGTTGGTGCAATAACACTAGTAGAAAAAGGCCCATTTGTCCCGGTTCCAAAGGCCCATTTGTCCTGGTTCTGGAACCAGGACTAAAGCGTCGGGACTCAAGCCCAACACCTTTAGTCCCGGTTCTCTTACGAACCGGGACAGATGTGGCTCCACGTGGCCACTGCGGCGAGCCCAGGCAGGAGGGCCTTCAGTCCCGATTGGTAATACCAACCGGGACCAAAGATCATCCACGTGTCAACAGCTCAGGAGCTGGGGTTTTTGTTTTTGTTTTTGAAAGGGGGGGGGGGGGTTGGGGTTTTGTAGGATTATTTAGGGGTTTTTTCATATATTGTGTTAGCTAGCTAATAGCTAGAGAGAAGTGTCCTCTCTTATCTCCGTGCTTGGTCGATGCTACGTACTATACGTATAGAGAGGACTCGACACGCTAGCTAGTAAGCAAATGAAGGAAACCATTAAGTACACAAGATCGTCATGAACATATACAGAGAGAAGTGATTGACCTCCTCCTTCTCCGAGAGATTGGTCGAACAACAAGTTTTCGTATATCTATTCGACGCTACTAGCTACATATATACAATATAAGATCACTTACAATCCCTAACATCTGATGTCAAGTTCCACATGGTATTCTCCGGCTGGATTGATGATGTGGTCAAGAAAGAATCCCGCCAATTCCTCTTGAATTGCTTTTATGCGATCTTGTGGTAGGAGTTCATCCCGCATCTGCCAAATCTAATTTGAAGAAGGGGGTCAATACATATATATGAATGAAACTCAACACAAATGATGGTAATAAAATAAAATTGTGAATATTATTGCTTACGCACTTCATATTGTTTTTCAGAGTAGGCCCGCTTAGAGGTCATTGCGTTGTAGATGTACTCGCAAACGTAGTATCCACAAAAATTATTCCCGCCTTCCTGCCACAACCACTTTACGAGAAATAGAGGTCAATAAAACTGATAATCAAGCATTATAAATGGTATTGATGAAACTAGCTAGAATCAATGGGAGATGCACGGAACTAGCTAGTAGTACTTACTTTCGGGTGTGTAAATCGCAGCTCCCCCAGCAGTCCCGGAACTTCTGCGGTGAACACTTTCCAAACCTTGCGAGACAAAGAAAATAATTACTTGATATCAGGAAATGAACAAAGTTGCCGATATGGTGTGATAATGATCGATTGAACTTACTTCTGGAGCATTTCAGTCATGGCCGCATACTCCTTGGGATCTTTTCGTTTAGCCTAAGACGGTTACTAGTCCCTGCTCAAGCTTAATCTCTAGGAGAATAAAGTGGAAGCTGCGCACGCATGCATAACTCATCAATTACATTACTATAACCTCGAGTAATAATGGAAACCGAATATGCAGAAGACAGTAACCCTCACTTGAAGTTGTAAGGAAAGAGTATTTTATCTTTGTTTTGATTTTTAATCAACGATTGTAGCAAGTTGGCCTCGGTTTCTTTCGCATTATATTTAACCGTCCATTCATCTATGAGATTTGTGTTAATGAACCCAATATCATAGATTTGTGCATTTCTGCATTCGACGATCTTCAATCTGCATAATATAGTGAGGATAATTATATATACATGCAATGAAAGAGCTGAGCTATATACAGAGACTTAATTACATAAGTATAGTACTTACAGACAGTAGCAAGTGATGATTATTTTATCGAGGTCCTTTTGATTGTAAAACTGGAAGAACTCCTCAAATGGAATAGACAACAGATCAATTCCAACGAGGTCGTGCACCTCTTTAACTCTCAGCGTCAAAATATCCTTCCCAGACTTGCAGGTGTCCATGTACCACTTATGGAATCTTCGCATCATCATTGTTAGAGGAGGATCACCAGGTCTGATGAGAGGCTTTCCGTACTGGTATTTGTGTTCGTCCACCTCCATTGTATCAAAATGTGCATCGTCGGGCAGGTAATCACCAGAATTGGTACCGGGCAGCATCCCCGGAAGATTTGCAACGATATCGCTAGACACCTTGAGCGGGGGGCACGATTGGTTCGCCTGTTCGCCAAGCTGGGGAATTTTGTTCCCACTTCTTCGTTCTTGTAACCTTTTGTCACTTGAAGTAGTTCCCGACCGGCGCGCTCCTCCCACTGCATTTTTAAGAGCGCGGACATGGTTGTCATCCGGCGGAGGCGGTGGTGGTCGCTTCAGGTTCTCCAAAGTGCGCTTCAATTTCACCGGATCTATCTTCTCCTCTGGAGGTGGATTTTTCTTTGCAAAAAAGTCCTTCGCTTCGGCTTGACAAATCTGCGCGTTTTCTTCCTCGGTCATCTCGTATGGTAACTTCTCTAGAGGCTTGAGAGATGGACCAAATATGTATGACCTCCCGCCTCTGGCTGTACTGCTAGACGCCGGAGCAGCTGGAGCGGCTGCGGCTATCTTCCTTCGTTGCTTACGAGGCGGAGAAGGAGGCGGAGTGCTACGACGCACCGGAGCAGCCGGAGCGGCGGCGGCTGTCTTCCGTTGTTGCTGACGAGGCGGAGGAGGAGGCGGGCTGCTCGGACGCGCCGGCGCAGGCGGAGAAGGAGCGCGGAGTGCCGCCACGCGCCGGAGTAGCTGGAGAAGGAGGCGGAGTGCCGCCACGCGCCGGAGCAGCCGGAGAAGGAGGCGGAGTGCCCTGATCACTCGCCAGAGGAGGAGGCGGAGGAGGAGGAGGAGTGCCCTGACTCGCCGGAGGAGGAGGCGGAGGCGTCCAGTTCGGAAGGTTGATGAGCTCCTTCCGCCATAGACATGGAGTCTTCAGAGCAAGACCCAGCTGAGTCTCCCCTTCACCGGTAGGGTGGTCAAGCTCGAGCTCCTCAAATCCCTCCGTTATTTCATCGACCATCACAACAGCATAGCCTTCTGGAATCGGAAGGCAGTGAAAAGTTGCGCCGGGTTGAGGAGGTGTAACAGAGCCGACAGCCGCCTTGACTTTGAGGTACTGCCATTGTGCCATAAGGTGGCAATCTTGAGCCTCCGTGATAGCATCCATGGGGTAGCTGGGAGCCGTGAAGTGAGGCTGCTGAAGGAGCTCGGTGGAAGCCACGCTGCTTCTCCGCTGAGATGGCGGGGTAGCTTCTGGGGTAGCTCCGGCAGGTCATTGCCTATGAACTAGTGCTTGTTCCTCTAGCGCTCGTACCCTTGCATTTAGCTTCTGCAGTTTGGTCTGCTCCACTTTCCTCCTCCTCTCCTGGGTTTTGTAACTGCCTGCGCTGGGAAACCCAACCTTCCACGCAACGGATTCCCGAGGGCCTGTGTGAGCTCGTCGTTCTCTCTGTCGGGAACGAACGTCCCTTGCTGCGCTGCGGTGATATACTTCTGAAGCTTCTTGACGGGTATTTCAAGTTGCTCCTTCGTCCAACGGCACTTCCCTATTTTAGGGTCCAAAGTTCCCCCAACCCTGAAGAACCAAGTCCTTCAACGGTCTGGCCAGTTCAATGTCTCTGGTTCGACCCCTTTATCAAGCAGGTCCTTCTCAGCCTTGTCCCACAACGGCCGGGCTTTGAGGTAGCCACCTGACCCCGTGCGATGGTGATACTCCTTCTTTGCAGCATTTTTCTTGTTTGTCGCTGACATCTTCTTACTCTTCTCCGATGTCTTGTGCGCCACAAATGCGGGCCAGTGATCTCTTATCTTCTCAAATCGGCCGGTGAATTCTGGAGTCTTCCATTTGTCGACAAACGTTGATTTCAACTCATTCTTCCACCTCCTGAATAGATCTGCCATCTTCTTAAGAGCATGAGCCTTGACCAATGGCTCTATAACTGGCTTATCCCGATCCTCCTCTGGCGGTAGGGTGAAATTTGCCATCAGCGTGGTCCAAAGATCATCTTTCTGTCTATCGTTGACAAAAGACACTTGAGGGTCTTCGCTCTTAGGCTTATTCCATTGGTGGATGCTGATCGGGATCATGTCCCTAACAAGAACCCGCACTGAGCAGAAAATGCTTCCTTGGTCCGGCTGGGTTCAATCGGTTGGCCATCGCCCTTGATTGCTGTGATCGTGAACCTTTCATCCTAGCGCAACCTTTTCTTCGGGCCTCGTCTTGTTACCGAAGTTTCGCTCGATCCGGAGGGCTAGAAAAGAAGAAAGAAGAGAGTTAATATGTGTACATACCAAAACAATTAATGCATCAATTAGCTAGTCAGCACAGGCTTAATTAATATATATACCTCGCCGGACTTTGCAACAGCTCCTTCCTCCGTTCGCTCACCGGAGCAGTCATCACGGTCTCCTTCCACCGGCATTCCGTCACCGGAGCCATCATAATCATGTCCTTCCACCTCCATTGTTCGATCACCGGAGCCTGCTTCACCCTCTCCTTCCAGACCATCGGTGTCGTTGAGATACGACAAGATATCACCTCCGCCGAGGATTATGTCCCCCAACAACTATTCTGCTTCGATGTCTCGGTGCTCCATAGTTTCTGCAAATATTACAACATGGCAATTAATATGCAAACATGACAGATGGATATATTAGTGCAAACGTAGACCTAGCTAGCTCGACGCTTCTACGGTTTGGGGTGGCCTCGACAACTCTTCTAGGGTTTGGGGTGGCCTAGGCAACGCTTCTAGGGTATGGGGTGGCCTCGACAACGCTTCTAGGGTTTGGGCCGGACCGCCTCTCTCATGAATGTCCGATGTCCGGACCGACAAGGGATTTAACAAAATGACGCCATTCTGGATGTGCAGAAAATGGTCCATATTTTTCCTGATCTCATCTACCCTTCTATATGTCACGTTGTCTAGTGTCAAAGAATTCAAGAAAACCATGACTTCATCATTAGCCGGAAATGACAGGCGTATAATGGTACTAAGCTCTTCAAAGTTGTTTTGGAACGGAGTTCCCGATAGAATAATTCGCTTTTTGGTACAAAGTTCAGCAAGAGCCTTCCGAATATCGCTATTTGGAAGGCGTTTGCTGAAATTCGTACCAAAAGGCGAATTATTCTATCCGGAACTCTGTTCCAAAACAACTTTGAAGAGCTTCGTAGCATCATACGCCTGTTACTTCCGACTAATGATGAAGCCATGGATTTCTTCAATACTTTGACAGACAACGTGACATATAGAAGAATATATATATAGATGAGATCAGAAAAAAATTGGATCAACTTGTGCACTTCCATAATGGGGGCATTCTTTATAAATCTATATATGTCAAAATTCAAACTTTGACATATGATCAAACTTTGACATATGATCAAATGTTGCATATGTCAAAATTCAAACTTTGACATATGATCAAACTTTGATATATGATCAAATGTTGCATATGTCAAAATTCAAACTTTGACATATGATCAAACTTTGATATATGTCCACCGCGATATAAAATAATACATAGACTTGTTCGGGCGAGAGGGGGTTCATCGACGTCCCCCCTCATGTCGAAGTTACCGGAGTTATCTTCTAGCAGTTTGGGTGGCCTCGAGAGTTTGTCGGGTAGGGGCGGGAGGGGGTAGGAGATCGACAACACTTTTTTCTAGGGTTAGGGTGGCCTCGAGAGTTGGTCGCCCGGTATATCGAGAGGGGGTGAACATTTTACCTTAGTAACTTAGAAAAAAAATGTTATCGGGGAGGGGGTATATCGACCCCCCCCCCCTCATGTCGAAGTTATCGGGGAGGGGCTATATCGACAACGACATACATATAGCCACATACATATAAAAAAATTCTATGAACATCCATACATACATATAGCCACATACATATATATGGCTATTAAAAAAAATTCATCATATAAAAAAAATGTTATCGGGGAGGGGGTATATCGCAAACACCCCCCCCCCCCCTCATGTCGAGTTATCGGGAGGGGCTATATCGCAATGACATATACATATAGCCACATACATATAAAAAATTCTATGAACATCCATACTACATAAGCCACATACATATATATGGCTATGAAAAATGCTATGAAAAAAAAATTCATCATATTAAAAAAATGCTATGAACAAAACAATTATACTATATGAACAAAACAATTTTATGAACATGCATACATACATAGCCACATACATATATATATATATATATAACACATTATATATGACAAAAACAATTTTCATCTATAAAAAATATCAACATATATACATTTATGTGAACTCCACCATTTCTCTAAAAAAATCTCTATGCAAATTCTAAAAAACTGACTTTGATCATGAATATCTCTAACTGTGCAAATATCTCTAACTATGTAAATATTTTTCTTATATTTAATAAATTCCAAAGTTGGAATTTCAATTATTCATATTTCCTTTGATTTGCAAAGGAGCTATATTCTCCCCAATTCTTTTGCACACACAAAAATTACTCCATCTATTTGACAGTACCCACAACCCATTCCGCCAAAAACATTTGGTTCTATAGTTCAAAACTTTCAAATATCATTCAGATCAAATTTTTACCAGATTCAAACTCCATGGTCAAAGCGCAATTTAAATTGGACAAAAAAATCTCAAACTTTGCCAGACTCTCTTTTGTGCATCAACAGCTCACCACAAAAATTCTCAAAAATTCTTAAAATTCCTAGAGCCCTTTTGCATTTCATCATACACTTGATGTGCACCACAAAAATTTGGACAGAGGGGGGAATCGGCGGTAGGGCGCGGCGACAGCGGCCAGTACAGGGAGGAATAGGAGGAGGAAGAGGGGATCGGGGCAGCGCTCACAGCGAGGACGCGTCGGCGACGAAGAGCGGGCTCGATGGCGGCGATGACAAGGATGGGCTCGGGGCAGGGCGCAGCGACGGTGTCGGTGCAGGGCGCGACGGCGACGAGGAGGTAGGGCCGGCGACGGCGACGGCGACGAGGAACGGGCGGCGACGGGGCAGGGCGTGGCGACGGCGATAGCTACGAGAAGCAGGGCGTCGGGGAGAATGTGAGAACTTGCTAAAAAATTCCTAAGTGCCACTTATATAGGAAAGACTTTGGTCGCGGTTAGTGGCATCAACCGGGACCAATGCCTCCTTTAGTCCCGGTTCGTGCCACCAACCGGGACCAAAGGTCTGTTTTGGCTAGGCGAAAGGGCGGGAAGCACAACCCTTTGGTTCCGGTTGGTGGCACGAACCGGGACCAAAGGGTGGCATTGGTCCCGGTTTGTGCCACGAACCGGTAACAATTCACCCCTTTAGTCCCGGTTTGGTGTCACCAACCGGGACCAAAGGCCTTGTGCTACCCACGGCCAAAAGTTTAGTCCCACCTCGCTAGTTGAGAGGGGCGCGGAGTGGTTTATAAACCCCACTGCCGCTGCCGTCTCGAGCTCCTCTCAAATGCAGGCTTACGGGCCTAACCTGACTCTCCTCTGCCTGTGGGCCTACTGGGCCTTCTGCGGGCCTGAATCCTGGCCCGTGGTTGGGTTTCTAGTCGTATTCAGGCCGTGGTGGCCCAGTAGGTGGCATTTTTTTTCTATTTTTTTCCAGTTTTTCTGTTTTGTTTTTTGCTCTATTTATTTTCTTTTATTCTTTAATTCTTTTTGCTTTTAGATAATAAATATTATAAACTTTCTGTTAGTGCCATTAGTTTTCCGATTCGAATAGTTTAAATTTGAATTCTTTGAAATTTGTGTGAATCACTAGTTTGTGATTAACTTTACTATAAAAATAGATTTTTGAGTGATTCTTCTTACTGCTATTTAATATTACTGTGTTTTATCATTATATTCAAAAATAGTTTTGTTATTTTAGTTTCTAACAAAAAATCTTTATGATAATTCTTTTTGCTATTAAAGTTTCTAACAAAAAAAGTTCTTCAAATGAACTCTGAAGAGGTTGAAAATTGGCATGATATCATCATTTCACCCACATAGTATGTGGTAAAAAGATGAGAGGGTTACGGCAAAAACTGGATGCACTTCGTGTACAAAATGAACAATCTCTTTCGAAGTATCAGGGTTTCGGACGAAAACTCATCTGTTACAAAGGGATTTCATTTTTTTGAACTTATTTGAACTCCAGAATTTTTATGTGCTCAAAATGAACCATTCAAAGCCACATCATCAATTTTCAACCCTTTCTGACTTCATTTGTCTTCACTTTTTCTTTGCTTGTGTCCTTTGCTTATTGCGCCGTAACCATGGATATTCTTCATCGCTTAACAGGGTGCTTGGGTCAGCCTTGACTTTGAAGGGAGGAATTTCATGAAACTTTTCATAATCTTCAGACATGTCTGTCTTACCCTCCACTCCCACGATGTCTCTTTTCCCTGAAAGAACTATGTGGCGCTTTGGCTCATCGTATGATGTATTCGCTTCCTTATCTTTTCTTTTTCTCGGTTTGGTAGACATGTCCTTCACATAGAAAATCTGCGCCACATCATTGGCTAGGACGAATGGTTCGTCTGTGTACCCAAGATTGTTCAGATCCACCGTTGTCATTCCGTAATGTGGCTCTACCAGTACCCTGCCTCCTGACAGATTGACCCATTTGCACTTATACAAAGGGACCTTAAAATCATGTCCATAGTCAAGTTCCCATATGTCCACTATGTAACCATAATATGTGTCCTTTCCCCTCTTGGTTGCCGCATCAAAGCGGACACCGCTGTTTTGGTTGGTGCTCTTTTGATCTTGGGCGATCGTGTAAAATGTATTCCCATTTATCTCGTATCCTTTGTAAGTCAATACAGTCGAAGATGGTCCCCTGGACAACGAGTACAGCTCATCAGAAACAGTGTTGTCACCTCTGAGACGTGATTCCAACCAACTGCCGAAAGTCCTGATGTGTTCACATGTAATCCAGTCGTCACACTGCTCCGGGTGTTTGGAGCGCAGAATGTTCTTGTGTTCATCGACATACGGGGTCACCAAGGTAGAGTTCTGTAGAACTGTGTAGTGTGCTTGAGACCAAGAATGCCCGTCCCTGCATATTATTGAGTCCCCTCCTAGCGTACCTTTTACAGTCAGTCTCCCCTCATACCGCGATTGAGGGAGACCAATCTTCTTAAGGTCAAGAATGAAGTCAACACAAAACCCAATGACATCCTCTGTTTGATGGCCCATGGAGATGCTTCCTTCTGGCCTAGCGCGGTTACGGACATATTTCTTTAGGACTCCCATGAACCTCTCAAAGGGGAACATATTGTGTAGAAATACGGGGCCCAGAACGACAATCTCATCGATTAGATGAATTAGGACGTGCGTCATGATATTGAAGAAGGATGGTGGGAACACCAGCTCGAAACTGGTAAGACATTGCGCCACATCACTCCTTAGCCTTGGTATGATTTTTGGATCGATCACCTTCCGAGAGATTGCATTGAGGAATGCACATAGCTTCACAATGGCTAATCGAACGTTTTCCGGTTTAAGCCCCCTCAATGCAACCGGAAGCAGTTGCGTCATAATCACGTGGCAGTCATGAGACTTTAGGTTCTGGAACTTTTTCTCTGCCATATTTATTATTCCCTTTATATTCGACGAGAAGCCAGACGGGACCTTCATATTGAGCAGGCATTCAAAGAAGATTTCCTTCTCTTCTTTGGTAAGAGCGTAGCTGGCAGGACCTTCATACTGCTTTGGAGGCATGCCGTCTTTTTCGTGCCAATGTTGCAGGTCCTCCCGTGCCTCCGGTGTATCTTTTGTCTTTCCATACATGCCCAAGAAGCCTAGCAGGTTCACGCAAAGGTTCTTTGTCACGTGCATCACGTCGATTGAAGAGCGGACCTCTAGGTCTTTCCAGTAGGGTAGGTCCCAAAATATAGATTTCTTCTTCCACATGGGCGCGCGTCCCTCAGCGTCATTCGGAACAGATAGTCCGCCGGGACCCTTTCCAAAGATTACGTGTAAATCATTGACCATAGCAAGTACGTGATCACCGGTACGCATGGCGGGCTTCTTCCGGTGATCTGCCTCGCCTTTGAAATGCTTGCCTTTCTTTCGACATTGATGGTTGGTCGGAAGAAATCGACGATGCCCCAGGTACACATTCTTCCTGCATTTGTCCAGATATATACTTTCGGTGTCAGCTAAACAGTGCGTGCATGCGTGGTATCCCTTGTTTGTCTGTCCTGAAAGGTTACTGAGAGCAGGCCAATCATTGATGGTTACAAACAGCAACGCATGCAGGTCAAATTCCTCCTGTCTGTGTTCATCCCACACACGTACACCATTTCCATTCCACAGCTGTAAAAGTTCTTCAATTAATGGCCTTAGGTACACATCAATGTCGTTGCCGGGTTGCTTAGGGCCTTGGATGAGTACTGGCATCATAATGAACTTCTGCTTCATGCACAGCCAAGGAGGAAGGTTATAGATACATAGAGTCACGGGCTAGGTGTTGTGATTGCTGCTCTGCTCCCCGAAAGGTTTAATGCCATCCGCGCTTAAACCAAACCATACGTTCCTTGGGTCACCTGCAAACTCTGTCCGGTACTTTCTCTCGATTTTTCTCCACTGCGACCCGTCAGCGGGTGCTCTCAACTTCCCGTCTTTCTTACGGTCCTCTCTGTGCCATCGCATCAACTTGGCATGCTCTTTGTTTCTGAACAGACGTTTCAACCGTGGTATTATAGGAGCATACCACATCACCTTGGCAGGAACCCTCTTCCTGGGGGGCTCACCGTCAACATCACCAGGGTCATCTTGTCTGATCTTATACCGCAATGCACCGCATACCGGGCATGTGTTCAAATCCTCGTACGCACCACGGTACAGGATGCAGTCATTAGGGCATGCATGTATCTTCTGCACCTCCAATCCTAGAGGGCATACGACCTTCTTTGCTGCGTACGTACTGTCGGGCAATTCGTTATCCTTTGGAAGCTTCTTCTTCAATATTTTCAGTAGCTTCTCAAATCCTTTGTCAGGCACAGCATTCTCTGCCTTCCACTGCAGCAATTCCAGTACGGTACCGAGCTTTGTGTTGCCATCTTCGCAATTGGGGTACAACCCTTTGTGGTGATCCTCTAACATGCGATTGAATTTCAGCTTCTCCTTTTCACTTTCGCACTGTCTCCTTGCATCAACAATGACCCGGCGGAGACCATCATCGGGCACATCGTCTGGTTCCTCTTGATCTTCAGCTTCCCCCGTTGCAGCATCATCGTATTCAGGGGGCACATAGTTGTCATCGTCCTATTCTTCTTCGCTGTCTTCCATCATAACCCCTATTTCTCCATGCCTGGTCCAAACATTATAGTGTGGTATGAAACCCTTATAAAGCAGGTGGGTGTGAAGGATTTTCCGGTCAGAGTAAGACTTCGTATTCCCACATATAGGGCATGGAAACAAATAAAACCATTCTGCTTGTTTGCCTCAGCCACTTCGAGAAAATTATGCACGCCCTTAATGTACTCGGAGGTGCGTCTGTCACCGTGCATCCATTGCTGGTTCATCTGAGTGCATTATATATAATTAAGTGTGTCAAAAACCATTACAAAACATCATGAATAGATAAGTGACCAAATTAATAGAAGTTCATCATCACATTAAAACCAAAGTACATACATAGTTCTCATTGAACAACATATAGCTCTCCAGAGCATCTAATTAAACCATACATTGAAACTATGTAAAACATTTCAATGCAACAACAAATGCGATCATAATCGCAACCAAGGTAACAATTGATCCAACGGCATAATGATACCAAGCCTCGGTAAGAATGGCATATTTTCTATACTTTCTAATCTTGAAGCGCATTGCATCCATCTTGATCTTGTGATCATCGACGACATCCGCAACATGCAACTCCAATATCATCTTCTCCTCCTCAATTTTTTTCAATTTTTCCTTCAAGTAATTGTTTTCTTCTTCAACTAAATTTAACCTCTCGACAATAGGGTCGGTTGGAATTTCCGGTTCACATACCTCCTAGATAAAAAAATCTATGTCACGTTGGTCAGCATAATTGTCATAAACAATAAATGAACCAAATAGTTATAAAATATAATATATACCACATCCAAATCATAGACAGGACGAGGGCCGACGGGGGCGGATACCAAAATCATCGCACTATATAATAACAAACAATAATAAAAGTAAGAAAATTAGACAAGTATCTATCTAAATCATACAAGTAAGAATTTTTTTTTCTTTTAGAAAGAAGATAAGAACAAGAGGCTCACCACGGTTATGCCGGCGACGAGATCGGCGCGGGCAATCGACGGCGGTGAAGACGGGGACGGGACGTGACGGACCGCTAAACCTAGACAAATCTTGAGGAAAATGGAGCTTGACGGTCGAGTTTGGAGAGGACAAAGCTTAAGTAGTGTTGCTCGGGCATTTCGTCGAACACGTCATACGCATAGGAGGTGAGCTAGAGCACCACAAACCCCTCCCCTCGCCGGCCAGAAAAAAACAGAGCAGTGGAGTGCTCTACTCGCGGGCGAGGGGTATATATAGGCACAACATTGGTCCCGGTTCGTCGTTGGAACCGGGACTAAAGGCCACCCTTTGGTCCCGGTTCCAGCCACGAACCGGGACCAATGGATGTGGGCCAGGAGCGAGGCCCATTGGTCCCGGTTCGTGTCTGGAACCGGGATAAAATGGTCCAGATGAACCGGGACCAATGACCCACGAGGCCCGGCCGGCCCCCTGGGCGCACGAACCGGGACCTATGCCCCCATGGGTCCCGGTTCGTGACTGAACAGGGACTAATAGGCTGGGCAGGCCTGGACCAAAGCCCTGTTTTCTACTAGTGTAATAGGCCCCTTATGTTTGGGAGTTTGTTGACATAAACAGTATGGGACTTATGTGTTTGCTAGTGCACACGGAGTAACAGGTCCCTGAGATCACAAGGAGTTTGATGCAAACGACGAAGATAATCTCCCTGCGGTGCAGCGAAGGTTATCACCGAAGATAATGTTGACAAGAGTGACCCCTAAAAATTGCTAAAGCGAAGCAATTGGTTCGGTGCCTGTCCGAGGAAAATGACTGCGTACAAGGAGAATGAAGACAAAGTGAAGACGTAGCATTTATTTTGTTGTTCTTCTTCTCTTTATTTGAGTCATAGGACCACGGTACTATTAAGAGGGGTGTAGCGTTCGAAACTTTGATTCTCTGATGCTAAATCCAAATCCTATGAAAGTTGTGAGAGAAATCTCTTTGTGTTCCGAGCAAATACTTGCCAGCAAGAGACTGTGATCTTCTTCGCTGCGAGAGATTTGTCTCTCAGACCGAGGAGTTAGCATTACTTGTTCCTCAAGTAACGTTACCGTTGCTCCCAAATTCGACTGTTGTGAAACGTGTCGGTTGGCCATTGGCTGGACCGCGTGTCCAAAATGGTCATTTCCCATCCGGGAAGGCTGCGGCTATAAATAGCCAACCCGCGCCAGCTTTGTCCGGTGGCTGCTCCGTTTGATTCTGAGAAGATTGTTGAGCAACCCCCTCTCTGAGCGATTTGAGTTTAAAATCCACCGAGAGAAAAAACCTCAGAGCCAAAGAATTAGATAGTGGTTCAGCATCACTCGAATCTAAGTTCAGTACGCTCCGCCTATTACTCTTGAGAGCTGCAAACTCTCTAGACGGTTAGGTGTCAATTTCTTCGGAGACCAAGAGTGATTGTGGTTCTCGAAGAAGAAGTCTGTGAAGGTTTGGAGATCGCCTCAAGTATCTACCACGAGTAATCGGCATTGGTTGACGAACCAATTGTCGAGGAGAATAGGGTGAAGAGAGTTTATCTTCCGTGTTAAGTCACAGCCCCTCCAACCAGACGTAGTCCTTGTGCAGAAGGATGAACTGGTCAAACAAATTTCCTGTCGCCATCGAGCATCACTGGTTATATCTTCTACCCATGTTTATATTCGACATGTTTTCCTTCATGAGTTTTGTCTCGATGCTTGTTTAGTTTCCATTCGATACTTAGTTTTAGCTCGCTGTAGTTTTTTTTTTTGTTCCGCTGCTGGGTTCCGAGAGTTTTGAGATTTCCGAAGAAATTTTAAAACTCCAATTCACCCCCCCCCCCCTCTGGTAGACATACTTTGTTCCTACATGGAGGCATAATTAGCTTTGGTTTTGTTTTTCGCTGGATATTAGGGATGCATATAGAGGAGACTGAATTACTTTACATTGCTTCAAAATCCATCGAGGCGGAGAAATATCAAGGACAGTTCCTTCAGTTCATATTGCATAATATGCTTAATTTAAGTACAGTGCTCCTTAGTTTGCAGCCATCCTTTTCCAATAAGAGTCTTGGTATTACTCTGTTTGTCCTTTTCATCTTATTATCTCCTAAGTATTGAAGAGTTATACCATGGCATCAGAATAGTATGCTACTAAACTTTTCCCATAAGTTCTAAATCAAATGTTATTTTCTCTTCCACAATAGGCAAGAAATGTTCCAACCTGCTAAATCATATGACGATGTTTCTACATTTCCTTGCACTACTAGGAGTTTATAATGTGTATGATAAAGAAATAGGTATACCTGTTGCTATTCTCGCACCTACATGTATTCTTATTTAGTGGTGCGTTTTTCACTATTTTCAAATGCTCCACCATGTCTGCAGTCATGAAGCTAGAAGAAATATGCTCTTTTACAGTCTTATTTGCATCTCTACTTTTTCCATTGTTTGTAAACCTCTTTAAAATAGTTTTTTAGGGTCAAATTGTATCTGTTTGGACAATTAGTATCTACATATATTGCGTGCATATTTTTAACCTTTACCCATTTCTGATGTGCGGCGTATTTTATACGTGATAACAATGCTTTCTTTGTTGTTTGATTAGTGTCTTACAGATGAGCAATTAGGCATCGATATAAAACAGTGGAACCATTATGGGGGAAGGAACTTTGATAATGAAATAATGTGTGTGAATTATGACCTCAAAGTTCTTGCTTCCTTAACCAGTATTCCTAACATTGTGCATTTTGAACATTCTCTGATACAGTGAGTTTTGAGACAGTGTTCTATATGCAGTAAACTGGTAGCTGATATTGATATTTCGCTCCCTTTGTTGCCTCTTTTTGAGAAGTTTAAACTTTAAAGCTACTTTGTGGAATGGTATAGGTGGGAGATCTCTCAAAACCAGGCAAAATGGCTAGGCAGCCTTGGAACCATAGACGGTAGGAGACTTCATACTCAATCCTCTTATGCCTCGCCTTGGTGGCAAATGGTGATGCGGACATGATACAGTCACTCAGCATGGTTTCTGTAGATTGAATAATGCATCCAATACTAATGTGGAATACCTGAGCATGAAACAATTCTATTACTTTTCGACATGAGACAGAGTATAGTATATGCACTTAGACATTCCTTATAATGTTGTGGAACCATTTTCCATGATGCAACTTTGGTATTCGAAAAATATTAATATCAGTGTTACAGTGCTAAAAAAATATCACATTCTATGCTAAATATTTTTATCATTTGTTTCATAAAATAAAATAAAAACTAATTTTCTGCCTTCTAAAGTTTGACATAATGAACCTCGAGGGAGAGGCGATTCGACTGTCTCCACTTCACATGGGGGGATTTTTTGTTGTTGTTAATGTTGCATGGCTATGGAAGTACTGAAAGAGAGCCATAATTTTCGATGATTCCGTGTTGCACAAGCCTCTTTACCTGTTATACCTTACGACATCACCCTGCCATTCTCTGTTCACTTTCTTACTTGACGCTTAACACTGAACACAGTATGCAAAAAATAAAAAGAAAGCTAACTGAACAAACACGACATTGGTAAGATGACAAGATATGAAGGTACGTTGTGTAAATTGCTTTCCATCCATACCATGGTTAAAGTTTCACTTAAAGGCCATTACAATGTATATTCGCATCTACTAAACAGAACTACAAGTTCATGTAAACAATGACATGGTGGTATATCCTATTTATGTATAACTGGAATGTAAAACTAAACAAATTAAACTACAGCTGTATGAAGAGAACTATTTGATTAAAAATAATTCAAACATCAGTCGCAGTTTTACATCTCTACAGAATTCAATTGTTTATACTCCAGCTTTTAAACCTTAAATAAAATCAATGTTTGTTAAGTATGAATGTGCCTTAAGTAAATCAAATGAGTATGAAAGTATAATTTTTATCTAATCCCTTTTCATAAATAACTGGAAATACTGATACTTGGATCCTAACAACGAAAGTTATTAAAGTATGTAGTTTTTTTTTACTTTGTTTAACAATTTCTGTTAAAAAATCATAATGTATTTCATGAGTAGAAAAATTCCTAGCCTGTGCAGTGGCACGGGTTGATGACTAGTGGTTCTAATGTTCTTCCGCCCAATCTTACGCGTGAGCTACTCGTCCATGCAGCCTGCCCTGAAGGCGGCTATGGCCTCAGCATCTGACACGTTGTGACATCCCTAGATCCTAGTCATATCATTAACATAACTAATGTGCCATGTCCTCATGATTATTATAATTAAAATGCAATTAAAGAATTAATCCAACTCTTAAATTCAAATTCAAAATGCAAGTCAAATTATTATTTCTTGGAATTGTCAAAAAAAAATGTTGGTTGACTGCAAAATAATCACTAAGTAGTTGTCATGTAGAAACGAACACCTTTTGAATTATTAAAATGCTCCTAACCTATTTAAAACTGAGCCAGCAGCACTAAATTGGGCCTTTTAATAATAAACAAATATTTATATAATTCCAACCACATGAAACTTTCTGGGCTACTTCAATATATAGCCTAGTATTTATGTGCCAAATACCATGTTGAACACAAATCAACTGGTATTTTTTTAAATGCAAATCAGTGAAAGAACATAGAAAACAGGAAAAAGAAAAGAACCGCACTGGTGGACTAGGCTCTATGTGCACACAGTGCGGCCCAGCCCAACAACGGCGGCCTTTCGTCAACCTCCCGACGCGCGGGAGGCCGACCGAGCGCACGCACCCGGCCGCCGTCCCCGCTGAGCCAGTTCGCCTCCGCGTCTCTATAGACGCCCCTGGCTGGATAAGAACACCACCGCATCCCTCGGGGACACGCGCAAGATCTTTTTCCTCTCTCCCTCGCTCGCCCTCTTCTCTGTAACACGCGCCTCCGCTGCTTCATCTACGGGGATCACCGCGAGCGCTACGCCACTACACCGACGCCATCGTCTTCGTCTTCAACCTCGGGCAGCAGAGATCGCCACTGTCCGCGCGTCATCTCCGGGCCTTCCCCGAGCCCGCTAAGCACATCTACAGGCTCACTGTGAGCCTCTCTTCCTTTCCCATCTCCTCACGCGCTCGATTTCGAGCTCTAGCCACCGATTCCATGACGACCGAGAAGTACCGCCGCCCGAGCTCATCACCGACAATGCTCCGGTGACCATTTGGTCACCCCGGCATGTCCAATAGCCTCGCTAGCCACACCGTTTGCTCGTTTGTGAGCCGCAACAATGAACCCGTGCACACCCGAACCCCGGTCACCGCAAACGTCGACGCCGTGCTCAACTCCGGCCACCGCAGGACCTCCCACCACCACCGTTCAATGCGGGCAAATCCAAGCTTTCCAAAGGTGCCATCGGCGCATCGAACCGTAGCCTGTTGCATTTCCGATGGCCTCCGCCGCATCGGCACCTCACCGCCGGCTTAACTCCAGCTAAACGCCAGTTATGACCTAAGCTAATGACCTCTCTGGGACACTGACATGTGGGCCCGCGTAATTAGCAGCACTAATTAAAAGTTAAACGCCCACTGACAGTCGGGCCCCACCGGCACTAATTAACCCCTGTTTAAAATAAACTCTGGTAATTAAAACAGAAGCAGTACAAAATTTGGCACTTCGGCCCACACGGTGTCGATTCGTCGTCTGTGGCATGCGTGGCACGAACGCGAAACAGTGTCCTTTTGAAGGAAATCACTGGTTAGCAGTTACCTTGCAAAGAAGGTTACCTCCAAATTCCTCCGTGGTGTGCGTCACTTGTCGCCACCAGGGAAATTTGTTGGTTTTTTCAATCGGATCGAGGGAATGGGAGGTTGCCTACGTGCTTTTTTTTAGAGATTCAAATTTTAAATCAAAATATCTCTTGAACTGAGCGACCAAATTACGAATCATTTTCACCGTTGCGTTTCTCGCGTTGAGATTTTCGAAATTAGATCATATAGTGATACGTTTCGACGGACTTTTTTCGGACATAACTTATACTCCCAAAGACAACAAACTTGTACTTCCTGCGGTAAAGTACTTCTACTACACGCGGTAATATACTTGTACTTCCCACAGGTAGTGTTCGCATGTAGTGTGACTTGTGCTTCCTGCATAGTGCAACTTGTGCTTCGTGCACAGTACAACTTGTACTTCCCGGCGACCTGTACTCCCCTCGCAGTGTAACGTGTAATCCCTGGTGCAATCTGTACATCTCGCAATGTGCAACATGTGCTTCCTACGCAGTGCAACATGTATTCCCCGACACAACATGTGCTTCGCGTGCGGTGCAACCTGTACTCCCTCGATGCAACCTATACTTCACGCATTGTGTAACATGTACTCTCTGGTGCAACTTGTACTCCCCGCGATTAGTGAAAAAAAACCCAGAGAAAACTGGAAAATAGCGAAAACCGATTTTTTTTTAGAACAGAGGAAAAAAGGGAAAAACCACCTCTCACCAGGGAGCGACGCGTGCTGGTCGCTCCCAGCCTCTCGCTCGCTAGGAAAGTGCCCCTCGTGGGGTACCCCTAATTAGTTACCCCCCTTTTCATTTATTTTTTAAACAGTGCACGTGTCTCATTCCGAAACAAACAAACAGAATACAGGCTACACGCGCACACACATCCGGAGCACCTAGAACCACCCTCGGCTGAAAAATTATAGAAAGCACCTCCAGCAAAGAGAAAATTACAAACACATCCCTGGAGGCCCTTGAGAGAACCTGCCGTGCCTCTTGTCTCCGCCGCCGCCGCGACGAACACCAGAGAAATCTTCCAAGAGCTGTAGAAGCACCTTGCAGGCCTTGCTGCTTTGTGGACCTCTCGGGTGCGCTGCCGAGTACGGCGACACCATGACGTTGGGGAATGCCGGACGGGGCCAAGCCCCAGACTCTTCCAGCTCGAGATCCCCTTCCTCGTCCACGATGGGGTGGGCCACTGGATCTCCACACCTACGAACCACCAGCCAACCTCCAGCACAGGCTGCTTCTGGAAGCTACGACGAAACCGAGGACATCGTCGTAGCTCTAGAGACAAGCAACCAGCGACCGCCAAACCAACTCCCCATACAGCACCTTCCAAACTCGGCGACAATCCCAGGGAAACATCGTCGCGATAGTGAGAGTAGAGGGACAAAACCCGCTGCGAGGACACTACCGCCGCCACACCGGTCCCGCTCAGTACTGATGAGAAAATCAATGGTGCACCCTTTTTATGATGGCCATAAAATGGCCACATATACCATTGTGTATTTTTATGTAAATCGTGTAGAGTTTCATGTAAACAATGTCTTCTTATAATTGCAATTTTTTTGTTCTTTTATGAACAAATAAAGTTCTTCTATTTTACATTATCGTCGAGCTAATATTTTTTTCAAGCTATTATGTCAACATAGCACACTATATGAGTTGTCATCTTTAAAACATGATACTTCAGGGTCACAATATTCAGTTTTAAATCTGTTCGAATATGTAGACGAGGTTTGATGAAGAAAGATGGGGGTTTTACAAACAACAACAATAAAAACATTTGCCAAGTCCAAGTGGAAAGGCCATCGACCGCACAGGCCCGCCAAATTCCAGGGCTCCAGTTTTGGGCCAAGGTTATTGTATATTTCTGATTTTGGACTTCTTTTTCTTTATTCGCTAGTCGTTACAGCCAGCGCGAAGGTCTTGTCGCTGTCCCGAACTGGGCCTGGATGCCTGGTCGCTCTCCCTAACTCTATCCGAGTCCCGATCGATCGATCCCGCGTGGAGGCTAGCGCGAAAGCTATATCTCACTTACTGCGAGTTGGACTTAGCGCTCGCCTTCACGCGCTCTCTTAGGTCGGGGCCCAGCAAACGGTTTTCTCTCCGTGCGCGCTCGCCTCGCTAAGTAGGCCGGTTTTTTTTTAACGAGACTTGCTCTGATAGGTCTAGTATAACGGTTTCTGTTTTTTTGTTCTGCTTTCTGTTTCTATTGTTTCCTTTTTAACTTTTTTTCTTTACTTTTTCATATTTATTTTTTTCCGTTTAGTGTTTCTTAATTTTTTCTTTTCTTCCAGGTTTTATTTTTTGTTCGTCGTGTATTAAAAAAATGTACATATGCATTAAAAAATGTTCTTGTGTATTTAAAAAAGATTAATTTTGTATTTAAAAATATTTATCATGTATTTATAAAATATTCATCATGTATTTCAAAAATATTCATCAAGTTTCAAAAAAATGTTCACCATGTATTTCAAAAACGTTCAACGTGTATTTAGAAAATGTTTATCGTGTATTTCAAAAAAGATAGTCGAGTATTCCAAAAAATTAACATGTATTTTAAACATGCCAATCATTTATTTTAATAATGTCCACTGTGTATTTACAAAAAACATCTGTATTTACAAAAATGTAATTTTTTTGTATTCCAACCATTTCTTTTTCTTATCTTTTCCCTTATCTTTTTTAATCTTTTTTTTGGGTCTTAATTTTGGTCATCGTGTATTAAAAATTTGAACTTCCAGTATTTAAAAAATATTCGTGTGTATTTAAAAAAATCATCTCGTTTTAAAAATTAGACATCATGTATTAAAAAATGTTCATCATGTATTAAAAAATTTCCATCATGTATTTCAAAAATGTTCATCATGTATTGAAAAAAGTTCATCCTTTAATGACAAAAATATCATCTTGTATTTACAAAAATGCAAACACTTTTTTTCTTAATTTCTTTCTTTTTATGTTCCTTTTTTTTAATTTCATTTTCTTTTCTTTTTGCTTTTTATCTTGTTTAATCTTTTTTTTCCTGTTCTTAATTTATGTCCATCGTGTATTAAAAAATGAACATCATGTATTTAAAAAATATACTTGTGTATTTAAAAAATAATCATCACATATTTTGAAATTAGTCATGGTGTATTGAAAACTGTTTATCCTGTATTAAAAAAGTCCATTGTGTATTTCAATTATTCATCATGTATTTTAAAAATATATATTTATATTTGAAAAAATATTGTGTATTTAAAAATGTTTATTGTGTGCCAAAATATGTTCATTGTGTATTTAAAAAATGTTGAATGTGTATTTAGAGTATTTAATTTTTTGTGTATTTAAAAAATAGAAAGAAAAACGTGAAAGGAAAAATGAAAGAGAAAAAGAGAGAAAAAAATGCGCGTTTGTGTGCGGTTCCTGCACTGGGCGACGCGTTCCTCATGCGGCTGGACGATTTTACCTAAACTCAATTTTCTAGCTGAAGGTTACGTACACGTAAGACTTTTTTTCAGTACGCACGTACACAAGATAGCTATATTTGCTATTGCTGTTCAACAGTGCAGATGCTCCGTGAGCGCCCAGCCGTGGAAGTGAGCAGGGTAGTATTTGTGGGCCGGCCTAAGGAAAGCGACGCTCCGCTGCCGCTCGCCGCTCGCTATAAGCGAGATATAGACTCTCCCCGGAGGCTAGCTCCTAGCGTCTGATCAATTCGACGATTCCGCTAGGCACTCAGCCAATCGCAAACGAGACACCCACGTCGCTTGCACCCACGTCGCTTGCACGGCAGCGGCGCAATGTCACCTAGCCAACGCCGCCATGCAGAAGCAGCCGGCGGCGTCGGTTTATTCGATTTACATGGTTCGATTTGTATGGTTTTTCGGTTTGTATGGTGTTAATACTTCGGTAAATATGGTTCGGTTTCGGTATATATCAAATTATTTCGGTATGGTTTCGGTATGGAAAATGCTATCCCTCAGCCGGTTGATGCACGCGGAGTGTCTGCCGCCTGCGTAGCCGTCAGATCGATTTTGATGGAGCGCTCACGCTGGCCACCAGTCCCGTGCAGCCTTTTTTTTTTGCAACGAGCGTATTGTTTTAGAAGGTTTCTACAACAAAGATCCTGTTTTAGAAAAAAAAAATAGGTTCAATGGTGAATTTTTTTCAGCAACAGGGTCTAGTTTTAGAAAGTTTCTGCAATCGAGGTCTTGTTTCAAAAAGAAAAAAAATGGTTCGACGGTGATTTTTTTCGTCTTCTGCAACATGGCTCTTATTTCATAAGCATATCCCCGGCTGCAGAAAGCGTCGGAGGAGCGCCCGGTGTTAGAGCATACGATGCCAAGCATTGCAACACGACGACTGTTTCAGAACCATAGCTCTAGTTGTAGAAATCGCCGGAGGATTGCCCGGTGTGAGAGCTCGTCGCCGTCGTGCTGGAGTAGAGGCAGCTGCTCGGGGTGCTGGGTCGGAGGAGGCGCGACAACTCCGGTGGCCGGCGACGCTCCATGGCCGAGGCGCTCATGCCATGGCGGGGCAGCCGTGTTGTCTCGGTGGACCTTTGCAACAAGGCCCTTGTTGCAAAGCCCCTAAGCGCAACAAGCTAGTTGTTGCAAATGTCCTCGGCTGGCAGTACGATAGATCGGACGGCTGTTTCTAGCGGCATCCGACAGCTGCCGAGGCAGCTGATGTAACCGGTTTATCACCCGGCAGACGCGTAGCACTGCCCTTTCGGTATATACCATAATAACCAAAGTTGACGCGAATTTGAAAATGACATAATAATAATTTGCAAATTTATGACTCAAAACGCATACTATTTTACAAAAATAGTATATAACTATATATGTAAGTATATATGCATGCATTGATTCATCTATTGATGGTTATGGACGTGCTTAGCATTTTAAAAAGAGAAAAATGACTATGTTACAAGAAAAATTTATGTGCTTAGTAGGGAATTTGACTCATGTACAAGAAAAATGACAACTTGTATGGTTGTTCATCTCAAGAAATATAAATTTATTTTTGGTTTATTTGGTAAACCATTCGGTTTTTTGGTATATACCATAAAAACCAAAGTTCAAATCGGTATGAAAAGTTCATACCATACCGAAACCAGAAACCATAAAAACCGTAAAATTGGTTCGGTTTGGTTTATTTTCAGTATGGTTTTTGGTTCGGTTTTCATGTGCACAGAGTGAGCGGCCCAGCGTCAAGGCCAAGGGTAGGAGGGTAAGAGCATCTCCAGCCGTTGCCCCCCCCCCCCAGGAGGCGAAAAAATCACCGCTTGGGGGCGAGCCGGCGCTAAAATCGGCTCTGGGTGCGATTGGGTACCCAGCCGTCACCCCCAAGTCGCCCCCAGGCGCCGATATAGGCCCTTTGTTGGAGCAAATGTGCCCGCTTTTCGACCCACTTTCGACGAAAAATCGGCCAGATATCGGCGCAAATCGGCCCATATTCGCCGTGGTTCGGCGCGAATTCAACAAAAGTAATTTTTTTATCACACAGTTCATCACAGAAAATCAATAGAAATCAAATAGTTCAACGACAAATAGTTCAATACAAATTATATAGTTCAACAAATAAAAACTCATATTTCATCCCACGTCGAGCTAGGCGTTGCCCTTGTCGCCGTGAAGTGGAGCGTCGGCGAAGTAGTCGGAGTAGAGCATGCAGTAGCCTTCCAGACGATGCCGGTTCTTTGCCTTCAGCCGCCCCGGCGCCGAGCAACCTTGCCGCGGCTTTTCATTGCTCGCGAGCAGGCCGGCGAGGGCGGCGAGGACCATGAGATGTTCCTCGTCTTGGAAGTCGGCATCGGCTTCCTCCTCCAGCAGTGCCACGAGCACCTGCTCGTCGTCGGAGTCCATCGCCGAGCAGACAATACATCGAACACCTGGCGGGTGTGGTGGGCGCACACCCCCCGGTATACCGCCCTGCGCGGCCGGAGCGCCGGAAAACGCACCCGGACGGTGGTGGAGAAGCTGCCGCGGCGAAACCTTCTCTCTTTTCCGGCGGGGAATGGCCTATCTAGCCGTGCTGGGCTGTGGGCGGCGCCGGGATCGGCCGGGTGGTGGCCAAGCGCACGGGGGTGGGGGGCGAATCTGGACGATTGCCTTGACTTTTCGCCTGACAGTGTGGCCCAGGCGTGTTTTCCCCTTCCGCCGGAGCCCCCGAGCGCCCCCCGGTGTGCTGGGTTCGGCCTGCGATCGCCGGGCCCAAAAACGGGTCGAGCCGGCGGATTTCGGTGTCTTGGGGGCGCGACTGGGGTTTTTTTTCAGCGCCAGCGCGTAAAAAGGCGCCTTGGGGGGCCTCTTGGGTGCGCGGCTGGAGATGCTCTAAGGACATCACCGATCAGTTCATCAGGTACGCCTAAGCCAAAAGCCCTATTTAATTTGGCTATTTTGTTCTGTTGAATAATTATACATGTGCATCGGTTCTTCTTGGCAAACACTATATTGATTAATTATATTTTTCTCATCTATTCATCTTGGCAAACACAATAGTTCTTTAGTTATACAAAAATTTCAAATTTTTGGACCCTACTTTACATTTCCCTCTGGGGCCCCAAATTCCTGGAGAAGACCCTGCCAAGTGGACACTTCCTTGAACATCATTTCAGAAAATGCTCCATTGGTTAGACAAGCGTATCTGTTGACTATATTAGCAAAAAAAATTGGTTAATTTAAGCCAGAAATAAATCATGAACATGGCATTAACAGTATTAATCTCATACTGAAATCATATCACGTAAGTGCGTACTAGACATCTAGCAGAAACATCTAGGTAAACAGCTAGTACAGCCAACACAGAAATAAAAAGGAGCGGGATAAACGAATTATACCCTGCGGTCGGCCAAGTCATAGCCGCCGCGGCGGCAGCAGTGGTCTCCTCGGCAACCTTCTTCTCGGTTTCGGTCTGAGTCATGGTGATGTCGAAGGTGACGAGGACGTAGTCAAAATAGTAGACGAAGATGACCAGCGGCGAGCAGTCGCGTCGGTGACGCTCCCCAAAAACCTAATCGCCCTTCTCCCGGTGCAGGATCGCAAAGGGCGTGGTTCCGGAGGCCTGCTCTCCTGTACATCCATGCACGCGGAGGACGGGATGGGATCGCCAGAGGCAGCAGCAGCGAGAGGAACAACGGTGAGCGGTGTGAGCGAGGAGGCAGATGTAATCTGATCTGGGTAACGGCTAGGGTTGCCGATGCCTCCAATTTATAGGCACGGTCAGGTAGGGAGACGTGGGACTGGGCCCACGCCCGAGTCGGCAACAACCGACGATCCGACATCTCGGATTAGTAGCTTGTCCTTTAATGACTCATAACTAATTACGTCTGTTAATTACTCATAATTAACTGCCAATTAATTAGCCATTCTTGACTCGCAAAAATTAAGCGCACGCATGACATAGGTCTGAGCTCGGTCGGCTCGGATCATTCACGAAAAAGACGCGCACGTGCGCGCGAGGCGAGGCGGGCGGCGGAGGAGGAGCGCGCGGGAAGCACTCCTCTTCTCAAGCTCCAATATCACGTAGAAGAGGATCCCTTATAAAGGGTCCAAAACTTCCTCCACTTTCGGGGTGGTATTAAACTTCCCACCACCTAGTCATGACACCCACATGGACCTTTAGGGATTTTTAAAAATTGTATTATGGGCCTAAAGCCCATCCTATATTTCAACAATCTCCCACCAGATCTCGAAGGCCCATAGTGTTGTCCTCCACAACTATTTTGATTTACCAGTATTTTCAGTGGAGAACAGATAAGGTTGAACATCCACCTAGAGCAAAGAGCTACACTCCTCCACAACTGAACAATAGACCATGCCTTGAATTGTCAATTTGGCGTAAAGAAATTTCACCCATTGTCTTACCGGTACTAGGCTGCCGAAGGCTAACCCCGCAGGTGGAGCATATTAGTCACACTCCTGGCCTATTCGTGAGCTTACTAGAGATGATCCTATCTCATAGAATGGGACCAGCAGTCGGGCTCATATAGGTGTGTTCTTCCAAAAATTGCTCTGCAGGATAGCATCTCGCTTATAGAAGCCTCAGAACACATTAAGACAAAAATCAACCTACCATACAGTTTCTGAGAGTACTGCATCTCCTACGGAGTGGGTTAGTAGGTTACTCTCCTCAGTTACCAGTGGCCTATTTTTCCAGGTCCTACTTCACGGGATCTCCGGTCACATAGGTTGCGTAACCACCATGGCAACTCATCTGGGTCTCATACCCATCTCCTGTAGGAGATATACCCTAGAGGCAGTAATAACAGTTATTTTGTATCTCCAAGTTTGTAATGAATGTTTATGATCCATGCTATAACTGCAATGATTCTCGAGTCCACAATATCCACGAGGCTCGGAGGGAAACTCATGTGCAGGTGTGGTTTACTAAACGGTAAAATGTATTCCTAGTCTTGCCTCTAAGACTGGCTCAAGTATTGCATGATGATCCTGTTTTCCTGATCATGGGCATGACTATGCCGGCAATTTTGAGGGCACAATGTTAGGAGAACACTTGTGTTGAATCGACCTAGATTGATGTTATGCTATGAGATACATTCGTGACAAGTTAATGGTTAAGAACACAGAGATAGTTAATGTTTGCATAATTCCTTCGACCATGAGAGTATCGAGTTCCTTCGTACTTACTTCGTGAACTTTGGGGTTTGTTAAACGTCATCCGTAACTAGGTGGCTATTATGGCTGCTTACGGGTTCACGGAAAAGTATGACAAGTAACGAGATAGCTCAAGATTTGGATTTGCTCCTCCGACGATGGAGAGATATTCTTGGGCCCTCTCGGTGTTACGGTATCCATCATCGTCTGGCCAGACACAGTGTGATTTGATCACAGGGATGCCGGAACATGGAAACGAGAAAAGAGAACAAAACCGGTAACGAGCTAACTTGCATAGTGGACAAGTTTTTGATCCACGGGAATGCAGATAAATCTCACCTCGGATATTTGTAACATATCGCGAAGCAAAAGGAATAGCACACAGCAACTGGAGGTTCACTCAAATATTCATTCGTGTGGGTATAGGGGTCAATATGGGTGTCCACGGCTCCGATGTTGATCATTGATCGGAAAGAGTTCCGGGTCATGTCTATACTTCACCGAACCTATAGGGTCACACGCTTAAGGGTCATCTATCTGCTGAATACTAGATAGGGAGTCTGAGAGAAAGTCACCGAAAAAGTTTCAGAGACACCGGAAAAATTCCGGAGAGAGAACACCAGAATAGTTTCGATAAAACTGAAAAGTTGTTTCAGGATATACCACTAAGTCAAAATGGTTTTGGCACACGCCTGGAAATTCTTGGAGGGTACCAGAATTGTTCTGGTAACTTCTGGAATTTTTCCAGAGAGAAAAACCGGAAATGTTCCGGAGCAGCCGGAACCGCTATGGTAGCTTTTCGCTGACGAAAAAGATTGTTCCGGAATTGTTTCGAAATACGTTAAAAATTATTTTAGTGGGTACTGGAATTGTTCTACGCACACAGAAATAATTTGGGATTTATCGGACACAGAAAAATGTCTTTGTGAATAGTGAAAGTGCTTTTTGGGTTATTTTTTGGAAAGCCATTTTTTTGGGCTTTGTCCCAAAAATATCTAGGTGTGACATGGATGGATAGGAGCCCCTTTGGAGGCCGCACATGGAGGGGTGGCCGGCATATGGTGAACTCCTCCTTGGAGCCCCATGTAACACCCCTGTGTAATAGCCACTGTGATCATCTGCTAATAATGCCAAGTCACTTTCATTTGTAGTGCTTAGTCACATTGGTTAAAGATTCAGTTCAAACCCTTCTCTGAAAATCAACTCAAATTCAAAAGTGCAAAATAAAGTTGCTCAAAACTTGATGAAAAATGTTCACCTTTTAGCAAATAATCCAAAACTATTTGCTGTTAAGGAACACAACATCATCATCAATCCTAAATGGGCTAAAGCATTTTAGCAGAACCAAAACAGCACCTAAAATGCCCTATTCATTTTTGAGTAAATTCAAATGGGTTCCAAAAATGCCCAAAAGTTTTTGTGGCAATGCTGGATATTGCAAAGCATTTATCTGAGCAAGTTTCACATTTTTGTAACATCAATTGATAGCTCAAAATATTGCAAAAGCCCTGCTGTAAAAAGAAAAAGCAAAAGCAGAAAATAGAAAATAGAAAGAGGCACTGTGCACTGGGCCTAAGTGCACAGTGCCCCGAACCCAGCCACCGGCCCATCCCTCCTTCTCTCTCTCCTGTGTGTCACCTCGCCCCTGGTTGCCGCGCGCCGCGCCGGCGAGGCGTCGACAGCGCAACAGCCACCGACGCCCCACCGACGAGGGGATAAGGCCGAAGCTCCTGTTCATTCCCCCTGGCCTCCCCATCCATTCCTCTCCCTCTCCGTCGCTCTCTCCCTCGCTCTCTGAGCACGCCCGAGCGAGGCCATGCTTGCGCCACGGTTGACCGCATAGCCACAGGGCTCTCCGCGTCCAACCACCATGCCCCCGAGACGCGTCATCGTCCTCCTCGTCCACATGTGGTTTCAGCTGGAGCTCGGAGGCGCTGCAGCACCGGATCCCCTTCGTCCCCATCTTCGACTGCTGCAGTTCTTCTTCATCTCCGACGCCGGCCTCTGCTGCTACTAACCTGCCAAGGGCCACCGTGCGTGCCGCTAGGTAAGCTGCCTCCCTCCTCTGCCCTCTAGCTCCCCTAATTCGCGCCGTAGCTAGCTGCTGCTGCGCCCGAGCTCTGTTCGCCGCCGACGAGCTCGTGGCCGTGGCCATGGCCTTTGTCGCGATCGCCTGAGGCCTCCGCCGTGCTCCTGGTGCTCCCAGGAGCCCAACGAGCATGCGTGCGTGCCTCCCCGTGCCTCCTAGCTCTGTTTCCACTAGCGCCCAAACTCCGGCGTCCGCTCCGCCGTTAGCCGATGCCGTCTCCGGCTGTTTCCTTTCAAACCGCCGCCACAGATCGATGCGTGGGCGAGAGCCCGTTCGAATGAACCTAACTGCGCGCCGAACGGGCCTCTGTAGTGGCTTTCCGATGAGCTCCGGCGATCGGCCGCCGCGATTTTGGTCACCAGCGCAACTCCGGCGCCGGCCGCCGACGTGGCTGGCTTGGTGCAGCCCCGGAGCCACTGCCAGTGGGCCCCGCGGGCCCCAGTTGACTGGGTTGACCCAGTCAACTGCTGACTGGGCAACTTTGACCCACTGACACGCGGGCCCCACCGCATTTTAGTTAATTGAAACACTTTTATAAATAAAAGTTAATTAATTAACATAATAAGTCACTGACAGGTGGGGTCCAATAGTTAATTAGTTTCTATTTAGTTTAATATGAAGTCTGTTAAATAACAGAGGATGAAAGATGGGCCCCACTGGTCAGATTTGAGATGGTCAGCCGACCTGTTGAATGCTGACATCATAATCTATTTCTGTTAAATAAATAATTCTAAAAATACTTTAATCTTTGAAAATTCATAGAAAATAAACTGTAGCTCGGATTGAAAAACTTTCTACATGAAAGTTGATCAGAACGACGAGACGAATCTGATCGTGCCGTCTATTTCCATGATAGCACCCTCGACGTAGGTGAACCCGTAACTTTTTGCCTGTTTCTGGTAGATGAATAGTGCCTATATACCGGTTAATAAATCCCACTTTAATCCTAAAATAACTAAAATGACTTAGACAAATCTTTAGGCAACCCTGCACTGCACCATAGCATAGCATACTCTGTGTTGCATATGTTTGCTATGTATTTATCTGTTTCCTCCCCCTCTTCTCTCTCGTTAGACCCCGACACCGACGTAGTCCCCGAGGACGACGCAGCTCCGGAGGTCGACTACGCCCCTGACGACCAAATCTTTGCCGCAGAGCTTCCAGGCAAGCACCCCCCTTTTGAGCATACCGATATCGCCTATTCATCTCTCTCTTATGCTTGCATTAGAAGTTGCTGCTGTTATTGTTATCATATTTCTGCTGCATAGCCTGTTTATTGTAACCTGCTGTTGTTACCTACCTGCTTATCCTAAACTGTTTAGTATAGGCTGGGTATAGACCCATCAGAGAACCCCACTTTGTCCCGACTGCTCCGTTGGATTATCAGAAGACCCGATCAACAGGATTGAAGACCAGGCCCCGGCACCGCACATCACTTCCCCCTTAGCTGCTCGACAGTACTGGGTTACTATCGAGTGCCAAGGGTGATACCTCATCAACACTTCTGATGTTAACCTTGTAGGTTAGTTCATCGGTTATGGTCATCGAGGGTGATTCCTCCTTCTCCACTCCCGGCAATGACACTGTCGTGGAACTCCTCAAGAGTGGACCTCGAGGGTGATTCCTCCTTCGTTCACCTTGACGATAACATCAGGTGGGATTCCATCGAGGGTGATTCCTCAGGGTTCCCCTTGGTGTTAGACACACGGTTACTATGACTTTACACTGAACCATGTTACTAAAGACAGGTCGGCCCTGAGGGGTACCCGCGCGAGCTTAATTGCGAGTGATGTGAAGTCGGGTTGACCTGGAAGGTGCCCGCGAGATAATTACGAGGCGTGGCCGGGCATTCTTAGCCCTTGTAGCAAGTCCTCGAGACGGGGCGACCGGGTCACATCGATCGTGAGTCTCTGCTCGTTACCACGCGCTACTAATCCACTACGATTTGGATATTTGATCCGAGGGGCCTTCGGCCTGATAGCACTAACCATCACGTGGGCATAGTACGGGCGTTCTGCGTCATATGCATCAGCCGAAGCTTAATAGACGTTAGCTAGGAGCGACGCGCGCTGGATTGGACTGGTTAAGCTCGCGCTTGTATTAAGGTGGCTAGGTCTGCTTTCAGCCGCGTGACGCAACGCGCAGGAGTTCCCGGGGCGATGGCCCAATACCCCTGGGGGCATAGGTTAGTCCGGCGTGCTGACCTCTCTATTAAGCCTAGGTCGGGTTGCGGCGTATCGTTTGGCGAGGCCAGGCATGACTCAGTAAAGTGTGTCCGGCCGGAGTTAATCGAGCGTGGTGGGTAAGTTGGTGCACCCCTGCAAGGAAGAAAACATCTATCGATAGCCTGTCCTACAGTAACGGACAATCGGAGTTGTATCCCGATTGGTACAACTAGAACTGGATACTTGTGATGAGAAATGGATTGTATGGCTCTGGGATTGCTTTCTCGCAGGGAGTCGAGGAAGAATCTCTGGGCGAGGTTGATGACACTACTATTACTTTATTTTATGCTAATCTGCACTCTTCTAATGCTGCAAGACCGCTGAAGATGATGAAGATGCTAGTCTTCGATAGGACTAGTCCTTCTCTCTCTATTCTGGCATTTCTGCAGCCCAGTCCACATATACAGCCTTCCTTTGATAATGTTGCATATGTAGTGTAGATCCTTGCTTGCTGAGTACTTCGGATGAGTACTCATGGTTGCTTTGCTTTCTTTTTCTCCCCATATCCTTTTTGGTGCAACCAGATGACGGAGCCCCTGAGACAGCTGCCCCCGCCGACGGCTACTACTATTACCCTCCTGGCGAGTACTACTACGAGGAGCCGTCCAACGACCAGGAGTAGGTTTGGAGGGTCCCAGGCAGGAGGCTTGCGCCTTTCGATCGTAGCTTTTGTTTTGCCCCGCATTTCTAAAGGCTTATCTGTTTTTGTTTCATATCTGTACTCAGATATCTGATGCTTCCACTGATGCTTGTATGCGAGCTTATGTATTCGAGCTCTCGAGACCCCTGGCGTGTAATATAAAGCTTGTATGACATTATTTATGTTTTAGCGTTGTGTTCTGATATCTTCAAGTGAGTCCTTAGGCTTTATCATGTGCATTTGCGTGTATGGTTAGTGCACAATTAAGCCGGGGCGTCACAGGTTGGTATCAGAGCCGACTGCGTGTAGGAACCCCCCCTTTCCAACTCCTTGGCCGAAGTTGAGTCTAGTCGTCCAAAACTATTTTACTAACTTGGATGTGTGGCTTATGGCCCCACGTCGCCAATTGGGTGGTATTAGGATCTTTTATTCCTCGTCTATACTCCGGGACTCTGATCTCTCTTCTATTCGGGTTAAAATTTTACTAACTCCAACTTTAGTTTCTTGTGATCACATCCACCCGGAGATCTGAAATTTTCCCCCCTTTCTTCGAGATTGTGGGCCAGGTTCTGCTTACAGGATCCTTTTATCGAGGGCCCCCTGTGTTGTCATTTGCAGAATCCTTGATCCATCAGTTTTCTCCGATGTTGATGTAACCTTTGTTATGTCTCGTTGTGTACTTCCTTACCGCGTGCCTGTGTGCCGCCTAGCATGTCTAGCTTTCAAAATTGCGCTGTTATGCTGCCCGTTTGTAACCGACTGTGTATGGACCTGTATGTGTTAATTGACTACTGTTAAGCATCTATTACACCACTTAATTTCCATCGTATTACATCATGCTTGTCGCTAAACACTCGCAAATATTTTGCTAAACTACCCCTGTTGAATTTAGCAGGATGGCTGATAATAATCCACCACCGCCAGACTATATGGCAGCTATGATGCAATAATTCGAGCTCAACCGACAGTTCATGACTGGGATTATGGATCAGTTCCCTCGTCCCAACGTCAACCAGCAGCCAGCTTCAATCACGCTGCCAGAGTTTGTGCGACTCAACCCATTGATATTCCGCAACACAGTTAATCCGCTGGATGCCGATGATTGGCTGCGTGACATCTTTTATGAGATGGAGTCAGCTGATGTTCCTCCTGTCAGCTATGTCACTTTCACGACATACTTCCTGAAGGGACCCGCAGCACAATGGTGGGCCACTCACAGACAGACCCTACCTCCTAGAACTATCATCACCTGAGTGGAATTCAAGGCTGCTTTTCGTGCACTGTATATTCCGCAAGGAGTTATAGATCGGAAGAAGGCCGAGTTCCGTAGCCTTGTTCAAGGCAACATGACTGTAGAAGTCTACCAACGAGAGTTCCTTGACTTATCTCGCTATGCTGAAGAAGACATTCCCACTGATGCTCGTAGGCAGGAGAAGTTCCGTGATGGGCTACACCATGACATTCAGCTAGCCCTTCTCGTCCAAGACTATCCCGACTTCGCCACCTTGGTGAACAAGGCTATCATGGTCGAGACTGGTCTGAAGAAGCATAAGGAAGTGACCAGACGCACCCGTGAAGCGGGCTCATCTTCTCAGAAGTGCCGTATTTGCATTCCTCGCAGCATGTACCGTCCAACCGCTCCATTGTACAGGCCTGCTTATGCTGCACCTCGTCCGCCTCCTCCACCACCGAGGCAGCCTCTTCAAGCTACACCACCTCGAGCTCCTGCACTACGTCCAGACAGTGGACTCTGCTTCAAGTGTGGCCAACCAGGTCACCGTGCCAGAGACTGTTCTCAGGGTCAGAATCAGCTAGCACTTCCTCCTGCTGGCCGTGGAATTGGTCGTGGAATTAATCAGCCTCGCTACGACAATGTTAGGCCTTCTTATGGTCGTGGACAGGCTTACCATACCAACTTGACCGAAGCTCAAGATCAACCTAAAACTGTGATGGGTACACTCTTTGTCAATTCAGTACCAGCATCTGTCTTATTTGATTCAGGAGCATCGTTTTCTTTTATGTCCGAGCATTTTGCACTCATGCATGATGTTAGAAGTGAAGCACTACACCATCCTTTAGCAATAAACACTTCCGTGGGCCAGTGCCAAGCTTTTGTGTTTACCCCCGATGTCACCATTGATATTGAAGGGTTACAGTTCCGTGCTTCTCCTATTATACTGAAGTCTTCCTCGATTGATCTTATTCTGGGAATGGATTGGTTGAAGGCCCATTGCGCCTCAATCAATTGTGTCACTAAAGTTGTGCATCTCCTGCACCCGTCAGATGAGATAGTAAATTACCGTGCTCATCTCGTTCAAAATGCCGAGGCTCACATTTATGCCTTGAATGCGTTAAACGCTTCTCCGCTTGAGGGGATCGAAAACATTCCAGTCGTCTGTGAATTCCAGGTTATTTTTCCAGAAGAACTTCCAGGAATACCCCCTGCTAGAGCTGTCAAGTTTGTTATCGACTTGAAGCCTGGCACAACTCCTATTGCGAAGCGTCCTTATAAAATGCCTCCGCACCATCTTCTCGAGCTTAAGGAAGAAATCAACAAGTCACTTCAGAAGGGTTTCATCTGCCCAAGTTCCTCTGCCTAGGGAGCACCGTCTCTCTTTGTCAAGAAGAAAGATGGTACGAATAGGCTGGTCCAAGATTACCGTCCTATCAACCAGGCAACCATTCAGAATAAATATCCGCTTCCCCGGATCAATGATTTATATGATCAACTTGCTGGATCATCGGTGTTCTCCAAACTCGACTTGAGGTTGGGTTATCACCAGATCCGTGTCCGTGAAGAGGATATTCTGAAGACCGCCTTTGTTACTCGTTATGGTTCCTACGAGTACACCGTTATGTCATTTGGTTGAATAAATGCTCTAGCTACGTTCTCCCGCCTGATGAATTATATCTTCATGGATTACCTCGACAAGTTCGTCATGGTATATCTAGATGATATTCTGGTATATTCGAAGAATAAGGAAGAACACGCTGAACATCTTCATCTTGTTCTGGAGAAACTTCGAGCGCATCAACTCAATGCTAAGTTTTCCAAATGTGAATTCTGGCTTTCTGAAGTAACCTACCTTGGACATGTGAATTCCAAGGACGGTATCACCATTAACCCGGAGCGTGTTCAGGCTATCCTTGACTGGACTCCTCCGAAGAATGCCAAGCAAGTGAGAAGTTTTCTCGGTCTTGCAAGTTATTGCCGCTGATTCGTCGAGAACTTTTCCAAGATTGCCAAGCCCCTGACTAATCTACTTCACAAAGGCGTTAAGTTTGAGTGAACAGAAAAATGTCAGGAAAGTTTCCAGACCCTCAAGGACAAGCTAACTTCTGCTCCAGTGCTTGCTACTCCAGATTCTCGCAAGGACTTTGTGATATATTGCGACGCCTCTCGTCAGGGATTAGGCTGTGTCCTAATGCAAGAATGATAATTAATTGCGTATGCTTCGCGTCAATTGCATCCACATGAAGAAAACTATCCAGTGCATGATCTTGAACTTGCTGCTGTGATCTATGCTTTGAAGCAGTGGCGGCATTACCTTCTTGGTAACCGGTGTGAGATATATACTGATCATCAAAGCTTGAAGTATTTTTTTACTCAGCCGAATCTTAATATCCGTCAATAGCGATGGTTGGAAACAATTACGGACTATGACTATGGTATCTCTTATACCCCTGTCAAGGCTAATGTGATGGTTGATGCCTTAAGCCGCAAGTCCTATTGTAACAACCTCATGGTAAGGCGAGCTCAACCTCATCTTTATGCAGAACTGAGCAAGCTGAATCTGCGTATTGTTCCCCAGGGTTCTCTAAGTAACCTTGTGGTACAGCCAGATCTTGAGAAAGTCGTTAAGAATACGCAAGCTAAAAATGCTGAAATTGATCTGATGAAGAAAGAACTTCACCTTGAGAAGTACAGGGATTTCTCGGTTGCTAAAAATGGAACCTTGTATTTCCAAGACCGCATTGTGGTACCTCGCTTCGAACTTATGACTGACAAAGTCATGAAGGAGGCACATGATACACCGCTGTCTATCCATCCGGGTAGCACCAAGATGTACCGTGATCTTTGCCAAAGGTACTGCTGGTCTTGAATGAAGCAGGATATTGCCGGTTATGTTGCTAAATGTGATGTTTGCCGTCGCGTGAAGGCAGAACATCAGAAGCCTGCCTGAATTCTGAAACCGTTACCTATTCCTTAATGGAAATGGGATAAAGTTCAAATGGATTTCATTACTGGCCTTCCTAAGTCACAGAAGGGTCACGATGCTATTCTCGTCGTCGTTGACCAACTATCTAAAGTTGCCCATTTTATGCCTGTCAAGGAGACTATCACTGCTAGCCAGTTAGCAGAGTTATATATCTCCAGAATTGTTTCACTCCACGGTATTCCGAAAGAGATCAGTTCAGACCGTGGCGGTCTGTTCACCTCCAAGTTCTGGGAAAGTTTCCAAGAAGCTATGGGAACTCACATTACCTAGAGTTCAGCTTATTATCCCCAATCCCAAGGCCAAGTCGAGCGAGTAAATCAAGTTCTTGAAGATATGCTTCGGCCTTGTGTTATATCGTTCGGTAAGAAATGGGAAGAATCTCTCCAGTATGCCGAATTCTCTTATAACAACAGCTATCAAGCCAGCTTGAAAATGGTCCCCTTCGAAGTACTTTATGGATGTAAGTGTCGAACCCCTCTGAATTGGTCTGAAACTGGGGAACGACCGCTCGTTGGTCTGGATATTATCCAACACGCTGAAGATCAAGTCCGTATCGTTCGAGAAAATCTGAAGGCGGCTCAGGACCGCCAGAAGAGCAACTATGATCGCAAACGATGGGGTTTGACCTATCAACCTGGTGATCAAGCTTATCTGCATGTCACTCCTACGAAGGGCACTCATCGTTTCGGAATCAAGGGCAAGCTAGCTCCACGCTACATTGGCCCCTTTTGCGTTGTCACCAGACGTGGACAGGTGGCTTATAAATTGGAGTTGCCGCCACAATTCTCTCATATCCACGACGTCTTCCATGTGTCGCAACTTCGTAAATGCTTCAAAGAATCTCCGCAACGCACAGTGGATCACGAGATGCTCGAATTGCAAGATGATCTTTCTTATAAGGAGCATCCGATCCGCATTATCGATGAAGCTGAACGTCGAACTCGTCAGAAGACGACCAAGTTCCTGAAAGTGCAGTGTTGGAATCACACTAAAGATGAAGCCACTTGGGAACGCGAGGATCATCTTCGGGAAGAATATCCCGACCTCTTTCCTTCTACCTCCTAAATTCTCGGGACGAGAATTTCTTTTAGAGGAGGAGAATTTGTAACACCCCTGTGTAATAGCCACTGTGATCATCTGCTAATAATGCCAAGTCACTTTCATTTGCAGTGCCTAGTCACATTGGTTAAAGATTCAGTTCAAACCCTTCTCTGAAAATCAACTCAAATTCAAAAGTGCAAAATAAAGTTGCTCAAAACTTGACGGAAAAATGTTCACCTTTCAGCAAATAATCCAAAACTATTTGCTGTTAAGGAACACAACATCATCATCAATCCTAAATGGGCTAAAGCATTTTAGCAGAACCAAAACAGCACCTAAAATGCCCTGTTCATTTTTGAGTAAATTCAAATGGGTTCCAAAAATGCCCAAAACTTTTTGTGGCAATGCTGGATATTTCAAAGCATTTATGTGAGCAAGTTTCACATTTTTGCAACATCAATTGATAGCTCAAAATATTGCAAAAGCCCTGCTCTAAAAAGAAAAAGCAAAAGCAGAAAATAGAAAATAGAAAGAGGCACTGTGCACTGGGCCTAAGTGCACAGCGCCCCGAACCCAGCCCACCAGCCCATCCCTCCTTCTCTCTCTCCTGCATGTCACCTCGCCCCTGGTCACCACGCGCCACGCCGACGAGGCGTCGACAGCGCGACGGCCACCGACGCCCCACCGACGAGGGGATAAGGCCGAAGCCCCCGTTCATTCCCCCTGGCCTCCCCATCCATTCCTCTCCCTCTCCGTTGCTCTCCCCCTCGCTCTCTGAGCTCGCCCGAGCGAGGCCATGGCTACGCCGCCGTTGACCGCATAGCCATAGGGCTCTCCGCGTACAACCACCGTGCCCCCGAGACACGCCATCGTCCTCCTCGTCGACTGGTGGTTTCAGCTGGACCTCGGAGGCACTGCAGCACCGGATCCCCTTCGTCCCCATCTTCGACTGCCGCCGTTCTTCTTCGTCTCCGATGCCAGCCTCTGCTGCTACTAACCTGCCAAGGGCCACCGTGCGTGCCGTTAGGTGAGCTGCCTCCCTCCTCTGCCTCTAGCTCCCCTAGTTCGCGTCGTAGCTAGCTGCTGCCGCGCCCGAGCTCTGTTCGCCGCCGACGAGCTTGTGGCCATGGCCATGGCCCTTGTCGCGATCGCCTGAGGTATCCGCCGTGCTCCTGGTGCTCCCAGGAGCCCAACAAGCAGGTGTGCGTGCCTCCCCGTGCCTCCTAGCTCTGTTTCCACTAGCGCCCGAACTCCGGCGTCTGCTCCGCCGTTAGCCGCCACCATCTCCGGCTGTTTCCGGTCGAACCGCCGCCAAAGATCGATGCGCGGGCGAGAGCCCGTTCGAATGAACCTAACTGCGCGCCGAACGGGCCTCTGTAGTGGCTTTCCGACGAGCTCCGGCGATCGGCCGCCGCATTTTTGGTCACCGGCACAACTCCGGCGCCGGCCGCCGACGTGGCTGGCCTGAGGCCGCCCAGAGCCACTGCCAGTGGGCCCCGCGGGCCCCAGTTGACTGGGTTGACCCAGTCAACTGCTGACTGGGCAACTTTGACCCACTGACACGCGGGCCCCACCATATTTTAGTTAATTAAAACACTTTTATAAATAAAAGTTAATTAATTAAGATAATAAGTCACTGACAGGTGGGGTCCAGTAGTTAATTAGTTTCTATTTAGTTTAATATGAACTCTGTTAAATAACAGAGGATGACAGATGGGCCCCACTGGTCAGATTTGACCTGGTCAGCCGACCTGTTGACTGCTGACATCATCCCCACGCAATGCTGACTTCATAATCTATTTCTGTTAAATAAATAATTCTAGAAAATACTTTAATCTTTGAAAATTCATAGAAAATAAACCGTAGCTCGGATCGAAAAAAATTCTACATGAAAGTTGATCAGAACGACGAGACGAATTTGATCGTGCCGTCTGTTTCCATGACGGGACCCTCTACGTAGGTGAACCCGTAACTTTCCGCCCATTTTCGTAGATGAATAGTGCATATATACCGGTTAATAAATCCCACTTTAATCCTAAAATAACTAAAATGACTTAGACAAATCTTTAGGCAACCCTGCACTTCACCATAGCATAGCATACTCTGTGTTGCATATGTTTGCTGTGTATTTATCTGTTTCCTCCCCCTCTTCTCTCTCATTAGACCCCGACACCGACGTAGTCCCCTAGGCCGATGCAGCTCCGGAGGTCGACTACGCCCCTGACGACCAGATCTTTGCTGCAGACCTTCCAGGCAAGCACCCCCCTTTTGAGCATACCGATATCGCCTATTCATCTCTCTCTTATGCTTGCATTAGAAGTTGCTGCTGTTACTGTTATCCTATTTCTGCTGCCTAGCCTGTTTATTGTAACCTGCTGTTGTTACCTACCTGCTTATCCTAAACTGTTTAGTATAGGCTGGGTACAGACCCATCAGAGAACCCCACTTTGTCCCGACTGCCTCGCTGGATTATCAGAAGACCCGATCAACGGGATCGAAGACCAGGCCCCGGCACCGCACATCACTTCCCCCTTAGCTGCTCAACACTACTGGGTTACTATCGAGTGCCGAGGGTGATACCTCATCAGCACTTCTGATGTTAACCTTGTAGGTTAGTTCATCGGTTATGGTCATCGAGGGTGATTCCTCCTTCTCCACTCCCGGTAACGACACTATCGTGCAACTCCTTAAGAGTGGACGTCGTGGGTGATTCCTCCTTCGTTCACCTTGACGATAACATCAGGTGGGATTCCATCGAGGGTGATTCCTCAGGGTTCCCCTTGGTGTTAGACACACGGTTACTATGGTTACTATGACTTTACACTGAACCATGTTACTAAAGACAGGTCGGCCCTGAGGGGTACCCGCGCGAGCTTAATTGCGAGTGATGTGAAGTCGGGTTGACCTGGAAGGTGCCCGCGAGATAATTACGAGGCGTGGCCGGGCATTCTTAGCCCTTGCAGAAAGTCCTTGAGATGGGGCGACGGGGTCACATCGATCGTGAGTCTCTGCTCGTTACCGTGCGCTCCTAATCCACTACAATTTGGATATTTGATCCGACGGGCCTTTGGCCTGATAGCACTAACCATCACGTGGGCATAGTATGGGCTTTCTGCGTCGTATGCATCAGCCGAAGCTTAATAGACAACAGTGAGGAGCGGTGCGCTCTGGATTGGACTGGTTAAGCTCGCGCTTGTATTAAGGGGGCTAGGTCTGCTTTCAGCCGCTTGACGCAACGCGCAGGAGTTCTCGGGGCGATGGCCCAATACCCCTGGGGGCATAGGTTTGTCCGGCGTGCTGACCTCTCTATTAAGCCCAGGTCGGGTTGCGGCATATCGTTTGGCCGAGGCCGGGCATGACCAAGTAAAGTGTGTCCGGCCAGAGTTAATCGAGCGTGGTGGGTAAGTTAGTGCACCCTTGCAGGAAGGAAAACATATATCGATAGCTGGTCCTACGGTAATGGACACTCAGAGTTGTATCCCGATTGGTACAACTAGAACTGGATACTTGTGATGAGAAATGGATAGTATGGCTCTGGGATTGCTTTCTCGCAGGGAGTCGAGGAAGAATCTCTGGGCGAGGTTGACGACACTACTATTACTTTACTTTATGATAATCTGCACTCTTCTAATGCTGCAAGACCGCTGAAGATGATGAAGATGCTAGTCTTCGATAGGACTAGTCCTTCTCTCTCTATTCTAGCATTTCTGCAGCCCAGTCCACATGTACAGCCTTCCTTTGAAAATGTTGCATATGTAGTGTAGATCCTTGCTTGCTGAGTACTTCGGATGATTACTCATGCTTGCTTTGCTTTCTTTTTCTCCCCATATCCTTTTTGGTGCAACCAGATGACGGAGCCCCTGAGACAGCTGCCCCCGCCGACGGCTACTACTACTACCCTCCTGGCGAGTACTACTACGAGGAGCCGTCCGACGACCAGGAGTAGGTTCGGAGGGTCCCAGGCAGGAGGCCTGCGCCTTTCAATCGTAGCTTTTGTTTTGCCCCGCCTTTCTAAAGGCTTATCTGTTTCTATTTCATATCTGTACTCAGATGTCTGATGCTTCCGCTGATGCTTGTATGCGAGCTTATGTATTCGAGCCCTCGAGGCCCCTGGCTTGTAATATAAAGCTTGTATGACTTTATTTATGTTTTAGCATTGTGTTGTGATATCTTCAAGTGAGTCCTTAGGCTTGATCGTGTGCATTTGTGTGTATGGTTAGTGCACGATTAAGCCGGGGCGTCACACCCCATTGTTCCCATGGCTTCACCTTTAGGTCCTTGGGAAGGACTCCATTTCATGTGAGTTTTGGGTTTTCTTGTAAAACCACCCTACCCCTTGGTTTTCCTATAAGTAGGAGGTGAGGGGGCTGCCCAAACCTCATCCTTGCTCTCATACACATGCCATCTAACTTGTCTGGCTTCTCTCTCCCTCCCAGCGAAATAGGCTCATAGAGCGGAAAGGCTGTCTGGGTTCCGGCATGAACTAGTTCTGGACGGCGAAGCCCTGCCGGATAGCTGACACCGTATGTGTGCAACCCCGTAGAGAGATTGTAGTTTCGATCTTTTGCCCGAGGGGCTGTTCGCGTGTCCTCCCGAAGGGCTGTCCGAGTTACTGTTCGAGTTTCGAGGGTAATTCCAAAGGGTTGTCCGTGACATCGTCCGAGGGACTGTCCGACCACCTCCCGAAGGGCTGTCCGATGAGGGAGTACATCCTCACGGTTGGGAGGTTGTAAATCCTAGCTGCGGGGATCTGCACCGACGATCTACACAGACTCTTCTTCCGCTGCGTTTCGAGTCGGTATGGATCAGATCAAACCTTGCATGACATCTCCACAGTGATCCTGGGCGTGCTCGTTGTACCAATTTTTTTTGTTTTCTGTCGCATTCCCCTACATCTCCCTTGATGCATTTTCTATCACAACACATGATAGCCCTTTTGTGAAGGGATCTGCCAGATTCTTACTCGACTGGATATAATCCAACGCTATTACTCTGAAGTTTCTTAAATATTTGACAGACTTTAATCTCCTTCTTATATGCTTTGTGTTGGAAATATGCCCTAGAGGCAATAATATTTGTATTATTTATTTCCATGTTTATAATTAAGATTTTATATCTTATGCTATAACTGCTATGATTCTTGAATATGTGATTCAGAGGAAAACTCATAAGCACGTGTAGAATGATAAACGGTAAAACCTGATTCCTAGTCTTGCCTCTAGGACTAGCTCAAGTGTTGTGTGATGATCATGTTTTCCCGATCATGGGCATTTGGCTAAGCGTATCGAGGATGCCAAACAACATTGAGAGTATGCTGTTAGTAGAATGATCATATTGAATTGACCCAACTTGTTTGTTATACTTTGAGATGTTATCGTCGCAAGTCTATAAGTTATAAAATGAATATTTAATATATGCTTTGGTTCATTAGACCATGAGAGTATCGTAGTCACTTCATACTAGACGATACACTTTGGGGTTTCTCCAAAGTCATCTGTAACACGGTGACCATAATGACAACTTACAGGTTTATCGAAAAGTGTGACAAGGGGCTAGATAGCTCAAGAGTGGGATTTGCTCCTCCGACGATGGAGAGATATTCTCTGGGCCCTCTCGGTGTGATGGCATCCATCATCGCCTGGCCAGACACAGGTGACTAGGTCACAGGGATGCCGGAACATGTCAACGACAAAGAAGAACAAAACCGGTAACGAGGAGACTGGTATAATGAGCATGTGAATGACTCAAGGGGATACCGATATATCTCACCTCGGGTTTTGTAACATATCATGAAGCAAAGGGAATAGCATATGATAACCAAAGGTTCACTCAAATATCATTCGTGTGGATATAGGGGTCAACATGGATGTCCACGGTTCCCTTGTTGATCATTGAACGAAAGGAAGTTTCGTTCATGTCTATATTTCACCGAACCTACAGGGCCACACGCTTAAGGGAATTATGATCTGTTGAGTTCTATTGGAGTAAGGAATATGAGAAAATATTACCGGAATAGTTTTGGGAAAGAAAGTAATAGTTTCGAGAGAACCGGAAGTGTTTTGGGGTTACCGGAAGTGTTTCGGGGAATACTGGGTAATACCGGAAAATGATATATATGCGGAAATTGTTTCCGGGGACCTAATATAAATAATATAGGGCTCTAATATTGATTGAGTGGCTCCTGGAATTTATTTAGAGTCGATGGGCTAAGGGAAATATCAATTGGCCTATTAGTGGAGAGCTAATGGGCCTTGAAGGCCCATGTAGGGATGGCGCCCCCTTTTAGCTTATTAGACAACCTAAGGGGGCGCAGGGGAGTTGGAGGAAGACTCCTTCTCCTTGGCCACACCCCAAGGGAGGGATTTTCGTCCTCCAAGTCGGTGTAGCCTCTCACCTATATATATGTGAGGGGGCGCCCCCTTTGATATACACAAGTTCTCTCCGGGTGGAGGCGCCCCCTCTAGTTCTATTTCTTATCTAGTTTTGTTCTAGAATAGATCTAGTTCTAGTTTTCTCTAGTCCACATAATAGAGAAGCCCCTTGCGGTTCTCTTCTCCCTCCTCTAGTTCTTCGATGACGTCAAGCTCTAGATGGCGAAGAGCTGCCGGATCGTGGAGCCCGAATGCCAGCAATCCGTAGAGAGGCCGTGCTTTCGGTCTTGTATTCGAGGGATAGTCGTGGATGGTTTGGATGGTTCGAGGGACTTCAAGTTTGATCTACACCAACTCTTCTTCCGCTGCAACTCGAAGTTGGTAATGATCTGATCTAACCTTGTATGCATCTTCATAGTGATCTGGAACCTTGATCGTAGGGCGATTTTTTTTTGTTTTCTACTACATTTCCCAACAGTGCCATCACGAGCGGTTCTATGAGTAGATGCTAGTTTCAATCTAGATCACAAGTGATTGTGAGGGTATTGCACAAAGTTTTTAGTGATGAATTTGATCTATTGCTAAAAAGAATGAAGAATGAGATGAGTTCTAGAGCTTAATAAAATTGTGCGAGTAGAAGATAAGATCTATTGTGTTAGATGTAATCTTCTACTTGATGTTTTTTTGTTTGCTTCCCTCGAGTGTTGCTTCATTTCAGTTCATTGGCGGCATGATATAGCTTTCTAAAAATTTCTGACAATCGATTGACTTTGGCTGTCAACGATCTGCTAACAGTTCTTTGGGCTATATCATAGTCAAGAATAGTGAACCGTCGCAAATACAAGAGTGCATGTAGATTTTGATATACATGGGGGGTCACGCGTATTGACGAAGTTTAGTGTGGGCTAGAGATTTTTAATTAAGTCTCTTCCCTCACACACCCCGCAAAGTTAATCTAGCAACAAGAATAATCATACTTTGATGGTGGACATATGTAGCTAGTGTTCTCGGAAACCCTAGAAGCCACGTAAATTAAAATTTGCTAAACCAATTAGAGGACGTCTAACTTGATTTGCAGGATGCATGAGATGTGGTATAGCCTTCGTCATAATAATGAGTTTATGTATGAGATGGTTATGTGATGAAATGTTTAAGTGACATGCGCGTCACAGTACGGCATGATGGTTGGAGCCACATGACTGTCACTTTTAAATGACCTGCGTGTCAACATTGATGTAATAAAGTTGCTATAGAGATAGCGGTGTAATTACTATCGTCGGTGACAAGATTGCACGGAGGACCACGGCGCGAGGAGGCTATACAAGGCGCAAGGAGGAGGGCAGAAATTTTGGAGCCACGGCAGCGGTTTTTGAAATTGCTGCCACGGCAGTGTTTTTGAAACAGCTGCCATGGCAATGATTTTTCTACTACCACGGCAACGTTTTTCGGCCGAAAGTTCATGAGGACCATGAAGACTTCCCGGTGCCCAGGGCTATACCATATCATGCTATTTTGGATTTCCTGAGATGTTTATCCCTTTATGCTTGCACCCTTTTGATTGCGCGGTAGTCGTTTTTATTAGGGTGATCACTCACATAAAAATATCAAGTTGTTAGTGCCCCTCCTAGTGTAGCACCGTCTATAACACGTAGCTTTTGGTGGTACGACATATACACATGACTACGAATGAACTATGAGGTGTAAGGCGGGTGAAGGTCAGAACTCACTGCGGAAACACTTGGTTTTCCTGAAGTTCTAGCAGGATAGTCCTGAGCTCGGAGCACAATCATCGAAAGATGAACAAGAGTCCCATAGAGATGTGATCACCAAGTTGGCCTACCGATTGAAATTCACGTCATCAGTGATGCACACATAAATGATGGTGAATAAGATATGGGTCTGGAATCACTCAAAATCAATTATGAGAGATTTTGGTTTGAGTGGGAGCACACATATGAATTAAATAAGTTTAATCACTAGTGCAATTGATTATGAACATCGTTTATGTGTAGTTTGCATTATAGTTATAGAATAATGGCTCACGGTTCCACCTTTCCGGTTGAAATTGATTAGCTATTTCTATCTTGTTGAATATTTATGATTGGTAAACGTAATGAGAGGATCATCCTCTAGAGTGCCGAGAAGGATTTTGTCCAACTACATGCTTACAATACTCTCCTGCTGATGCTATGGATGACAAGACTCACGTTCTTCAATCCAAAAAGCTAGAATCCTATTACGGTCTGCTTGCTTCCAAGAAACCCGAACTTTAAACGTTTGGAATAGTCATGTGATATTCTAGGAACTAAAAATTGTTTTCAGAAACAAACAAAGGCTAAAAGATATGTGATATCTAAAGAAGTGTTTGCTTGCAAGTTCTACTGAAGCATTCAACTATGTTTAAGACTGAAACGCGTAGGATCCGAAAGAACGCCCGTCATGTGTTGATGCTTCTCACTTAAAAAGAAAGAACAATTCCGAAGGATGTAATGAGACTTACATGTCTAGGGAAGTTCAGGGCTCACGCCACTCTAAAAGTTGGATGCTTCTTCTGTAAGTAGGAGAAATAATGGAATTAAAACTATAAGAAGTAAAAAGGCAGAAAGAAAGAAGACTGAAATGTTCAGCTCAGGTATGAATGTCATAAAAATTATAGGTGTAGAGAAAGTTGCTAAAGAAAATGTAATTCTTGAGAATTGTGATTAAAATTGTCAATCGCTAATTTTTTGGTTGATCATAAAGGATGCCGACTCGATTGCATGTTGTTGTGAATCGATGCAAGAACTACTACGGCCTAAATGACCAACAAATAATGAGGTTAAAATATGTGATGGATACTTTGTAAGAGTTACAGTACTTTCCATAAGTGTATTACGTCCATGTTTATTTTCATAATTCATTCTAGAGTTTTGTATACTCTAGTTTATTGCATAATGCTTATTGCAAAAGGGGTTGTTCATAAAAGAATAATTATTTGTTCGATGTTACGAATGACTAAAGGGCCATACTCCTATTGTGAATAGGATGTATGTTATGAATATTGATAATAAAATTGAACATCCATAACACTGACACTAAATGTCGTTAGACTAAATAATACCACATATGTGTGGCTCCGCATTTAGTCACATTGGAGAAACCCGCATGAAGAAATTCCATAGTAATGGATTTTGAAGTCATTTGATTATGAATCATCTGACACTTGCAACTTTCGTCCGAATGGTGAAGTAAACTAAAATACCATTCACAGGCCATAAAGAACGAGCAATAAAATAATTGGAAACATACATACTGATGTCTGTAGTCCAATAAGTGTTGTTGCAAGTAATGGATTTATCTTCAAGGATGACTCAAGTAGATATTCATATTTACTTAACAAGACATAAATTTGGATTCATTGAAATGTTTCAAAAGGTTTTCAGAATGAAGAAGAAATTATTGTAACTAAAAAAATTATGTTTCTACAATTGGATTGCGGAAAGGAATATTTGTGTTACAATTTTAGCATATGTCTGATAAGCTATGAAAAGTATTTTATAGGTTGCACCTCCCAGAACACGGCTGAGAGTAGAGTGTTTTGAGTAGATGTAATCAAACTATGTATGACATGATGAGATCAAAGATGACATTAATCAATTTGCCAATATACTTTTAAATGTGATGCTTTAGAGACTGCGGCTTTTACATTGAAAAGAGGGCCATCAAATCTGTTGAAATGACCCCATATAAGATATGGTACGGTATGCCAAACCATTTGGTCTTTTCTTAACATTTGAGAATATGAGACATATGTAAAAATATTTATGAGTTTAAATCCCAAATTAGATAAGTACTACTTTGTAGGTTATCCCAAGAGGTTGGCTATTCCTCTATCACTACACCGAGACAAAGTGTTTTTCCATAGAGTGCAGTAAATTTTGAAGAAAATATTTTCTGCAAAAGAATGAATGGGAGGACAGTGCAACTTGACGAGATTATAGATTCTTTGTCATCAAGTCAAAGGAAAGAAATGCTAGAAGTGGTTCTAGAATTTCCTACTACGACTGATACGGAAGCCTCTACTTGAGATATAGAGACTTTGGTCGAACTTGCAACTGAACTATATAAGTTAGGCAAAACTCATGCAGACCTTCATGGTTTGCAGACAAGATATTGTTGAACAAACAATGAACCTATAATACACAGAGGAGCATTGATGGGCCCTGTCTTCGGAATTGGCTATATGCCAGAGTAATCCAAGATAGTATCCTTATACATAATTCAAGTTCAGAACTTGATGAACCCTCCGAAAGACTTAGAGTCTAACGTATAGTAATGGATCTATAAACTGACAAAGATAAAAATATTTTTTAAAGCTTGACTTGTTACAAATAGTTTATGACAAGATCAAGGAGTTGACTATAAAGAGATTGTCTCGTCATAGCAATACCTAAAGTCAATTCGGGTTAAACTATTAATTCTACATATTTCAATTATGAGATATAATAGATTGTTGTCGAAAGGATTCCCATGAGATGGAAATAGAACCAAGGTTGTATATATGATAAGGTCGAAGGTAATTTTGCCGATCCAGAGGATGCTAGTAAGTGTGCAAACTTCAAGAGATCCTATAATGGATTGAAGCAAGCATAGTGGAGTTGGAATCTTTGTTCTGATGAAATGGTCAAATAATTTGATTTCATCGAGGAAAGCGAAGATGCTTGTATTTACAAGAAAGTAAGTGGGAGCATTATAATATTTCTAAACACTGTGTGTGCATGACACATTGTTGATTCGAAATAATATTCTTGACACACATTAGGACTTAATTGAATAAATAGTTTTTCAGTGAAGTACTTAGGAAAGATAGCCTTGGTATTAGGCATAACCGTCTATGGAGATAGTAGTGCCTAATTGGGCTTAGCCAAAATACATATTGCCAAGATACTAAAATAAGTTTAGTATGAAAAACGCCAAGAAGAATTTATTGCCGAAGTCACATGGAAAGCGTTTTAAGCAAGATTCAGTATCCTGAAATACTAACGAGTGAAATACATAATTGAGATTTTACTCACACTTGTGTCAATCATATTCCATGGTATGTAAACAACCAGATATGTCCAGTACTCCAAGTAAGTTGTGAGTAAGTTACCAGAGTGATCAAATTATTGATCATAGGACAACAGTGAAAATGTCGTCAAGTACTAATATAAGAAAGACGACATGTTTCTCGCATACGGAGAAAATGAAGGGATTGTTGTAAGGAGTTACATCAATACAGGCTCGTTTTAAGTAGTTACATCGATAAAGTCTTCATCGGTGCTCCAAGCGATTTTCGATTTCAAAGTGATTTGTGTTATACAATAATTGGTGGCACAGTAAGTTGGAATTGATCCAAAAGTTACGGTGGCGAATTCTATAATGAAGGCTGAGTATGTTGTTGCTTTAGAAGCAACAATGGAGGGTGATGAATCAAAAGTTCATTTATGAACTTGGTATGGTTTCTAGATGGTTTGTGCCAATGGAACACTGTTCTTAATAGTGGTTCCATAGCTCAGTCTAAGGAATCAAAGGTCCTACCAGTGATTCAATATATACAAAGCCAGTTTCACATAAATTACGAATTCGTGTGAATGCATGATAGATGCATAGAAATGCAAAGATACAAACGGTCTGAACTTGTCAGATCTGATAGGACAAAGGCTTTACCACAAGCAAAGCATAAACTAACATCGGGTTGCCATTGGTGTAAAAGAAGTTGCGCAAACTAGATTATTGACTCTAGTGCAAAGTGGGAGTCTGTTGGAAATATACTCTAGTGGCAATAATATTTGTATTATTTATTTCCATGTTTATAATTATGAGTTTATATTCTATGCTACGACTGCTATGGTTCTTGAATATGTGATTCAGAGGAAAACTCATAAGCACGTGTAGAATGATAAACGGTAAAACCTGATTCCTAGTCTTGCCTCTAGGACTAGCTCAAGTGTTGCTTGATGATAATGTTTTCCTAATCATGGGCATTTGGGTAAGTGTAACGAGGATGCCAAACAACATTGAGAGTATGATGTTAGTAGAATGATCATATTGAATTGACCCAACATGTTTGTTATACTTTGAGATGTTATCACCGCAAGTCTATAAGTTATACACATGGAGAGTTAATGTATGCTTTGGTTCCTTAGACCATGAGAGTATCGTAGTCACTTCATGCTAGACAATACACTTTGGGGTTGCTCCAACATCATCTGTAACACGGTGACCATAACTACAACTTATAGGTTTATCGAAAAGTGTGACAAGGGGCTAGATAGCTCAAGAATGGGATTTGCTCCTCCGACGATGGAGAGATATTCTTAGGGCCCTCTCGGTGTGACATCTGGCTAGACACAGGTGACTAGGTCACAGGGATGCCGGAACATGTCAACGAGAAAGAAGAACAAAACCGGTAACGAGGAGACCGGTATAATGAGCATGAGAGTGACTCAATGGGATAACGATATATCTCACCTCAGGTTTTGTAACATATCATGAAGCAAAGGGAATAGCATATGATAACCAAAGGTTCACTCAAATATCATTCATGTGGATATAAGGGTCAACATGGATGTCCACGGTTCCGCTGTTAATCATTGTACGAAAGGAAGTTTCGTTCATGACTATATTTCACTCAACCTACAGGGTCACACGCTAATGGGAATTATGATCTATTGAATTCTATTGGAGTGAGGAATATGAGAAAATATTACCAGAATAGTTTCGGGAAAGAAAGAAATAGTTTTGAGAGAAACCGAAAGCATTTCGGGGTTACTGAAAGTGTTTCGGGGAATACCGCGTAATACCGGAAAATGATATATAGGCGAAAATTGTTTTCAGGGACCTAATATAAATAATAGAGGGCCCTAATATTGATTGAGAGGCTCCTAGAATTTATTTAGAGTCAATGGGCTAAGGGAAATATCAATTGGCCTATTAGTTGTGTGAGAGCTAATGGGCCTTGAAGGCCCATGTAGGGATGGCGGCCCCTTTTAGCTTATTTGACAAGCTAAGGGGGATCAAGCGAGTTGGAGGAGGACTCCTCCTGCTTGGCCATGCCCCAAGGGAGTGTTTTCCTCCCTCCAAGTCGGCCTAGCCCCTCCCTCCACCTATATATATGTGAGGGGGGTGTTCCCTTTGATATACACAATTTCTCTCCGGGTGGAGGCTCTCCCTCTAGTTCTCTCTCTACCTCTAGTTCTAGTTCTTTTCTAGATTTGTTCTAGACTAGATCTAGTTCTAGTTTTTTCTAGTCCACATAATAGAGAAGCCATGTGCGGTTCTCTTCTCCCTCCTCTAGTTCTCCGGCAACGTCAAGCTCTGGACGGCGAAGCGCTGCCGGATCGTGGAGCCCGAATGCCTGCAATCCATAGAGAGGCCGTGCTTTCGGTATTTTGTTCGAGGGATCGTCATGGATGGTTCGAGGGACTTCAAGTTTGATCTACACCAACTCTTCTACTGCTGCAACTCAAAGTTGGTAATTATCCGATCTAACCTTATATGCATCTTCATAGTGATCTGGGTCCTTGATCGTAGGGCGAATTTTTTTGTGTTCTACTACGTTTCCCATCACTTTGTGGATTGCTTGTTGTCCTTTGAACCTTTTGCCTCGACAATGACTATCTGATTTTCACAGTCCATAAGGATAGCCGGAATTGGCTTTTCAACCACTGGCAAGTCCATCAAAAGCTCTCAAAGCCATTCTGCTTCGATACAATATTTGTCTAATGTTATGAGTTCCGCTCCATTATCGACTTTGTTAAGATAGTCTGCTTGCAAGACTTCCAGGAAATGGCATCACAGTACCTTTCAGATAGCACATAACTCTTTCAACATCATGATAATGTACATCACCCGGAATGGAAAGAAACCGGCTGTGATGCCCCCATTCATAACCGTGCACTAACCATACATGCAGCATGCACGATCGTGAACGGTGACTCCACGTTAATACCACAACACAATTCTATGACACAAATTGAAACATAAATCTTCATATTACAAACCAAGGTCACGAGGACCCAATAATATATCATTACAAAGCAAATATTATCTGGGTACAGACAAAATGAACAAGTTTTGCCTTAAGAAGGCTGATCATAACAGCAACACCGAATCGAAAAAGCAAGGCCTCTTGCCTGGGACCGCTGAACTACTCGTCAGTGTCAAAGTCCACGTAGTAGTAGTCTCCATCGGGAACACCTGCATCCGTGGCACTACCGGCTGTTGCAGCAACCGAGTTATATGAAAGAATAGCAAAGCGACGGTGAGTACTCATCCGAAGTACTCGCAAGACTTACATTAGATCTATAATAGATATGCATCGGTATCAAGAGAAATGGGGCTATATCTGTGGACTATACTGCAGAAAGAGTAAGGGGCGAGAAGCTCAACTTAACGAAGACTATCCGCTCTTGAAGCAACAAAAGAGAAGAGCGTATATAGTACCAACTTGTGTATATGTTTAGTAACATCTCACCCGGAGATCCTCTCTCGACTCCCTGCGAGAAAGCGATCGCTCGGTGATTCCAACCATTATCTAGGTGTGTTTTATTAAGTATCTGGTTTAAGTTGTAAGAGGTCGGGATACAACTCCAAGCCGTCCTTTAACCGTGGACAAGGCTATTTGAATAGTTTTGTCTTCCCTGCAGGGGCGCACCACATAGCCCGATACGCTTGATTACCTCTGGCCAGACACACTTTTCCGTGGGTCTGCCCAGCCTTGGATAATCGACACGCCGAAGTCCTACCTAAGCTCTCCAGAGAAGTCACCCGCCGCTCACCCAATCCGCTCCTGCACGTGGCGAGACTGGTCGGGGACCAAGCCCACCTCTGTATACACAGCAGGCAGTACTACGCTCACCCCAATAATCAGCCCGTAGTTCTGAAATTTGACATCTGACAGAGCTTTCAGAAGGAACTGACGATGCCAAGGGCCCCATAAACCATTATCCCGTGCTGCGTATATGCCAATGGCAGTCTCGGATCAAATACCTAGAACTCGTTAAGCGTGTTATTATTAAGTAACCGTGGATCACAACCAGGGGACAAGCCCACCTCTCTCCTAGATGGTCCCCGCCTGCCCTATCATTCTGCCATCAGTCAATCACTTGCGGGTGCTCTCCGAGCCGACCCAACTTTAGTATGAACATGTATAGTGTAGTAGTATAGTTATATCTGTGATCATCGCCTAGAGGGGATCACGGCCTGATAGTATAGCATGGCAACCGGAAAGGGGGTAGGGCCACTGATGTGACTCAAGCATATCTATACTAAGCATAATAGGATAACAGGTAAGGTATCAATAGCAGTTAACAAGATCAGGCTATGCATCAGAATAGGATCAACCGATAATCAACAACAGTAACAATACTCGAATGCAAGAAGTAGAGGGAAATAATGGGCGATATCACATATCAGAGTGATCAAGGGGGGTTGCTTGCCTGGAAGCTCTGCTGAGAAGGACGGATCATCGGTGACGTAGTCGTACTTAGGGTCAACGTCGGTCTCGGGGTCTAGCGAAAGGAAGCAGAGGAGGAGGAAACAGATAAATAACGGGCATACAAATGCAGCACAGATGCATGTCATGGCAATATGTGTTGGCTATGTGCTTTAATGCATTTCTATGCATTTTAAATGAAGAGGGCCCAGCTCCATACACTATTCATTTAATTGATCTGGATGCAAAAGTTCAAGGTTGATTATTATGGGGTTGTTTTTCATGCATGCAAATGACAAATTTGGATTTGTTGTATTTTTTAATTATTTTTCATATGTAAATTATTTTCATCCGAGTTACGGTTTATTTTATATGAATTTTCAAAGTTTTATTGGTTTTCCAGATTTTTTGGATTAAATTTTAATTCAAAAATTATTTAATATTAATTGCTAAGTGCACACAGAAAGTGTACACAGCAGTGTGCACAGAGGCTGACTGGTGGGGTCAGCCTGGTGAGTCAGCAGGTCAATGTTGACCAGTTGACTGGTCAACTGGGTCAATGGGGACCCACATGTCATTGAGAGCGGACTAATTAGGTCTTATCCACTGAAACAATGCAGAGGGACCCACATGTCATACTCTGTTTGATTAATAGAGTTAAGTTTAAACCAGAGATTAATTAGTGCTGGTGGGGCCCATTGTCAGTGAATGTTAGTAGTTTTAATTTGTGTGGCTAATCGTGCGGGCCCACATGTCAATGACCCAGTGGGTGATTAGCTTAGTTTAACCAGCGTTTAACCAGAGTTAAGCTGCTGGCGATGACCATCGGAAATGCGGTACAGAGCTCGGCTCGATGCGCTGAAGGCACCTATGGGTTGCGGGTGCTCGTCAGCGTCGAACGGTGGTGGTGGCCGGTGATGGGGTGGTCTGCAACATTGCCGGCAATGAGGTTTGCGGTGGCCAGGGTTCAGATGTGCTCGGGTGTGTTGCTGCGGCTCGCAAATGAGCGAACTAAAGGGGCTGTGGTGCTCTACGAGTGCATGTGAGGCCGTTGGGCACGGGTTGTGGACCAATTGGTCACCCGCGAATCGCCGGAGACGAGCTCGTGCGGCGATGAGCTTCGGCTCACATGGCAGCGATGGCTAGAGGATGAATCAGACAGCACAGAAAGAGGGGAAGCGCACAGTGCTCACCTAGGGAGTGATGACCCACAAGTATATGGGATCAATTCTAGCCTTTTTGATAAGTAAGAGTGTCGAACCCAACGAGGAGCAGAAGGAAATGACAAGTGGTTTTCAGCAAGGTAATGTCTGCAAGTGCTGAAATTGTAAGGAACAGAGTAGTTTGATAACAAGATAATTTGTAACGAGCAAGTAACAATAATAGTAACAAAAGTGCAGCAAGGTAGCCCAATCCTTTTGAGGCAAAGGACAGGTCAAAATGGTCTCTTATAATAAGCAAAGCGTTCTTGAGGGTACACGGGAATTTCATCTAGTCACTTTCATCATGTTGGTTCGATTTGTGTTCGCTACTTTGATAATTTGATATGTGGGTGGACCGATGCTTAGGTGCTCTTCTTACTTGAACAAACCTCCTACTTATGATTAACCCCCTCGCAAGCATCCGCAACTATGAGAAAAGTATTAAGAATAAATTCTAACCATAGCATTAAACTTTTGGATCCAATCGGTCCCTTACGGAATAGCACATAAACTATGGTTTAAGCTTCTGTCACTCTCGCAACCCATCATCTAATTACTACTCCACAATGCGTTCCCTTAGGCCCAAATATGGTGAAGTGTCATGTAGTCGACGTTCACATGACACCACTAAGGGAATCACAACATACATACTATCAAAATATTGAACACATATCAAGTTCACATGACTACTTGCAACATGATTTCTCCCGTGACCTCAAGAACAAAAGTAACTACTCACAAGTGATGAACATGCTCAAGATCAGAGGGGTATTAAATAGCATAATGGATCTGAACATATAATCTTCCACCAAATAAACCATATAGTAATCAACTACAAGATGTAATCAACACTACTAGTCACCCACAAGTACCAATCTATAGTTCCGGTACAAAGATTGAACACAAGAGATGAACTGGGGTTTGAGAGGAGATGGTGTTGTTGAAGATGTTGATGAAGATTGCGCTCCCCAAGATGGGAGAGTTGTTGGTGATGATGATGACGATGATTTCCCCCTCCGGGAGGGAAGTTCCCCCGGCGGAATTGCCGCGCCCGAGGGCAAAAGTGCTCCTGTCCAAATTCCGCCTCGAGACAGCGGCGCTTCATCCTGAAAGTCTTCTCCTCATTTTTTTCTAGGTCAAAATGACTTATATACCAGAAGATGGGCACCGGAGGTGGGCTGGGCTGAGCAGAACCCACCAGGGCGCGCCTGGGGGGCCAGGCGTGCCCTGGTGTCTTGTCCTCACCAGGTGGCCCCCCTCCGGTAGTTATTTGCTCCAGTATTTCTTACTTATTCCATAAAAATTCCTCGTGAAGTTTCAGCTTATTTGGAGTTGTGCAGAATAGGTGGCCAGACGTAGCTTTTCTAGGTCCAGATTTCCAGCTGCCGGAATTCTCCCTCTTTTTGTGAACCGTGCATATTATGAGAGAAAAGGCAATAGAATTACTCCAAAAAAGCATTATTATGCATAAAAACATCATAAATAATAGTAGGTAAACATGATGCAAAATGGACGTATCAACTCCCCCAAGCTTAGACCTCGCTTGTCCTCAAGCGAAAAACTGAAATAAAAAACATGCCCACATGCTTAGAGAGAGAGGTGTCGATAAAAACAAAATACGGACATAGAAGCATCATGTGAATTATTATAACAGCAACAAACTTAAACATAAGACTTTTATCATAGAACTTTTATCATAGACTTCTCATGAATAAGTAACAATTCATCACACCATCGAAGTATAAAGCATAAAATCTATTAGAAACCAACAAACTATTTTCTCAGTCAACTTTGCAATTACAATTCATCATCTTTTCAGGAAGGGTCACGTATCGGAGCCTTTTTGGCAAGTCCACATACCCAACCATCATATAGTCTTCTATGATTGCTAACACTCACCGTATACACATGAGCAAAACGTTTCAACCGGACACATAGGAAGGTGTGGGCTTATAATTTCGCCTCCCAACATATTCACCTCAAGGGTGATGTCGACAATAATAACTCATGCTACCCATATCCAACTGGATATATGTGCCTAGATCTTTCCTCACCACATGATGCTTGCCAAAAGAGAAAAATAAAAGGAATAGAGAGGAAAACTTTGACTCTTGCATAAAAGTAAATACATAAAAGTAAAAGATACGCCATTCGCAGAGGGAAGCAGAGGTTGCCATGCGCTTTTTGTTTATATGCTCAATCCTTAGTGCAAAAGAACGTCACGTTATATTGCCCCTTATGATGGCACCCTTTATTATGCAGTCTATCGCTTTTATTCTTTGCCATCACAAGTTCGTACAACGCTCAATTTTCTCTTACACTAAATGATCTAACACTTTTAGAAGCAATTTTTATTGCCTTATTGCACCGATGACAACTTACTTGAAGGATCTTACTCAATCCATAGGTAGGTATGGTGGACTCTTGAAACAAGATTTGGGTTGAAGGGTTTTTGGATGCACAAGTAGTATCTCTACTTGGTGCGGAATTTTTGGCTAGCAAAGATGGGGGGCAAGCACCACATGTTGAAGGATCTATGACAATATAGCTTCTATGTGAATATGAGCAAACATAAATCATTACGCTGTCTTCCTTGTCCAACGTCAACAATTTTGGCATATAATATTTTGGGCTCACAATCACAAAAGATTTCCATGATAGTGTATTTGCATGTAAATCTTCTCTTCCCTTAATTTTTTTTCATGAATTGCATCATTGACCAATGCTATGTTTGTCAATCTACAATAAAATTTTCTACTTATACTTTTCCTTATGTGATGTCGTTACTTACCATAAGATTAGCATATGATCTTTTTCATTTGTTTCCTTTCTTTTTATTGCAACAAGAAAGTAAATAAAGCAAAACTCAAACTAAACTTTATTATATATCTCGCACACGATTACAAGGATAGATCACTAAGCATACTCTCAAAAAGAAAGGATTGAACTAAATTTTTATTCATCTAAAGCAAAAGATGATTATGGATCGAACTAAGATAAATAAAGGCAAAAGATAGTGGAGGTGATACGATACCGGGGCACCTCCCACAAGCTTGGCATAAGCCAAGGGGAGTGCCCATACCCGATACTCAATTTTCTTTTGGTGATGAAGAAGGAGGTGTTGGTGATGAAGTAGTAGCGATCTTGTCCTCGGGTTTCCATGGCAGAGTCTCACCATTATAAGAGGAGCAGTGAGTCTCACGGGTCCTGCAGCTAGCAGCCAAACTCATACCTTTAAACCTCGCCTCATATTCAAAGACTTGGTTTTGGAGATCTTAGATCTGGTTTTGGAGGAAGTTGATTTGCTCGTTGAAGGTGAAGACGATGTCCTTCATGGACTTGCCATCCACCTTGAGATCACGGGTGTGGTCCGCGATCATGAGGTGATTGGCATTGAGTCCAGGTTCCACCATCCACTTGCATCGGAAGACCTCCTCCTCCATAGCTTCAAGCCTGGCCTTCATGGTTCCCGTCCCCTTGGGACCTTGCACATCGTGTATGTGAAGCACCCCCTCAGGCATCTGGATAGCCTGAGGGTGCTGCATCACCTCCCACAAATATGGGTTGATGACGTTCTCGAAGAACTTGTCCTTGGAGGAGCGTGAAGCGGCCATGGTAGATTGGATCTGTCAGAAAACAGCAAGGAAAAGAAAACAGGAGATTTCTCCATGATACGGAGGTCAATAGGTTCGGGGGGTATATAAAGAATTTTTTTATCTTGGGAAACAAGCAAACGGAAGAAAAACGGAGTCCGGAAGGTGCCCGAGGTGGGCACAACCCACCTGGGCGCGCCTGGTGGTGTCTTGTGCCCACCAGGGTGACCTTCCTGGTTGTTTTTTATTTTTCTAATTTTTGTTATATTCCAAAACGGACAGAAAATATTTTTGCAGATTTTTCAGAGTCCGTTTACTTACCGTATCACGTATCTCCTCTTTTTCACGATTCTGGAGTGTTCTGGAAGTTTTCTTTTATGTGTTCTTCTGGTGTCATAGTTTGGATAATATTGCTTTCAACATTAATGGGCATACCTGAGATATAATGTTTTATTCGTTACCCATTAACAACCTTCGGGTTAGTACCTTCGGCATTATTTATTTTGATAGCTCCAGACCGATAAACCTCCTTGATAACATAGGGTCCTTCCCATTTGAGGAGGAGTTTTCCAGCAAAAAATCTGAAACGAGAGTTGTATAAAAGAACATATTCTCCAACTTTGAACTCACGCTTTTGGATTCTTTTATCATGCCATCTTTTAACTTTTTCTTTGAATAACTTGGCATTTTCATAAGCTTGGGTTCTCCCTTCATCTAGTGAGCTAATATCAAATAACCTCTTCTCACCAGCAAGTTTGAAATCATAGTTGAGTTCTTTAATTGCCCAATATGCTTTATGTTCTAACTCAAGAGGCAAATGACAAGCTTTTCCATAAACCATTTTATAAGGAGACATACCCATAGGATTTTTATATGCTGTTCTATAAGCCCAAAGTGCATCATCTAATTTCATAGACCAATTCTTCCGGGACCTATTGACAGTCTTTTGCAAAATTAATTTTATTTCTCTACTGCTAAGTTCAACTTGACCACTAGACTGAGGATGAAAGGGTGATGCAATTCTATGGTTAACATCATACTTGGCAAGCATTTTACGAAAAGCACCATGAATAAAGTGTGAACCACCATCAGTCATTAAATATCTAGGGACTCCAAACCTTGGGAAAATAACTTCCTTAAGCATTTTAATAGAGGTGTTGTGATCAGCACTACTAGTTGGAATAGCTTCTACCCACTTAGTAACATAATCAATAGCAACCAAAATATGAGTATACCCATTAGAGGAAGGAAAAGGTCCCATGTAATCAAATCCCCAAACATCAAATGGTTCAACAGCAGGTGAATAATTCATAGGCATTTCTTGACGCTTACTGATATTACCTATTCTTTGACATTCATCACAAGATAAGACGTACTTACGAGCATCCTTGAAAAGAGTAGGCCAATAAAACCCAGATTGCAATACCTTGTGAGCAGTTCTGTCTCCCGCATGATGTCCTCCATAAGCTTCGGAGTGACATTTCCGTAGGATTTGTCCCTGTTCATGCTCAGGTACACAATGTCTAATAATACCATCTACTCCTTCTTTATAAAGATGTGGGTCATCCCAGAAGTAATGTCTTAAATCATAGAAGAATTATTTCTTTTATTGGTATGTGAAACTAGGTGGTATGTATTTAGCAACAATGTAATTAGCATAGTTAGCATACCAAGATGTACTATTAGAAACATTTATTGCAGCTAACTGCTCATCAGGAAAGCTATCATTAATAGGTTGTGGGTAATCAAGAATATTTTCAAGCCTAGTCAAGTTATCAGCTACGGGGTTCTCTGCTCCTTTTCTATCGTGATATGCAAATCAAATTCTTGTAGAAAGAGAACCCATCGAATAAGCCTAGGTTTGGCATCTTTCTTTTCCATAAGATATTTTATAGCAGCATGATCGGTGTGAACAATAACTTTAGAATCAACAATATAGGATCTGAATTTATCACAAGCAAACACCACTGCTAAGAATTCTTTTTCAGTAGTAGCATAATTCCGTTGAGCACTGTCTAGAGTTTTACTAGCATAATGAATAACATTCAGTTTCTTATCAACTCTTTGTCCTAGAACAGCACCAACAGCATAATCACTAGCATCACACATAATTTCAAAAGGCAAGTTCCAATCAGGTGGTTGAATAATAGGTGCAGAAATTAAGGCTTTCTTTATTGTTTCGAAGGCTTCTAAACAATCATCATCAAAAACAAAAGGAATATCCTTTTGCAAAAGATTTGTAAGAGGCCAAGAAATTTTAGAGAAGTCTTTGATAAATCTCCTATAGAAACCAGCATGACCAAGGAAACTACGAATACCTTTGATATCTTTAGGACATGGCATTTTCTCAATTGCATCAACCTTAGCTCTGTCCACCTCAATACCTCTTTCAGAAATTTTATTGCCCAAAACAATACCTTCGTTAACCATGAAGTGGTACTTCTCCCAATTCAAGACAAGATTTGTTTGCTCACATCTCTGTAAAACTCGATCATGATTGCTTAAACAATCATCAAAAGACTTCCCATAAACATAAAAGTCATCCATGAAAACCTCAACAATCTTTTCACAAAAGTCAGAGAATATAGCAGTCATACATCTTTGAAAGGTAGCAGGTGCATTGCATAAACCAAAAGGCATACGTCTATAAGCATAGGTTCCAAAAGGACAAGTAAAAGTGGTCTTTTCTTGATCAGGTTGAGAAAGAGGAATTTGTGAAAAACCAGAATATCCATCAAGGAAGCAAAAATGTGTGTGCTTAGATAATCTTTCTAGCATTTGATCAATAAAAGGCAGAGGGTAATGATCTTTTCTAGTTGCTTTGTTTAATTTTCTAAAATCAATTACCATTCTATAGCCTATAACAATTCTTTGTGGAATGAGTTTATTCTTATCATTAGGAACAACAGTAATACCTCCCTTCTTAGGGACACAATGAACAGGACTTACCCATCTACTATCAGCTATAGGATAGATTATACCTACTTCCAGAAGTTTTAATGTTTCCGTTCTTACCACTTCCTTCATCTTCGGATTTAACCGACGTTGGTGATCAACAACGGGTTTAGCATCAGGTTCCATATTAATCCTGTGCTGACATAGAGTGGGACTAATGCCCTTAACATCATTAAGAGTATATCCAATAGCAGCTCGGTGATTCCTTAGAACTTTCAATAATCTTTATTCTTCATATTCTGAAAGGTTAGCACTAATAATAACAGGATATATCTTCTTCTCATCAAGATAAGCATATTTCAAAGTGTCTGGCAATTGTTTTAATTCAAACATAGGATCACCTTTAGGTGGAGGAGGACCTCCTAAAGTTTCAATAGGCAAATTGTGTTTAAGCAGAGGAGGTTGTTCAAAGAAAATCTTATCTATTTCGTTTCTTTCATGCATATGTAAATCATTCTCATGGTCTAGCAGATATTGTTCTAAAGGATCAGTAGGAGGTACAGCAATAGAAGCAAGACCAATTATTTCATCCTTACTAGGCAATTCTTTTTTATGAGGTTTTCTACTAAACTTGGAAAAATTAAACTCATGAGACTCATCACCAAAGCTGACAGTGACAGTTTGTTTCTCACAATCAATTTTAGCATTAACGGTGTTGAAGAAAGGTCTACCAAAGATAATGGGGCAAAAGTCATCTTGTGGGGAACCAAGAACAAGAAATTCAGTAGGATATTTTATTTTCCCACCCAAGACTTCAACGTCCCTAACAATCCCAAGTGGTGTGATGGTGTCTCTATTAGCAAGTTTAATAGTAACATCTATGTCTTCTATTTCAGCGGGTGATATGTCATTCATAATTTCTTGATATAAGGTAAAAGGAATAGCACTCACGCTAGCACCTATGTCACATAAACCATGATAACAGTGATCTCCTATCTTAAATGAGACAACAAGCATGCCAATAACGGGTCTATGTTTACCTTTTTCATCGGGTTTGGCAATTCTAGCAGCTTCATCACAGAAGTAAATAACATGCCCATCTATATTATCGACCAAGAGATCTTTAATCATAGCAACACTAGGTTCTACCTTGATTTGTTCAGCTGGTTTAGGTGTTCTAATATAACTTTTGTTGACCACAGCTGAAACTTTAGCATGTTCCTTCATCCTAACAGGGAAAGGTGGTTTCTCAATATAAGCAGTAGGAACAACTGGATCAACATTATAAATAATAGTTTCATCATTAGCTGGTATCGGTTCTTTAATTTCTTCTTTAATTGGTGGGTGATATTTAAACCACTTCTCTTTAGGGAGATCAACATGAGTAGAAAAAGATTCACAAAAGGAGGCTACTATCTCAGAGTCAAGTCCATATTTAGTGCTAAACTTTTGAAAAGCATCGGTATTCATAAAAGATTTAACACAATCAAACTTAAGCTTAATACCTGACTCTTTACCTTCATCGAGTTCCCAATCTTCAGAGTTGTGTTTAATTCTTTCTAAGAGATCCCACCAGAATTCAATAGTCTTCTTCATAAAAGAACCAGCACAAGAAGTATCAAGCATGGATCTATCATTATGAGAAAGCCGAGCATAAAAATTCTGAATAATAATTTCTCTTGAGACCTCATGATTGGGGCATGAATATAACATTGACTTAAGCCTCCCCCAAGCTAGAGCGATACTTTCTCCTTCACGAGGCCAAAAATTATATATATAATTCCGATCATGATGAACTAGATGCATAGGATAAATTTTTTGGTGAAACTCCAATTTCAATCGATTCCAGTTCCAAGATCCAATATCATCGCATAGCCTATACCATGCCAATGCTTTTCCCTTCAAAGATAAAGGGAAAACCTTCCTCTTAATTTCATCTCCGGGTAAACCTGCAAGCTTAAACAATCCATAAATTTCATCCACATATATCAAGTGCATATCAGGATGTTCGGTTCCATCTCCTGCATAAGGATTAGCTAGCAGTTGTTCTATCATACCCGAAGGAATTTCATATTCAATATTTTCAGTAGGTGCAGTAGGTTGAGGGGTAACTAATTATGGTTCCGGTCGAGGTGAAGATACCCCGAACAAACCCCTCAAAGGATTGTTTTCCATAGTAACAAGTGACAGTAAATTTCAGCATGTAGTAATAATTTTTCCTTACCAATTTCCACTTACCAAGAGCGCTTCGCTCCCCGGCAACGGCGCCAGAAAAGAGCCTTGATGACCCACAAGTATATGGGATCAATTGTAGCCTTTTCGATAAGTAAGAGTGTTGAACCCAATGAGGAGCAGAAGGAAATGACAAGTGGTTTTCAGCAAGGTAATGTCTGCAAGTGCTGAAATTGTAAGTAACAGAGTAGTTTGATAGCAAGATAATTTGTAACGAGCAAGTAACGATAATAGTAACAAAAGTGCAGCAAGGTAGCCCAACCTTTTGAGGCAAAGGACAGGTCAAAACGGTCTCTTATAATAAGCAAAGCGTTCTTGAGGGTACACGGGAATTTCATCTAGTCACTTTCATCATGTTGGTTTGATTTGTGTTCGCTACTTTGATAATTTGATATGTGGGTGGACCGGTGCTTAGGTGCTGTTCTTACTTGAACAAACCTCCTACTTATGATTAACCCCCTCGCAAGCATCCGCAACTACGAGAAAAGTATTAAGAATAAATTCTAACCATAGCATTAAACTTTTGGATCCAATCGGTCCCTTACGGAATAGCGCATAAACTAGGGTTTAAGCTTCTGTCACTCTCGAAACCCATCATCTAATTACTACTCCACAATGCATTCCCTTAGGCCCAAATATGGTGAAGTGTCATGTAGTCGACGTTCACATGACACCACTAAGGGAATCACAACATACATACTATCAAAATATCGAACACATATCAAGTTCACATGACTACTTGCAACATGATTTCTCCCGTGACCTCAAGAACAAAAGTAACTACTCACAAGTGATGAACATGCTCTAGATCAGAGGGGTATTAAATAGCATAATGGATCTGAACATATAATCTTCCACAAAATAAACCATATAGTAATCAACTACAAGATGTAATCAACACTACTAGCCACCCACAAGTACCAATCTATAGTTCTGGTACAAAGATTGAACACAAGAGGTGAACTTGGGTTTGAGAGGAGATGATGCTGTTGAAGATGTTGATGGAGATTGCCCTCCCCAAGATGGGAGAGTTGTTGGTGATGATGATGATGATGATTTCCCCCTCCGGGAGGGAAGTTCCCCCGGCGGAATCGCTCCGCCAGAGGGCAAAAGTGCTCCAGCCCAAGTTCCGCCTTGAGACGGCGGCGCTTCGTCCCGAAAGTCCTCTTCTCATTTTTTCTAGGTCAAAATGACTTATATATGAGAAGATGGGCACCGGAGGTGAGCTGGGCTGAGCACAACCCACCAGGGCGCACCTGGGGGGCCAGGCGCGCCCTGGTGTCTTGTGCTCACCAGGTGGCCCCCTCCGGTAGTTATTTGCTCTAGTATTTCTTATTTATTCCATAAAAATTCCTCGTGAAGTTTCAGCTTATTTGGAGTTGTGCAGAATATGTGGCCTAACATAGCTTTTCCAGGTCCATATTTCTAGCTGCCGGAATTCTCCCTCTTTGTGTGAACCTTGCATATTATGAGGGAAAAGGCATTAGAATTACACCAAAAAAGCATCATTATGCATAAAAACATCATAAATAATAGTAGGTAAACATGATGCAAAATGGACGTATCAGGGAGCACACGGTGGCCCTTTGAATCAGTTAGGAGCAGTAGACGGCCGGAATCGATGAAGATTTGCCGGCGAAGCCGAGGAAGAAGACGACGATGAAGAGCTAGATGCAGAGGCACCTAGCTCCAATGGGTGGCACCAGAAGACGAAGCGGATGACGGTGAAGCTTGTAGACACGATGGCTGGGTGCGGGGAGCTTTGTGGCTACGTGGGCGGCAAGGCAACAGCGACGGCAAAGGCGGCCATGACGGGGGAGGATGAAGCGGCGCGAGGAGGAGGGAGAAAAGATGTTGCGCGTGTCTAGGGCGTCCGCAGTGGAGTTCTTATCCACCCACGATCGCCTGTAGCGACGCGGAGGGCGAGCATACTCGGCTGGGACGGCATCCAGCGCTCCAGCGCGCACTCTGCGTCCACGCGGCGGGAGGTGGATGAAAGGCTTCGGCTGCTGGGCTGGGCTGCACTGTGCTCACTTAGGCCCAGTCCAACAGGTATTCTTTTCCTTTTATCTTTTCTGTTTTCTATTTTATATTTTGCTCACTGTTTTCTAATTTATTTTCATATCAAATGATTTTTGTTATTTGTAAAACTTGTCACATATATATGATGCAATGCGATGAAGATGTCCAGAAATTTTCAGGTCCAATGCAAAACCTATTAATTTAAGTTTATATTTATTGGGCTTAATTAAATGCTGCTGGATTGGTTTATTTGATGCTAGGGTCACTTAAGGAATTTTGGTGATGTTGTTTTTCTTAACATAATTAGCTAGAGATTATTTGTAATATTACCAACATTTTTGTCGTTATGTTTGAAAAAGTTTAATTTTGCCTTGCAATTTGAATTATGAAATTGAGTGGGTTTTGGATCTTAGAGACAATTAGCAATTTAATGATGATGACTTGGCAACTTTATTAGGTAGCAACAGTGCATCATTGCATGGGGGTGTTACAACTCTCCTCCACTAAAGGAAAATCTCGTCCCGAGATTTAAGAGGTAGACGGAAAGAGAGTGGGGTATTCATCATGAAGACGATCCTCGCGTTCCCAAGTGGCTTCATCTTCAGAATAATTCAACCATTGAACCTTTAGGAACTTGATTGCCTTCAGGCGAGTACGACATTCAGCTTGATCAAGAATGTGGATCGGATATTCTTTATAAGAAAGGTCTTCTTGCAATTCAAGCATTTCATGGTCCACTGCATGGATCGGATCCTTGAAGCAGCGGCGGAGTTGTGACACATGGAAGACATCATGAACCTGAGAAAGGTTTGATGGTAGTTCCAACTAATATGCCACTTCTCAACGTCTTGCCAGAATGCGGAAATGACCAATATAGCGAGGAGCTAGCTTGCCCTTGATTCCGAAACGGTGAGTGCCCTTCATCGGAGTGACACGAAGGTAAGCTTGTTCGCCAGGTTGATAGACCATGTCTTTGTGATGACGGTCATACTGACTTTTCTGATGAGATCGACTGAGCAGTCTTTAGATGTTCACGGACAATTCGGACTTGTTCTTCGGCGTGTTGGATAATATCCGGACAGAAGAGTGATCGTTCCCTAGTTTCTGACCAATTCAGAGGGGTTCGGCACTTACGTCCATACAACACTTCAAGTGGTTCCATCTTCAAGATGGCTTGCTAGCTATTATTGTACGAGAATTCAGCATAAGGGAGAGATTCCTCCCATTTCTTGCCAAATGAGATAACACATGCCCAGAGCATATCTTCAAGCACTTGATTGACTCGTTTAACTTGTCCACTGGACTGGGGGTGAAAAGCAGCAATAATGGATTGATGAGTTCCCATAGCTTCTTGAAAACTTTTCTAGAACCTTGAGGTGAAGAGGCTGCCATGATCTGAACTGATTTCCAATGAAACACCATGGAGTGAAACAATTTTTGAATTATACAAGTCTACGAACTGACTAGCGGTGATGGTTTCCTTGACTGGCAGAAAATGAGCAACCTTGGAGAATCGATCAATGACAACAAATATAGCATCATGACCCTTTTGCGATCTGGGAAATCCAGTGATGAAGTCCATTTCAACTTTGTCCCATTTCCATTCAGGAATAGCAAGTGGTTGCAGAGTTCCAGTGGGTCTCTGATGTTCTGCTTTGATGCGACGGCAAACGTCGCATTCAGAAACATATCGAGCAATGTCTTGCTTCATTCGGGTCCACCAGAATCTCTGACGAATGTCTTGGTACATCTTGGTGCTACCAGGGTGAATCGATATAGGCGTATCATGCGCTTCTTTGATAACATCCTGGGTTACATCATGGGTGGAAGTTCTGGGAACCACTAGGCGATCTCGGAAGAACAAGGTGCCTTGATCATCCAGGGTGAAGTCTGAGGATCCACCTGCCACAAGATCTTTCTTGATGCAGTCGAGTTCAGTATTATACCGCTGCAGGTTTCTAACTGTTCGCTCAAGATTTGGTTCAACGACCAAGGTATTCAGATAACCCTAGGGAACTATCTCGAAGTTCAGCTTTCGGAGTTCTTCATAAAGAAGTGGTTGATGTTGCTGTACCATAAGATTACTATAATAGGACTTGCGGCTTAAGGCATCGGCCATCACATTAGCCTTGCCAGGGGTATAGAAAACTTCCAAGTCATTGTCTGTAATTGCTTCCATCCAACGCTGCTGACGAAGGTTCAGAGCGGGCTGAGTGAATAAGTACTTCAGACTTTGATGGTCAGTAAAGACCTTGCAATGATTACCAAGGAGGTAATGTCGCCATAACTTCAAAGCATAGATCACTGCTACAAGTTCGAGATCATGCGTTGGATAGTTCTCTTCATGCGAACACAACTAGCGAAAGCCATAAGCTATCACTTTGCGCTCTTGCATTAGGACACAACCTAAACCTTGACGAGATGCGTCGCAATAGATTACAAAATCCCTGTGAGTATCTGGGGGCAAGGTTGTCAGAATCATGATTTTGAATCAGATCGGAGCTCCGATGGTAGGATGGCAAATCATAGAATCTTCACTATCAGGATCGTAGAAACATAGATTCTATGAACTAAAATCGTAGAATCAGAGGGGTTAGTTTGGATCGTAAAGTCGTAGAATCGTATAACAGAATCGCGATTCTGACAACCTTGTCTGGGGGTGCAAGCACTTGTGCAGAAGGTAATTTGTCTTTGAGACTCTGGAAACTTTCCTAACAATTGGGTGTCCATTAAAACTTCCTGCCTTTGTGGAGCAGGACGGTCAATGGCTTAGCAATCTTATAGAAGTTCTCGACAAAATGATGGCAATAGCTGGCGAGTCCGAGAAAACTTCTGACTTGCTTGATAGTTTGCGAAGGAGTCCAGTTAAGAATAGCTTGAACTCATTCTGGGTTAATAGAAATGACATTTGCGGAAATCATGTGACCAAGATAGGTCACCTCAGATAACCAGAACTCACACTTGGAGTACTTGGCATATAGCTAATGTTCACGAAGCTTCTCCAGGACAAGCTAAAGATGTTCGGCACGTTCTTCTTCATTCTTGGAATAGACCAATATGTCATCAAGATAAACCACGATGAATTTGTTGAGGTAATCCATGAAGGTGTAATTCATCAATCGAGAGAAGGTGGCTGGAGCATTGGTTAAGCCAAAGGATATAACAGTGTACTCGTATGAACCATAGCGAGTAACGAAGGCTGTTTTTGGAATATCCTCTTCATGAACCCTGATCTGATGGTATCCTAACCGCAAATCAAGTTTAGAGAAAATGGATGAGCCAGCAAGTTGATCATACAAATCGTTGATTCTGGGAAGTGGATACTTGTTTTGAATCATCGCCTGATTAACAAGACGGTAGTCAACAACCAAACGGTTTGTTCCATCCTTCTTCTTAACAAAGAAGGGGAACCCCATGCAGAAGAGCTTGCGCGGATAAAGCCTTTGCAAAGTGACTTGTCGTTTTCCTCCTTAAGATCAAGAAGTTCATGTGGCGGCATCTTATACGGGCGCTTGGCGATAGGAGTGGTGCCTGGTTTCAAGTCAATAATGAACTCGACATCTTGAACTGGGGACATTCCGGGAAGTTCCTCTGGAAAGACATCCTCGAAGTCATGGTCGACCAGAATGTTCTTGATGTTATCCAGCGGTGATGCATCGAAGGCATTCAATGCATATATCTGGGCTTCAACATTTTGAACTTTTCGAGCAGTGTAGTTCACTATCTGGTCGTAAGGGTGTAAAAGCTGGACTATTTAATTAGCACAGTCGACGAGGGCGCAATGTGTTTTCAGCCAATCCATACCAAGAATGACATCTATGTTGGAAGATGGGAGGACAATGATCGAGGCATAGAATTCTAGTCCTTCAATTTCAGTGGGGGTATTATAAGTTACCATGGTGGCATGACAAGGGGATCCGGGGTACTGACAACTAATGGTAAATGCATCTCTTCATAAGTTATGCCATGCATGAATGCAAATTTTTCAGAGATGAATGAATGCGATGCTCCTGTATCAAAAAGAACAGAAGCTGGTACTGAGTTAACAGGAAGGGTACCCATCACGATGCTTGGTTCTGCCCGACCTTCTTCAATATCAACATGGTTGACACGACTACAGACGAATGTAGGCGGCCTGGCATTGTAGTTCCTGGGCTGAGTGTTTCCACAACCAATATCAACATACAAGCACAACATAACTCCTTCGCCCCCACCATGGAGATAGTATACACATTTATCAGCTTCATTAACAACAAAGCCAGAAGATGTCAAAGTTTTGTCAAACTTCTCATGCCATTGCTTAGGTGCTTATCTCATGCCATATAAAGATTTCAATAACTAGCAAACCTTTCCTTCCTGACCATCTACTAACAAGCCATCTGGCTGTTGCATATAGATTTCCTCGTCTAGCTCTTCGTTTAGGAAAGCTGCCTTGATGTCCATCTGCTGGACGAGAAGACCATGCATGGCCGCCAACAAGAGTAACATTCGAATGGTGGTCAGTCTGGCCATAAGTGAGTAAGTATCTGTCGGTGTACTAAATATTGGGCCATTAGTACCCCATACTTGTGCACGGGCAGTTGTAGCCATACCCGCGGCAAGGCTTGTCGGGGAACAGCCGAAGATTAATCCAAGATTATCAAAGAGACATTCAAGCCTCCAAGCCAAGGACCCGAAGATAAGGAGAACTGAAGATCAGGGGCTCGGCCCCCAGCAAGATCTTGCTGGGGGAGCCTGCGGAGCCCGGCAAAATCCGCGCCCCGGCAAGTTTCCGCCACTGTGCCACCGCTCCAGCGCAATGACCAGCCTGGCATTCTGGTCCCATCTCTGGATGCGTGGCAAGGCGCTAGTGGAGGCGAGCTTAAGCGATGCTGATGGGATGGCCCCTTTTTCCATCCCCAAGAAAGTAGGGACACCTAAACGGACACCTCACGGTGCATTAAATGCATTTGTCCTAAACCGTCAGTGGTTAGGTACGATAACCCTGTAGCTACTTTACACCTCGCATGTCAACAGTTTGCCACTGTGGTGACCCCTTTGAGCACATAAAAGGAGGCCCAAGGCAACTGCTACAGGGGAGAAAAAAGGACACTCTCGGCCTATTCTGCATGCGTAGCTGCTGCACGAGCATACTTTTCATTGCAAGCGCTCCAAGAACCAGGACGAAGACACAGATAATAAACTAAAGCAGGAGTAGGGTTTTACGCTGATCAGCGGCCTGAACCTGGGTAAAAATCCCCCTTGCGTTGATCCTCGGATTCTGCTCTTTGTGCATACCTCTCTCCCTGCCGAATCGTAAAGGGGTCCTTCGGATCCCATAGGTGTCGCACGCCGACATCTTTGGCGCGCCAGGTAGGGGTTCTTGTCGGGGATGCGCTTGCGGGCGGCGTGGTTGACGGAGGCGGTATGAAGGGGGCATCCTCCAATGACTTTCCCTGTTACCTCTATCCTTGGAGCTGTTGGCAGAGATACATGGGGGCATATGTGGCTCTCACATAGGATCAAGAGCACTTGTCGGAAAGGCTTTTCGGCAAGGTTTCTTTTGGCCCACTGCTCTCCAGGATGCAGCTGCACTAGTAACCAAGTGTGAAGTGTGCCAGTTTCATTCAAAGAAATCGCATCAGCCAGCTCAAGCTCTTCAGACAATCCCTCTCTCCTGGCCATTTTCGGTCTGGGGGCTCGACATACTGGGCCCTTTTCCCCATGCTACCGGGGGCTTTGAGTACTTGTACGTTGCAATCGACAAGTTCACAAAGTGGCCGGAGGTGGAAGCGGTGAGAAAGGTGACAGCACAATCAGCCGTCAAGTTCTTTAAAGGAATAGTTTGCCGTTTCGGTGTGCCCAACAGGATCATCACCGACAATGGCACGCAATTCACAAGTCGCACCTTCATGCAATACGTCCAGGATCTTGGCGGCAAAATCTGTTTTGCCTCTGTTGCTCACCCAAGAAGCAACAGCCAAGCAGAAAGGGCTAATGCTGAAGTGTTGCGCGGTCTCAGGACCAGAACTTTTCACAAGCTGAAAAAGTGCGGAAGGCGCTGGATTGATGAGTTGCCGGCGGTTCTTTGGTCAATCAGAACGACACCAAATCGAGCTACTGGCCAGACACCCTTCGCTCTAGTTTACGGAGCGGAAGCAGTTCTCCCCACGGAACTCATATATGGGTCACCTCGAGTGCTCACTTATGATGAGCTTGAGCAAGAGCAACTTTGGCAAGATGACGCTGTGCTCCTTGAGGAGGATCGTCTTCGGGCTGCTGTGTGAGCTGCACGCTACCAGCAAGCTTTGCACCGCTACCATAGCCGCAAAGTTCATGCCCGAAGTCTTGAGGAAGGTGACCTTGTTCTTCGGCGGATTCAGTCCACCAAGAATTCAAACAAGTTGACGTCAAATTGGGAATGCCCTTATTGGGTAGTACGAGTCACCAGGCCCGGCGCTGTCCGCCTGGAGACCGAGGATGGTGTTCCATTGAGCAACTCCTGGAATATCGAACATCTTCGCAAGTTCTACCCATAAGGCGCGGTTGCCGGGGGCTCCCGGCAACCTCCTTTTGTACGAGTCTTGCCGGCAAGGCATGTAATCCTTTGTACAAAGCCAGGCGCAGACCCTGTGCGCAGTTGAATAAACTTAAGTGTTGTACATTTCTTGTTGATTTTCATGTTTATATATATGCATGCTTGTCTGAGATATTGTATGACACTTGATCCCGGTAAGCATTAACGAACCACCAAGGTTCCATATCTCTATTTTCCCTTCTTTCTTTTTCTCAAAGGATAGAAGGTTCCTTCGCACACAAGTTTGTCGGGGGGGGAAGGAATATATGGGTACCAATGGGCGATGATCATAATTGGTGTCTTGCTGGAAGGAGTACAGTGACAGAAAGCTAAGTTGCGAAACTTTGAGCAAGTTTTTCAATTTTTTTACGATCAGGCTATTTTCTTTAAACGACTTTGGCCCTTGTATGGAAAACCTGCACGCGAAGGAACCCTTGTCGTAATTGGTTGTGCCCTTATTTTGTTTCGAGCCCGCTCAACAGTCTAAGTGACTGCACCAAGAGCGCCAAGGTGTCTTGCCGGCTGCTGCACCTCCAGTAGGCTGCTGAAGTCCCGCACCCAGCGCTCGCAGCAGGTTGCGCGCCAGCAAGTTTCCAGTCAGCGTAGGGCGTATACCATACGGAAAGAAATCGGACAGGGGAAATAGCATGCATGTGTTCAATCATAGCAAGCTATATTACATCGATAGTTGCCGTAGTTCTAACTTAAGACTAAATTGTCTTTGGCATGGAATGGTGGCGGCAAGGAAAAGTAAGACGGCTAGTCCCTGCGCTGGCCTTCGACCCTCTTGATTGAATCTACCTTCTCAAGGATGGGTGTGACAAGCTCCTCAAGTGCCTTGAGATCTGCATCCTTCGGCAAGCGGTCGAGCACGTTGGTGAGATCAACGCTAGGGTTCTTGTGCACCACTTTAATGAGTACCTTGCGGAGGACGGCCTGGCAAAGCTTGCGGGATTCATTGGCCAGTTGGGTCGTTCGGTTGGACTGTAACAGCTTCAGAGCATCAATGATGCTTTCGAAGAACATGGTCAGCCTGGCGCTCGAGGATATCCTTTCTTCAGAGGAATACCCGAAGTTTTGCAGGCCATCCTGGCCCATGGTTGACAGTTGTGATGTGAGCCTCTCCGCGGTGTCGACAAGGCGATCAGTCCAGATTTTCACACCCTTCTCATAGTCAATTTGGGCAGCGGCAGCACTCTTAAGCAAGTTCTTCTCATCCTGGAGATCTTTGCTCAGGGCCTTCTTGCAGGCCCTGCCGTCCTTAAGAGACTTTTCCAGCGTGGTTAGCTTCAGCCTCAGATCGGCAATGGCATCGTTGGCTGAAGAGAGCTGCTTGGTCTTGTCGGATATAGAAATTCGCATCTCCGCCAGGCTGTGGAGAGTTTTCTCCCTGTCACCTTTGAGCGTCGAGAGCTCCTTGCTGTGTTCCCCAAGATCCGCCTCCAGCTTCTTCACCCTGTTGCTCAGGTCATTCTTGGCGGCCTCTGCAGCCTCGGCGGCATCGATGGTTTCCTTGAGCTTGCTGGCGTGATCTGCAGTTGAAGCTTCGAGCGCCTCCTTGTGTTTCTGCTCCAGCTCCTGGGTCCGCTGCACGACAAGCTTTTCAATTTCTTCGTCCTTGCCGCATAGTTTGGCAGCAAGTGCCTGCTCGCGCACGGCAAGATCTTCTTCGTGAGCGTCAAGCCCAACACGGCGCTCCGTCAAGAGAGCATCCTCAGCGGCAATCCTTTGCGCATTTTCCTCTTGCGCCTTCTCTATGTCAGATTGCCTTAAAAGGAGCTCTGTCCAGCTTTGGCTCACCTGCTCTCGACTGGCAGTCAACTCCTGAAGGGCCTCGGCGTACCAGACCTGCATCTGCTCAACGCGCTTCTGGAAATCCGCCTCGGCTGCTTCGACAACTGCAGCTCTAGAATCTGCCTTCTCCTTTCGAGCATGGTGGAGCGCTTGGAGCTTGCGAAAATTATCGCCCATGGCCTGAAGGAGCTGATCTTCTTCAGATTTGCCGCTGCTGGCGCTTGGTTCATCGAAGATCTAGAGCCCAGCAGTGGTGATGATTTCTTCATCAAAAGTTTCTCCTTAGGTCGGCGCTCCAATACTTGTTGTCCCCGGCAAGTTGACGAATAGGTTGTCGCCAACCTTGAGATATTTGCTCGATCGGGGGGCCTCAGATGTCGATGGTTGATCCTTGACGTTCATCTTGCCGGTGGCTGGGGGCTCTGGGGCCGATGTAGCGCCTGGCGCTCCTGCGGCAGGAATGCCATCAGTATGGTCATCAGTCTCCTCACCGGCCCTCTCGACAGATTCCTCGGCGGCTTCCTCGGCAGCAGCGTCTTTAGCGGCCTCGCTAGCAGCGATCTTGTCAGCTTCGGCGGCAGCCTCTCTGGCGGTCTCCTCGATGACAACGTCGACATCCATGTGTTCCATCCCAGGGAATTCTGGAGGACAAAGGAGGGAAACAAAATAAGATCAAGACTGAAGTTCAAGAAAACAAAGAGAGAGAAAGATAAAGGAAAGAATGGCAAGTGCTCTGAGGCAAGCAGTCACCTGCATCGAGCTATTGAGGGGTGGCTTCATCCCTCCCGGCGACATTGGTTGCCGGGGAAATGTTGCCGGTGCCCATGTTTGCCTGCTCCTCCTCTTCCAAGGTAGGCTCGTCGGTAGGAGTTCTTGCCGGGGATGCGCTTGCGGGCGGCGTGGTTGGCGGAGGCGGTATGACGGGGGCGTCCTCCAATGACTTTCCCTGTTGCTGTCCTTCTCCTGCAAGCCCAAAGATATTAACGGCAAAGGTAGAAACCTCGGCACCCGCCAAGCGGAACATGAGTAGTGAACTCACGCTGGGGGCTGTGCTGGGGACTGCGTTGAGGGCTAAGCTCCGGGCTGATGACGATAGTTACTGGCAAGCTCACAGAGCCTGTCGGGGGCTCGTCACCCATGGAAGACTTCGCCCTTTTCGCCATCCTTTCCGCCAAAGTTTCTGCGTCACTGCAGAGACAAGACAAAGCAAGATAATGAGATCAATCGAATTCAGAATTTGGGAGATAAAGGCTGTGACAGGATATTTACTCTTCCTCTTCTCATTCCGTGCTGAAACCGGAGATGTCGAAATCGACCTCCGTTGTGGCGTTTGTACGGGGAGGAGGAGGAGTCCTGGGTCGCTTGGCTGCGGCAGGTGCAGGGGTTTGGCGTGACTCTGCGCCTCAACCTCTGGTGTTGTTGTGTGAAGCGCCCCTGCCACCCCAGTGGTCATTGCAGGCGTGTGTCTCGTGCGCCGCACGGGTTGCTGTCAAACTCCTTGCCGCGGTGCTGCCTCGCCGGCCGCCTTCTTGCCGGGAGCATCACTGCTCGAAGAAGGTTGATTTGCTGGGGCACCAGGGATGGCTTTCCAAAGGACACGCTTTGCCCTCTTTGGAGCTGGGGGCTCCTCTTGTGGCTGTTCTTTGGCTGCGTCCTCATCAGATGAGCTCTTGGCGGCTGTGCCGCTCTGTTCCCCTGCAGCCTTACCCTTACTGGTAGGATCCTCTTCCAAAATGACTTCTGCGTCGCTAGTTTCCCATTCTGTGAAACCGACGCTGCCGGCCTCCGCGGCAAGAGTTGCCTCTTCCACCCTGGTTGCAATATACGCCACTTCTTCATCAGTGGTGGCGCGGACGAGGTTTGTTTCTTCCCGGATGGCCCTCTCCGACAAGTCGTCGAAGAACATTTGTGCCTGCTCCTCAGATGGCTTGACCTAGGTTGCGTCAAGGCCGTGGGTGTTGAACATTGGCATCGTGGCGATGATCGACCCCAGGGCAGAGTTGTTGCACAAAGGGATAATTCTCGCCGGCAGCTTATGCTTGTCCTCACGCTGAAATAGCCTGTGGCGGAGAGCGGCAAGCTGCATGATTGTCAAGTTACTGTTTAATCCGGGGCACAGCCTCATGACGTTTGCCGCGTTCCGGAACTCCCAAGCTGGTCTCCCCTTATTCTGTAGAGGGGCGATGCGGCGGCGAAGGAAGTCAGAGCCAATCATCTCTATTGTGAGCCCGGTAGCTTTCAAACGGAGGATCCTGGTGGTGGCGATCGTGAGCTTGTCGTCTTGAGCATCGAGATCACTCCAGTCCTCGCCACGGACCACCTTCTGTCGTCGGGGCGAGCAGAATGGATGGGGATCTGCTTCCTTGATCCAGCACCACTCGGACCGCCATTCTTCCCACTTCTCGCGGTAAACTCCATCTGGATATATCTCCTTGTTCCATGCCCTTGGGATCCAGGCGATAGAACCGGAAAGGGCTTCCCCTTTTTGGATGCGAGGAATAAAGTAATGGCGGAAGAGGGCAGTGTTGGGAACTACTCCGGCGAAGTTTTCGCAAAGATGAGCAAAGATAGACATGCATGTTACGGCATTCAGCATGAAATCCAGAAGATGGAAGCCGTATGTGTACGTGATGTCAATAAAGAAATCGGAGAATAGAGGACAGAGCCCACAATAAAAATAAGCGACAAAGAAGGGATATTTAACTGGTCCGCCTTTGGAAGAAGAACCTGGGGCCACGCGAGTCGTGGGGTGAGCCTGCGTCTCCCTCGCCCACATACATTGGTACTAGTTCTTCAAGGCTTTCGCATCGAGCGTCGGGGCAAAGACGACGTGCTCCTTCCGCATCTTCGCCAGCTCGCTCTCCGGGACATCAGCTTTTGTCTCCTTGCTCTTGCCTTTGCCCTTGCTAGCCTTGGGTGGCATGGCGATTGCGAAGGCGGAAGCCGAGGATAGAGCGGGTGCGGAGCCGGTGAGCGGATGAGAAGAAGTTCTGCTCTGAGCTCGGGGGGAAAGAGAGTAATGGCGGATTCCAGATTGGAAAGAAGAGGGGGTAAATAGGCAGCGCCTCTGCGGATTCCTTTTTATAGGGAAGGAGCGAGGCTGCCTCTTTTACTGCCCAATGTGAACATACCTATACAAGCGCGCTGCAGCCGCAGCTGTTCAGCGCACGCTTCCCACGTCGCGCATTTAACGCGCGTAGTGGGGAAGCGCAGTAAGCGCAATAATTGCAAGTAGTTAACCCCTACCACACGTGCCCGTGCACTGTTTGGGCCTAGCCCAACAACGCCTCGCACTCGTGTGTGGCCTAGGCCCGGGCGCTCCTGTCGGTGTACTAAATATTGGGCCATTAGTACCCCATACTTGTGCACGGGCAGTTGTAGCCATACCCGCGGCAAGGCTTGTCGAGGAACAGCCGAAGATTAATCCAAGATTATCAAAGAGACATTCAAGCCTCCAAGCCAAGGACCAGAAGATAAGGTGAACTGAAGATCAGGGATTCAGCCCCCGGCAAGATCTTGCCGGGGGAGCCTGCGGAGCCCGGCAATATCCGCGCCCCGGCAAGGTTCCGCCACTGTGCCACCGCTCCAGCGCAATGACCAGCCTGGCATTCTGGTGCCATCTCTGGATGCCTGGCAAGGCGCTAGTGGAGGCGAGCTTAAGCGGTGCTAATGGGATGGCCCGTTTTTCCATTCCCAAGAAAGTAGGGTCACCTAAACGGACACCTCACGGTGCATTAAATGCATTTGTCCTAAACCGTCAGTGGTTAGGTGCGATAACCCTGTAGCTACTTTACACCTCGCATGTCAATAGTTTGCCACTGTGGCGACCCCTTTGAGCACATAAAAGGAGACCCAAGACAACTGCTACAGGGGAGAAAAAAGGACATTCTCGGCCTATTCTGCATGTGTAGCTGCTGCACAAGCATACTGTTCATTGCAAGCACTCCAAGAACAGGGATGAAGACATAGATAATAAACTAAAGCAGGAGTAGGGTTTTACGCTGATCAGCGGACCGAACCTGGGTAAAAATCCCCCTTGCATTGATCCTCGGTTCTTGTGACGACCCCGGCTTAATCGTGCACTAACCATATACGCAAATGCACACGATCAAGTCTAAGGACTCACTTGAAGATATCACAACAAACCTCTAAAACATAAATAAAGTCATACAAGCTTTATATTACAAGCTAGGGCCTCGAGGGCTAGAATACATAGCTCGATGGCATACAAGCGTCAGCGGAAGCATCAGATATCTGAGTACAGATATATTACAGAAATAGAGATACGCCTTTAGAAGGCGGGGAAAAATAAAATACTACGATCGAAAGGCATAGGCCTCCTGCCCTGGACCCTCCGATCCTACTCCTGGTCGTCAGTCGGCTCCTTGTAGTATTAGTACTCTCCGGGCTGGTAGTAGAAGTGGTCGTCGACGGGGGCGATTGGCTCAGGGGCTCCGACGTCTGGTGGCATCCAAAAGGATAATGGGGGAAAAAGAAAGTAAAGCAAACGTGAGTACTCATCCGAAGTACTCAGCATGCAAGGATCTACACTACAAATGCAACATTTTCAAAGGGAGGCTGTATTTGTGGACTGGGCTGCAGAAATGCCAGAATCGAGGGGAAAGCCTAGTCCTATCGAAGACTAGCATCTTCAACATCTTCAGCAGTCTTGCAGCATTAGAAGAGTGCAGATTAGCATAATGTAAAGTAGTAGTAGTGTCATCAACCTCGGCCAGAGATCCTTTCTCGACTCCCTGCGAGAAAGCAATCCCAGAGCCGTACTATCCAGTTCTCATCTCAAGTTCTAGTTGTACCGATCGGGATACAACTCCGAGTGTCCGTTACCGTAGGACAGGCTATCGATAGATAAGTTCTTCCCTGCAGGGGTGCACCAAGTTACCCACCACGCTCGCTTAACTCCGGCCGGACACACTTTACTGGGTCATGCCCGCCCTCGGCCAAACGATATGCCGCAACACGACTGAATACTTAACAAAGAGGTCAGCACACCGGACTAAACCTATGCCCCCAGGGGTCTTGGGCCATCGCACCGGGAACTCCTGCACGTTGCGAAGGCGGCCGGAAGCAGACCTAGCAACCCCTTAATACAAGCGTGGTTGCGTAACCAGTCCAATCCAGCGCGCGCCGCTCAGTCGCTGATGTCCATTAAGCTCCGGCTGAAGTATACGACGCAGAATGCCCATACTATGCCCACGTGATGGTTAGTGCTATCAGGCCAGAGGCCCTTCGGATCAAATATCCAAACCGTTTAGTGGTTTAGGAACACGCGGAAACGAGCAGAGACTCACGATCGATGTGACCCCGTCGCCCCGTCTCGAGGACTTGCGGCAAGGGCTAAGAATGCCCGGCCACGCCTCGTGTTCAAATCGCGGGCACCATCCAGGTCAACCCGTCTCCACATCACTTCGCAATATGCTCGCGCGGGTACCCCTCAGGGCCAACCCGTCTTTAGTAACATGGTACAGTGTAAGTCATAATATCAATAGTAACTGTGTGTCTAACACCAAGGGGAATCCTGAGGAATCACCCTCGATAGAATTCTCGCTGATGTTACCGGCAAGGCGAACGAACGAGGAATCACCCTCGAGGTCCACACTTGAAGCGTTGCACGACGACGCTGTTATCGGGGGTGGTGTAGGAGGAATCACCATCACCTACCACGACCGATTAACTAACCTACAAGGTTATCATCAGATGTGCTGACGAGGTATCACCCTCGGCACTCGATAGTAACCCAGTAGTGTCGGCAACTAAGGGGAAGTGATGTGCGGTGCCGGGGCCTGGTCTTCAATCCCGTTGATCGGGTCTTTTGATATCCAGCGGGGCAGTCAGGAAATAGTGGGGGTCTCTGATAGGTCTCTACCCAGCCTATACTAAGCAGTTTAGGATAACCAGGTAGGTAACAAAGCAGGTTACAATAAATAGGCTATGCAGCAGATATAGGATGACAGTAGCAGTAGCAGTTCTAATGCAAGCATAAGAGAGAAGAGAATAGGCGATATAGGCATGTTCAAAATGGGGGTGCTTGCCTGCTTGCTCTGCGGCAAGGACAAGGTCGTCAGGGGTGTCGTCGGGAACGTAGTCGTACTCCGGAGCTGCGTCTGCCTCGGGAGCTACGTCAACGTTGAGGTCTACCAAGAGAGAAGAGGGGGAAGAAACAGGTAAACATAATGCAAATAGATGCAACATAGGGCATGCTAAGCTATGATGCAGTGCAGGGCTGCCTAAAGATGCATCTAAGTCATTTTAGTTATTTTTAGGATTAACTGGGGATTTATTAATCGGTGTGCATGCACTATTCATCTACCGGAATCGGGCTCGGAGTTACGAGTTCTCCTACGTAGGAGGCTCCGACATGGAAACAGACGGCACGATCAGACTCGTCTCGTCGTTCTGAGAAACTTTCATGTTTTAAGTTTTTCAATCCGAGCTACGGTTTAAAAGTTATTAATTTTCAAAGATTAAATGATTTTCTGGAATTATTTTTATTTAACAGAAAATGATATATGGCGTCAGCATGACTCAGATATGACATCAGCAGTCAACAGAGAAGCTGACCTGGTCAAACCAGACATGTGGGTCCAGTGGGACCCACATGTCATTGACTGGGGCTAAACAGAATTGATTTAAACTAATTCAGAGAGTTATTTAGCAGCTGGCCCCACATGTCATAGACTAATTAGCATATTTAGTTTATTTTTATTTACAAAACATTTTATTTAATTAACAGGGCGGTGGGGCCCGCGTGTCAGTGACACAGGGCGCCCAGTCAGCACAATTGACCATGGTCAACGTGGTCAACTAGGGCCAGGGGGCCCACTGGCAGTGCCCCAAGGATGGCCCCAGGTGTGCCACGTCGGCGGTGACCGGCGGCTCGCCGGCGGCGACGCCAAAACGCAGCGGAGGGCCTCGGGCCTCGTCGGATTTCGCCTACGGGCGACAATTTTGCGCGCGCGAGGGCGCGTTCAAATGAGTCGAACGAGCCACGTCGATTGGTGGTGGTGGCGCAGCCGGGCTCGGCCTGATTCGACGCCGGCGACGAGGTCAGCGGTGGCGCGACTTCGGGCGATGGTGGAAACGGCAAAATATTGTGCTACAACTCGAGCTAATGGGGCAGGCGTGCTCTACGCGCGCGTGCAAAGATGGTGGTCACGGACCCGTGTCCTTTTGGACACCGGAGGCACACCGGCGACGAGCTCGCGCGGCGTCGTGTTCGGCCATGGTAGAGGAGGTAGCTAGGAGGCGCGCGAGAGAGAACAGAGAGATGGAGAATGAAGAGGAGCTCACAGCGGAGGCACACGGTGGCCCAGTGGAAGATTAGTAGCAGCAAGACGCCACCGGGGAGGAAGTGGATCGCCGGCGACCGAGGTTGAAGACGAGGTCGACGCGCTCGGTGTAGAGGGTCCTGGCTCCGCCAAGTGGCACCACTCGACGCTGCGGTCGACGGCGGAGCTGTTGGACTCGGGGAGGCGACGTGGAAGCGATGGTGGCCACGGCTAGGAACGTCGCGCGGCGGCGACTGCGCTCGGCCGACGGATCTGAGAGGAAAAGAGGGGCGGGGCGAGCGAGGGAGAAGGGGGGAGAGTGACGGAGGGAGCCAGGGGGAGTGGTCGGCTCGTCCTTATCCCCTCCGCCTCCCTGTTTCGTCGGTGGACGCCGGCGTGTCGGCGCGCGAGCGGCGCGCGCGCTCGGCCACGGGCGCGGCGACACGACGAAGGAGAGAGGTAGGCGGGCCAGGTGGGCTGCGATTGGGGCACTGTGCACTAAGGCCCAGTGCACAGTGCCTCGTTTTATTTTTCTTATTTCTGTTTTACTTTTTCTTTTATTTATTTTCTGTTTTGAATTAGTTAGGCCACTTTTGCACTTTTGTAAAATGTGGGAGTTGACCCAAATATTACTGTGAAATGTTAGCTTTCACCAGAAATTGGTTTGGGCAAAGTTGGGTTTCATTTGAATTTGATATGATTTTAAATGTATCAAATATTGTTGTTTTGGTGCTATTTCAAGTTGTTTGAGTCATTTAACTAACTCCAATAATATTGATTATGGTATTATAAATGTTCCTGGATTATTTGGCAATTAATGAACATTTTTCCAACAGTGTTTGATCAACTTCATATTTCACTTATGAATTTGAGTTGATTTTCAGAATTTGAATTTGAATTGTTTCATTAATCCAAGTGACTTGGCACTGCAAATGGTCATGACTTGGCATTATCATCAGCTGATCATAGTGGCAATTACATAGGGGTGTTACAAATTCTCCTCCTCTAAAAGATATTCTTGTCCCGAGAATTTAGGAGGTAGAAGGGATACCATCCTCGCGTTCCCAAGTGGCTTCATCTTCAGTATGATTTGACCACTGGACTTTCAGGAACTTGGTCGTCTTCTGACGAGTTCGACGTTCAGCTTCATCAAGGATATGGATCGGATGCTCCTTATAAGAAAGATCATCTTGCAATTCAAGCATCTCGTGATCCACTGCGCGATGCGGAGATTCCTTGAAGCATTTATTAAGTTGTGACACGTGGAAAACATCATGTATATGAGAGAATTGCGGTGGCAACTCCAATTTATATGCCACCTGTCCATGTCTGGCCACAATGCGAAAAGGACCAATATAGCGAGGAGCTAGTTTGCCCTTGATTCCGAAACGACGGGTGCCCTTCATAGGAGTGACACGAAGATAATCTTGATCACCTGGTTGGTAGATCACACCCCATCGTTTGCGATCATAGTTGCTCTTCTGACGGTCTTGAGCTGCCTTGAGATTTTCTCGGACAATTCTGACTTGTTCTTCAGCGTGCTGAATAATGTCCGGTCCAACGAGAGGTCGTTCCCAAGTTTCTGACCAATTCAGAGGGGTTCGACATTTACGTCCATAAAGAACTTCAAAGGGGGCCATTTTCAAGCTAGCTTGATAGCTGTTGTTATAAGAGAACTCGGCATATGGGAGAGATTCCTCCAACTTCTTACCGAAAGATATAACACAAGCCAGTAGCATGTCTTCAAGCACTTGATTAACGCGCTCAACTTGGCCTTGGGATTGTGGATGATATGCTGAACTCCAGGTAATATGAGTTCCCATGGCTTTCTGGAAACTTTCCCAGAAATAGCCAGTGAAGATACTGCCACGGTCTGAACTGATTTCCTTCGGAATACCGTGGAGTGAAACAATTCTGGAGATATATAACTCTGCTAACTGACTAGCAGTAATAGTCTCCTTGACAGGCAGAAAATGTGCAACTTTGGAGAGTTGGTCGACGACGACAAGAATAGCATCGTGACCCTTCTGAGACTTGGGAAGACCAGTAATGAAGTCCATCTGCACTTTATCCCATTTCCACATAGGAATAGGGAGCGATTGCAGAATTCCAGCAGGCTTCTGATGTTCTGCCTTCACGCGACGGCAAACGTCACATTCAGCAACATAACGAGCAATATCCTGCTTCATCCTAGACCACCAGTACCTTTGACGAAGATCACGATACATCTTGGTACTACCCGGATGGATAGACAGCGGTGTATCATGGGCCTCCTTCATGACTTTGTCTGTCATCAGCTCGAAGCGAGGTACTATGATGCGGTCTCTGAAATACAAGGTTCCGTCCTCAGGGATCAAGAAATCCCTGTACTTTTCAAGGTGAAGCTCCTTCTTCATCAAACCAATTTCAGCATCTTTGGCTTGGGCAATCTTGACAACTTCCTCAAGATCTGGTCGTACCACAAGGTTATTAAGAGAACCTTGCGGAACAATACAGAGGTTCAGCTTGCGCAATTCTTCATATAGCTGGGGTTGAGCTTGCTTAACCATGAGGTTGTTGTAGTATGACTTGCGGCTCAAGGCATCGGCCATCACATTAGCCTTGCCAGGGGTATAAGAAATACCACAGTCATAGTCCGTGATTGTTTCCAACCATCGCTGCTAACGAAGATTAAGTTCCGGTTGGGTGAATAAATACTTCAAATTTTGATGATCGGTGTAAATCTCACACCGATTACCAAGGAGGTAATGGCGCCACTGCTTCAAAGCATAAATCACAGCAGCAAGTTCAAGATCATGCACTGGGTAATTCTCTTCATGTGGACGCAATTGACGCGAAGCATAAGCAATTACTCTTCGCTCTTGCATTAGGACACAGCCTAATACTTGACGAGAGGCATCACAGAAGATAACAAAGTCTTTACGAGAGTCTGGAGGAGCAAGCACTGGAGTAGAAGTCAGCTTGTCCTTAAGGGTCTGGAAGCTTTCCTGACATTTGTCTGTCCACTCAAACTTAACGCCTTTGTGAAGCAGATTAGTCAGGGGCTTGGCAATCTTGGAGAAATTCTTGACGAATCGACGGCAATAACTAGCGAGGCCGAGAAAACTTCTGACTTGCTTGGCATTCTTCGAAGGGGTCCAGTCAAGAATAGCCTGAACACGCTTTGGGTTGACGGCAATACCGTCCTTGGATATGACATGTCCAAGATAGGTTACTTCAGAAAGCCAGAATTCACACTTAGAGTACTTGGCATATAACTTGTGCTCTCGAAGTCTCTCCAGAACAAGGCGAAGATGTTCAGCATGTTCTTCCTTATTCTTTGAATAAACCAGAATATCATCCAGATATACCACAACGAACTTTTCGAGGTAATCCATGAATATGTAATTCATTAAGCGAGAGAACGTAGCTGGAGCGTTTGTTAAGCCAAACGACATGACGGTGTACTCGTAGGAACCATAACGAGTAACGAATGCAATCTTCGGAATATCCTCTTCGCGGACACGGATCTGGTGATAACCCAACCTCAAGTCGAGTTTGGAGAACACCCAAGATCCAGCAAGTTGATCATATAAATCATTGATCCGGGGAAGCGGATATTTATTCTGAATGGTTGCCTGGTTGATAGGACGGTAATCTTGGACCAACCTATTCGTACCATCTTTCTTCTTGACAAATAGAGACGGTGCTCCCCAGGCAGAGGAACTAGGTCGGATGAAGCCCATCTTAAGTGACTTATCAATTTCTTCCTTAAGTTCGATAAAATGGTGCGGAGGCATCTTGTAGGGACGCTTCGCAATAGGAGTGGTGTCAGGCTTCAAGTCGATGACGAACTCGACAGCTCTAGCAGGGGGTATTCCTGGAAGTTCTTCTGGAAAAACATCCTGGAATTCACAGACGACTGGAATGTTCTCGATACCCTCAAGCGGTGAAGCGTTCAATGCATTCAAGGCATAAATTTGAGCCTCAGCATTCTGAGTGAGATGAGCATGATAATTCACTATCTCATTTGATGGGTGCAAGAGGTGTACAACTTTAGTGGCACAATTGATTGAGGCGTAGTGAGCCTTCAACCAATCCATTCCCAGAATAAGGTCAATCTTAGAAGATTTGAGAATAATGGGAAATGCCTGAAATTTCAACCGCTCAATCTCAATTGTGACTTCGGGGCTGAATAGGGTGGCTTGGCACTGGCCCGCAGGAGTGTTCACTGCTAATGGTTGGTGCATCTTTTCATATTTAATGCCATGCATGAATGCAAATTCTTCCGACATAATGAATGCGATGCTCCTGAATCAAATAAAACAGAAGCTGGTCCTGAATTAACGAGAAGTGTACCCATCACAGTATCTGGTTGATCCGGAGCTTCAGACATGTTGACGTGGTAGTACTGCCCACGACCATAAGGGGGTCTGGCATTGTTGTTGCGCTGCTGAGGAATACCACGGCCAATACAACGGCCAGCAGAAGGAAGAGCTAGTTGATTCTGATTCTGAGAGCAATCCCTAGCACGGTGACCTGGCTGGCCACACTTGAAACATAGACCATTGTCAGGACGAGGTGCTGGAGCTCGGGGTGCTGGAGCTTGTAGAGGCTGTCTTGGTGGTGGTGGAGGCAGACGTGGTGTAGCATAAGAAGGCCTGTTCACAGGAGCTGCTGGACGGTACATGCTCTGAGGGATCCAGATGCGGCGCTTTTGGGAAGACGAGCCGGAAGATGAGCCTGCTTCTCGGGTGCGTCTGGTCGCTTCTTTATGCTTCTTTAGACCAGTTTCAACCATGATAGCCTTATTAACCAAGGTGGCGAAATCAGGATAGTCTTGAACAAGCCCTTCACGAAACTTCTCCTGCCTTCGTTCATCAGTAGGAATGTCCTCTTCAGCGTAGCAAGATAATTCAAGGAACTCGCGCTGATAAACTTCCACAATCTTGTTTCCTTGAACGAGACTACGGAACTCGGCCTTCTTCCGAGCGATGACAGCTTGAGGAATGTAGCAGGCACGAAAAGCAATCTTGAATTCTGCCCAAGTGACGACAGTACCAGGTGACAGGGTCTGTCGGTGTGTGGCCCACCATTGTGAAGCAGGACCCTTCAGAAGGTATGTCGCGAAGGTGACATAATTGACCGGGGTGACACCAGCAGACTCCATCTCATAGGAGATGTCATGCAGCCAGTCATCTGCATCCAGCGGGTTGACTGTGTTGCGGAAGAACGACGGGTTGAGTCTCATAAACTCTGGCAAGGTGATGGAAGGTGGCGGCTGATTAGCATCAGGACGAGGGAATTGCTGCATAATCCCCATCATAAATTGACGGTTGAGTTCAAACTGTTGCATCATCGCTGCCATGTAATCAGGTGGTGGCGGCGGTGGTGGATTGTTATCAGCCATCCTGCTAATTCAACAGGGGTAGTTTAGTAGTAGGTTATGCAGGTGTTTAGCAATAAACATGATGTAACTCGACATTATTGAAATAGTGCAACAGATGCTAGAAGTAGTCATTAAGACATACAGATCCATACACAGTTGGTTACAATCGGGCAGCATAATGGCGCAAATTGAAAAACTAGACATGCTAGGCGGCGCGCAGGCACGCGGTAAGGAAGTACACAACGAGACATAGCAAAGGCTACATCAACGTTGGAGAAAACCACTAAAACGGGGTAGCTGCAAGAGCGGGCGACGAATGCTCGTCGCAGAAGGATCCTATGCTCCATGTGCACTCTGATGCAGAACCCGGTCTCGAACTGTAAGAAGAGGTCTACGTGCAGGCGTGTGACCTCCCACTGCAGGCCAATCAATACCTGGTGGCATCTCGGTCATGCGTGGGTAAAGAATATGCTCCGGATGTATCCCTGCACGTACAGCTGGTTGCAACTGTGTCATAGCCTCGTAGTAGCGTGCTCGAGTGGCGAACAACTCGACGGCAAGAGCCCGAAGAGTGCGATCCAGAGCCTAAGTGCACTGAATCAGAATCTGCGGGTTGTAGCGTCGAGGCTCGTACGGGGCATAGATAGCTGTGTAGTATCTAGTAGCATCTCCAACAGGTGCATACGGAATGTATCGGAACACAGATTCATCCAAGCTAACATCGTGCTCTCCTCGGAGATGTGCGACAGCAGAGTAGGCGGCATCTTGTACTGCCATCTCAATCGTCAAGCCGATACCGTGGAAAAGGTGTAGCTCAATGTCTGAGTCATTCTGCTGATCATAGATACGAACATCGGCATAGTACTGCTCCTGGTTGAACTCGCGGTAAACCTCATAGACCATATACTCGGGGTACCAATGGTAACCCAGTCTAGTCAGGAGGGCGATCAGAACAGCTGGAAATCCAGGGGCATCACGAGCCCAAGTGCGAAGCACAAGCTGGGTCGTAGGACGTGCCGGAAACAGACGATCCATCTGAAATAAAGAAGTTCAGGGTTGTCAAATCTCGGAAGGAAAGGTTAAACAAAACAATGGAAAGGAAAATGATTATCAGACTAATCAGATCAATGACAGGGAAATCGCAAAGATATCCAGCTCTCCGGGAAGATGGGATTTACGAGATCCTAAGTGTCAGTGTTAGTAAAAAAATTAACCCGAAATAGAAGAGAGGTCAGAGTCCCAGAGTAAAGATCAAGGAGTAAAAGATCCTAATACCACCCAGTTGGCGACGTGGGCCCGTAAGCCACACAGCCAAGTTAGTAAAATAGTTTTTTGACAACTAGACTCAACTTCGGCCAAGGAATTGGGAAGGGGGATTCCTAGAGGCAGTCGGCTCTGATACCAACCTGTGACGACCCCGGCTTAATCATGCACTAATCATACACGCAAATGCACATGATCAAGTCTAAGGACTCACTTGAAGATATTACAACACAACTCTAAAACATAAATAAAGCCATACAAGCTTTATATTACAAGCCAGGGCCTCGAGGGCTCAAATACATAACTCGATGGCATACAAGCGTCAGCGGAAGCATCAGATATCTGAGTACAGATATATTACAGAAATAGAGATAAGCCTTTAGAAGGCGGGGAAAAATAAAATACTACGATCGAAAGGCGTAGGCCTCCTGCCCTGGACCCTCCGATCCTACTCCTGGTCGTCAGTCGGCTCCTTGTAGTATTAGTACTCTCTGGGCTGGTAGTAGAAGTGGTCGTCGACGGGGGCGACTGGCTCAGGGGCTCCGACGTCTGGTGGCATCCAAAAGGATAATGGGGGAAAAAGAAAGTGAAGCAAACGTGAGTACTCATCCGAAGTACTCAGCAAGCAAGGACCTACACTACATATGCAACATTTTCAAAGGGAGGCTGTATTTGTGGACTGGGCTGCAGAAATGCCAGAATAGAGGGGAAAGCCTAGTCCTATCGAAGACTAGCATCTTCAACATCTTCAGCAGTCTTGCAGCATTAGAAGAGTGCAGATTAGCATAATGTAAAGTAGTAGTAGTGTCATCAACCTCGGCCAGAGATCCTTTCTCGGCTCCCTGCGAGAAAGCAATCCCAGAGTCATACTATCCAGTTCTCATCTCAAGTTCTAGTTGTACCGATCGGGATACAACTCCGAGTGTCCGTTACTGTAGGACAGGCTATCGATAGATAAGTTCTTCCCTGCAGGGGTGCACCAAGTTACCCACCACGCTCGCTTAACTCCGGCCGAACACACTTTACTGGGTCATTCCCGCCCTAGGCCAAACGATACGCCGCAACCCGACCGAATACTTAACAGAGTGGTTAGCACGCCGGACTAAACCTATGCCCCCAGAGGTCTTGGGCTATCGCCCCGGGAACTCCTGCACGTTGCGAAGGCGGCCGGAAGTAGTCCTAGCAACCCGTTAATACAAGCGCGGTTGCGTAACCAGTCCAATCCAGCGTGCGCCACTCAGTCCCTGACGTCCATTAAGCTCCGGCTGAAGTATACGACGCAGAACGCCCATACTATGCCCACGTGATGGTTAGTGCTATCAGGCCAGAGGTCCCTCGGATCAAATATCCAAACCATTTAGTGGTTTAGGAGCGCGCGGAAACGAGCAGAGACTCACGATCGATGTGACCCCGTCGCCCCGTCTCGAGGACTTGCGGCAAGGGCTAAGAATGCCCGGCCACGCCTCGTGTTCAACTCGCGGGCACCATCCAGGTCAACCCGTCTCCACATCACTTCGCAATATGCTCGCGCGGGTACCCCTCAGGGCCGACCCGTCTTTAGTAACATGGTACAGTGTAAGTCATAATATCAATAGTAACTGTGTGTCTAACACCAAGGGGAATCCTGAGGAATCACCCTCGATAGAATTCCCGCTGATGTTACCGGCAAGGCGAACGAACGAGGAATCACCCTCGAGGTCCACACTTGAAGCGTTGCAGGACGACGCTGTTATCGGGGGTGGTGCAGGAGGAATCACCCTCACCTACCACGACCGATTAACTAACCTACAAGGTTATCACGAGAAGTGCTGACGAGGTATCACCCTCGGCACTCGATAGTAACCCAGTAGTGTTGGCAACTAAGGGGAAGTGATGTGCGGTGCCGGGGCCTGGTCTTCAATCCCGTTGATCGGGTCTTCTGATATCCAGCGGGGCAGTCGGGAAATAGTGGGGGTCTCTGATAGGTCTCTACCCAGCCTATACTAAGCAGTTTAGGATAACCAGGTAGGTAACAAAGCAGGTTACAATAAACAGGCTATGCAGCAGATATAGGATAACAGTACCAGTAGCAGTTCTAATGCAAGCATAAGAGAGAAGAGAATAGGCGATATAGGCATGTTCAAATTGGGGGTGCTTGCCTGTTTGCTCTGCGGCAAGGACAAGGTCGTCAGGGGTGTCGTCGGGGACGTAGTCGTACTCCGGAGTTGCGTCTGCCTCGGGAGCTACGTCAACGTCAAGGTCTACCGAGAGAGAAGAGGGGGAAGAAACAGGTAAACATAATGCAAAGAGATGCAACACAGGGCATGCTAAGCTATGATGCAGTGCAGGGCTGCCTTAAGATGCATCTAAGTCATTTTAGTTATTTTTAGGATTAACTGGGGATTTATTAATCGGTGTGCGTGCACTATTCATCTACCGTAATCGGGCTCGGAGTTACAAGTTCTCCTACGTAGGAGGCTCCGACATGGAAACAGGCGGCACGATCAGACTTGTCTCGTCATTCTGAGCAACTTTCATGTTTTAACTTTTTCAATCCGAGCTACGGTTTAAAAGTTATTAATTTTCAAAGATTAAATGATTTTCTAGAATTATTTTTATTTAACAGAAAATGATATATGACGTCAGCATGACTCAGAGATGACGTCAGCAGTCAACAGAGACGCTGACCTGGTCAAACTGACATGTGGGTCCAGTGGGACCCACATGTCATTGACTGGGGCTAAACAGAATTGATTTAAACTAATTCAGAGAGTTATTTAGCAGCTGGCCCCACATGTCATAGACTAATTAGCATATTTAGTTTATTTTTACTTACAAAACATTTTAGTTAATTAACAGGGCGGTGGGGCCCGCGTGTCAGCGACACAGGGCTCCCAGTCAGCACAGTTGACCATGGTCAACGTGGTCAACTAGGGCCAGGGGGCCCACTGGCAGTGACCCAGGGGTGGCCCCAGGTGTGCCACGTCGGCGGTGACCGGCGGCTCGCCGGCGGCGACGCCAAAACGCGGTGGAGGGCCTCGGGCCTCGTCGAATTTCGCCTAAGGGCGACCATTTTGCGCGCGCGAGGGCGCGTTCGAACGAGCCGCGTCGACTGGTAGTGGTGGCGCAGCCGGGCTCGGCCTGATTCGACGCCGGCGATGAGGTCAGCGGTGGCGCGGCTTCGGGCGATGGTGGAAACGGCAAAATAGCGTGCTACGACTCGAGCTAATGGGGCAGGCGTGCTCTACGCGCGCGTGCGAAGATGGTGGACACGGACCCGTGTCCTTTTGGACACCGGAGGCACGCCGGCGACGAGCTCGCGCGGCGTCGCATTCGACCACGGTGGAGGAGGTAGCTAGGAGGCGCGCGAGAGAGAACAGAGAGATGGAGAAGGAAGAGGAGCTCACAGCGGAGGCACACGGTGGCCCGGTGGAAGGATAGTAGCAGCAGGACGCCACCAGGGAGGAAGTGGATCGCCGGAGACCGAGGTTGAAGACGAGGTCGACGCGCTCGGTGTAGAGGGTCCTGGCTCCGCCAAGTGGCACCACTCGACGCTGCAGTCGACGGCGGAGCTATTGGACTCGGGGAGGCGACGTGGAAGCGACGGTGGCCGCGGCTAGGAACGTCGCGCGGCGGCGACGGCGCTCGGCCGGCGGATCTGAGAGGAAAAGAGGGGCGGGGCGAGCGAGGGAGAAGGGGGGAGAGTGACGGAGGGAGCCAGGGGGAGTGGTCGGCTCGTCCTTATCCCCTCCGCCTCCCTGTTTCGTCGGTGGACGCCGGCATGTCGGCGCGCGAGCGGCGCGCGCGCGCTCGGCCACGGGCGCGGCGACACAACGAAGGAGAGAGGTAGGCGGGCCAGGTGGGCTGCGATCGGGGCACTGTGCACTAAGGCCCAGTGCACATTGCCTCGTTTTATTTTTCTTATTTCTGTTTTACTTTTTCTTTTATTTATTTTCTGTTTTGAATTAGTTAGGCCACTTTTGCACTTTTGTAAAATGTGGGAGTTGACCCAAATATTACTGTGAAATGTGAGCATTCACCAGAAATTGGTTTGGGCAAAGTTGGGTTTCATTTGAATTTGATATGATTTTAAATGTATCAAATATTGTTGTTTTGGTGCTGTTTCAAGTTGTTTGAGTCATTTAACTAACTCCAATGAGATTGATTATGGTTTTATAAATGTTCCTGGATTATTTGTCAATTAATGAACATTTTTGCAACAGTGTTTGATCAACTTCATATTTCACTTACGAATTTGAGTTGATTTTCATAATTTGAATTTGAATTGTTTCATTAATCCAAGTGACTTGGCACTGGAAATGGTCATGACTTGGCATTATCATCAGCTGATCATAGTGGCAATTACATAGGGGTGTTACAGTTCTGCTCTTTGTGCATACTTCTCTCCCTGCCGAATCGTAAAGGGGTCCTTCGGATCCCATAGGTGTCGCACGCCGACAGTATCGAAGAAATCTTCTCCTTCTTTCTGGGTATAACCCTCGGCCACAAGCCTATCCTTGTATTTTTCAATCATACCATCAGGCCTAAGCTTCTTTTTGAACACCCACTTACAACCCACTGGTTTACAACCATAGGGACATTCAGTGATCTCCCGTGTCCAGTTAGCCATGATGGAATCCATCTCACTATGGACCGCATACTTCCAGTAGTTAGCATCTGGAGATGCATAAGTTTCTTAAATAGAAGTGGGATTATCATTCACGAGGTACACAAGGAAATCATCACCAAAGAACTTTGGAATCCTCTGTCTCTTGCTCCTCACAGGAGCTTCCTTATCCTCTTCCACAGGATTTTCATCATGTGTTCGTTCATAATATTCCATAGGAATGGCGGGTTCAAGAGTCTCTTTAGATTCCTGTCTAGAAATGCTTTGCATATCTCTCATAGGAAAAATATCCTCAAAGAATGTAGCATCTTAAGACTCCATAATTGTACTGACCTTCACGTCAGGTACCTCAGATTTTACTACTAGAAATCTATAGCCAATGTTATGCTTAGCGTAGCGCAAATTAACACAGTCCATTGTCTTTGGTCCAAGCTTACGCTTTTTGGTGATCGGCACGTTGACTTTCACCAAACAGCCCTAAGTACGTAAGTAGGAAAGTGTCGTTCTCTTCTCCCATTGCTCATAGGGAGTGATCTCATTACCTCTTGTGGGAACTTTATTCAGGACATGAAATGATGTCAATATAGCCTCCCCCCATCATGCCTTTGATAAACCCGATGTATCTAACATGGTGTTAACCAAATCTGTTAGAGTACAGTTTTTTCGTTCGGCAACCCCGTTTGAGTGGGGTGAATAGGGAGCCGTCCTCTCATGAATAATACCATGTTCCGCGCATAAAGAATCAAACTCTTTCGAGAAGTACTCTCCACCATGATCTGACCGGACTCGTTTAATTTTCTTTTCAAATTGATTCTTAACTTCTGCCTTATAAATTTTAAAGTAATGTAGAGCCTCATCTTTAGTATTTAACAAATACACATAGCAATATCTAGTGGGATCATCTATCAAAGTCATGAAGTATTTCTTTTCACCTTTAGTTAACACACAATTCATCTCACAGAGATCAGAATGTATGAGCTCTAATGGTGCCAAGTGTCTCTCCTCCGCAGCCTTGTGAGGCTTGCGAGGTTGCTCTTCTTGCACACACGCATGGCACTTAAAACCTTTAGCAAAAGTGAAACTCGGGATTAAATTCAACTTAGCTGCCACATCATACAACCAAAATGAATGTGACAAAGACGTGAATACCAAACCTCAAATTTATCATCATTTGAATGAATATGGTTCACGACTTTATTACAAAATTCCGGTAGAGAAAGGCAGAACAAACCTCCACATTCATAACCTTTTCCAACAAATAGTCCATATTTTGAAACAACTACTTTATTAGACTCGTAGACCAACTTAAACCCTTCTTTACAGAGAAGGGAGCCACTAACGAGATTTTTCTTGATGGCGGGGACATGCTGCACGGTCCTTCCCGAAGTAAACTTCAGATCGACCATGCCAACACCATGAACAGAAGCACTCGCGCCATTCCCCATCAGTACAGACCCGTCTCGCATGGCTTGGTAAGAAGAGAACAATGAAATATCAGCACACACACACATGAATATTTGCATCTGTATCAACCCACCAATCAGTAGACTGACAAATTGAAAATACAGTTAATTAAATTACCGTACCCAAATGCCCCATTATCATTGTTGCTCATGGTCACGTTGACAGATTTGGAGTCATGTCCTGTCTTCTTAAACTTGTTCAGGCACTTGTTAGCCCAGTGATTTTTGTCACCACAAGTGAAGCAACCATCTTTCTTTTTGTCCTTCTTGAAGTTCTTCTTACCCTTCTTCTTGAAGTCGATATTCTGCTGGACCCTGTTCTTTCCCTTGAACTTGTGGAAATTCTTCTGTACCATATTGGCGACAGAAGTTCCCTCGGCTCCTTTACCGTGTGAGTCCTTTGCTCTTGAATTTTGCTCAACACTTAGATGACTGATGACATCCTCTACCGAGAATTCACGTCTCTGATGTTTCAGAGTAGTAGAAAAGCTTCTCCAGGAAGGAGGCAGTTTAGCAATTATGAATCCCGCGACAAACTTGTCCGGTAACTCACATTTCAGAAGCTTGAGCTCCTTAACAATGCACGGTATCTCATGAGCCTGGACCAATACAGGGTGGTTCTCAACCATCCTGTAATCATGGAACTGCTCCATGGCAGACATCTCAGTTCGAGCATCGGTTGCGCCGAATTTAGCTTCGAGCGCATCCCACAAGTCCTTGGCAACCCGCATATGTAGATATGCGTCAACTAGCTTATCTCCGATCACACTCAGAACAGCTCCAACAAAGACGATGGTGGCCTCCCTGAACTCCTTCTCCTGATCAGGAGCAATCGTTCCTTCAGGAGTACCACCAGCGACCTAGAACACGTTCATCGCTGTGAGCCATAAGGTAGTTTTGGTCTACCAACACTTAAAATGCGTACCCGTAAACAGGTTCGGTTTCAATGTTTCAGCAAAGCCATGAATCAAAAATTGCCTACAAACATTAGGTTTTTGGATTGTTGAGTATATTAACAATTTTTTGATTAATTTAATCCAAAAATAAATCATGAACATGGCATTAATAGTATTAACCTCATACTGAATCTTATCACGTAAGTGCGTACTAGACATGTAGCAGAAACATCTACGTAAACAGCTAGTACGGCCAACACAGAGATAAACAGAAGCGGGATAAATGAATTATACCCTCCGATCGGCCAAGTCATAGTCGCGGCGGCGGCGGCGGCAGTCTACTCAGCAGCCTTCTTCTGGGCTTCGGTCTGAGTCATGGTGATGTCGAAGGCGACGAGGACGTAGTCGAAGTAGTGGACGAAGATGAATAGCAGCGAGCAGTCGCATCGGAGATGCTCCCAAAAAACCTAATCGCCCTTCTCCCAGTGCAGGATCACAAAGGGCGGGGTTCCGGAGGCCTGCTCTCCCGTACAGTCGTGCACGCGGAGGACGGGATGGGATCGCCGGAGGCAGCAGCAACGAGAGGAACGACGGTGGGCGGTGTGCGCGAGGAGGCAAATGTGATCTGATCTTGGGTGATGGCTAGAGTTGCCGACGCCTCCAATATATAGGCACGATCGGGTAGGGAGACGTGGGGCTGGGCCCACGCCCGAGTCGGCAACAGCCCATGATCCGACGTCTCGGATTCATAGTGCGTCCGTTAATGACTTGTAATTAGTTGCGTTCATTAATCTATACCTACTAATAAAGGAAAGTGATATTCTTGATTTGGTTTGATCCATCACGTACTTTTGCGGCAAAGCCTCTCGTGTTTTGGAGAATCAACCCGCATTCCCCTACGTCGTTTTAAGTTGGAAAAACGGTTCGAGCCTCCGAACCTTATCACCACGAACACCGTCTCCCACATCTCGATTCCCCGCCGCCACCCGATCCCGTCATCCTCTGCATGCAGGAAGACGGCACACCGCCGCTGCTGCTCCTCACCTCACCGCTAGATCGGAATCGAGATCGAGAGGTCACAAGGGAGCACTGGTGGAGATGCTGGGCCGTCTCCTTAGGCGGACGACCCGCCGGCAGGGGATCCGCGTCGGGTGGCTGCGGACGCGCGGCGCCAGGTATGCTCGAAAGATACGTAGTTCACTGGATGGGGTCTCAGTCGCCGCCAGGCGGTGCGTGTGCGGCGCACTGAGGACTCGGCTGTCGGTGGGCTGAGGTCGCGGGGCGGCAGTGCCTATCCCCATCCCCTGCCACATGCGTTCTGGGGACCAACGAAAGGGGCTAGCATCTCACCGTGGTCGCAGTTATGTGAAGAAATTGGAGTGGAGGTCTCTAACTAACCTCACCTTAATTAAGAGCTCCGGACGCATCCTCCGCATAGTTAATTTCTTCTGACATCTCACATTTTTTCGGATCTCTTAGTCTATTCCCATCCGTATGAAGAGCTGGACTGATGCTCCTCTATCTTTTGCTCACAGTTTCTATTTCTTGAGTTGCAACATTAAAGTTTGGTTTCAACACTTGAGCCCAAAATTTTGCTTCAAATGATTCACTCAGGTCCTGTGCAGCGTGTTTCCAAAATTGGTGCGTGATGTTTGTGCAATTTTGGTTTTTTTTTTTGTACAGATTTTAATCTGATGTTCTGGACATTGACGTGTGTGTATCTGTGTTCTTGTGTAGCCAGGCTGTTCATGGGAGCCGTCGGAGGGCTGATCGTCCTTCCCAGCCCGTGTCCATGAGGTCATTGACTCTATCCGCCTCTGCCCCGCTCGCCGGCCTGGAACCTGGAGCATCTTCTACGTTGCAAGCAAAGATGAGGAAACATCTGGACCATCTTGTACGTGGTAAGAAAGATTATTTATTCATCAATCAATGGTGGGTAGCAAGTAGCTCGAAGAAGACAACAACTTTGGACACTTTTGCCTGTTTCCACAACCTGTTAATGTATCAGGATGTGTGGCTTAACTTACATGGACTAACTGTGCTCATGACATCGTTGGGTTCGTGTTGCATCGCTGCTGTTCAACCTTCTTTAGAACCCTAAACAATAGGCTCTTTCTTATCTTTGTTGTTCAAGTAACATATTAAACTTACATGGAAGCCAATTCAGATGGTTTCAGTACAGCTGTACAACCAGCTGCAAGAGCAGGAATTACCTTCCATGTAGCCATCAGGGTTCAGGAACGGATAGTTCACTTTGAAATCGCCTGATACAAACATAGTATTTTCACTCTGTTCAAATGGCATCCTCAGGAGTTCCTGATGATTTAAATTTAACAGTTAGAGTGAAGATGAATAGGATGTTGACATTTCCAGTCATATAAGAAAGTTACATTTCTCGCTGTAGTTAACCTTTTTTTTTAGATGCTCGCTGTATTTAACCTTGGCTTCAGACTTGATATGATACTCCATTTGAGATGCATTGCATATCGATACAGATAATCTTATTAGCATGCAATAAGATGCTCGCTTTAGATTAAAAATTTAAAATACCATGCTCGCTATGATTTGTTTTCCGGGTGAAATTTCATATATGGGGGAAGGATAGACAAGGCAAAAAACCGAGAAAGAGGGTGAGAGCCCACATACGGACGTCATGTTTGACGCACATGTTCATGAAACAAGTTGCAATGGGCAAAATTTAATTGTGGCCCTAATGATTCAGGTTTGTCTCAAGGTGTTTGCTCATGGTAAACCTCACCAGTGACAACTGGTAAAAGTTGAAAACTGCATCCATTTGTATTATATTCTGCTGAATAATATAACAAATTATCCATCTCTTTTAGGGTGGTTTGCTAACTTATTTGGCATAACATTTCTAACCACATCAAGTGTGCTCTTTGACAAATCCCAAACAGCCAGATATACATGTATGTCTTGATTAGGCCGCCTAATCAAGAGAGCAAACTTTCGTAATATGCTTCCAGTTCTCTCAAGTATGAGCTAATCAGTGTTATATGTCTCTAGGGAAGCTTTATCTATTTATTTCGGTCTCTGCATATATGACAGGTCTAGACTGTACGAAGGGGGTGATTGATGTTGTCGTGCATGTTAAGTTGTGCTTAACAAATGTTATTCTGCTAAGAAACATAGAACTAGGCTATTAAGACTTGCTTCTAATGGTTGTGCCTTAGATCATGAAAAGGTAAAGTGCCACCCGGCTACAACAGAAAATTGATGGAAGTCTGTTTTTTTCTGAATGTTGCAGATCATCAATTATGTATGTGAACTGTAGTCTGCCTTGAACATCATACTGTAAAGAACATTGGGATGATTTTCAAAATATACAATGATATAGCAGGTGTGTAGGATTAGAAATAGATTGTGATTGGTTCTACGCCATTGTCCCTTGGATATTTTGACTCCCTTCCTAAGTTAAGGCAACAAATGCATGCATTCTTTCTCTTTTTCCTCTTGTCCATTTTTTTTTTGGAGATCGGTAGAAAAAACAATATTGTTCAAGATTCGGTATAAAAACATCAGGTCATCAAACCCCATTTGAGTGTAGTTGTCTTGGATAAAGATTACGATGATGATGCAATGCTTGCACCCGGCAAAAAACATTCCTTGCGTCTCTTAAGTGTTGGTGGAGGAAAACAATATTTGTGTTCTCTCCGAGATATGGTGAGTAGAGAAAGGGGATGATGATCAGATAGAGAAAGGGAGGATGAAGATTTATATTGTGAAGCGGAGCTGAGTCGAAAACAGACCCATGTGTAGATGAACAAAACAAGATGGACAATTATGCCTTATTATGTGCGGTAATTGTAAGCTTTAGTTGAGCTGAGTATCATTTTGTTTCCACGGGAGGGGTGTGACGGCTTGTTTCTCCCATTGCAACGAACGGGCATTTTTGCTAGGCACAAATTAAGCACACACATGACATAGGTCTGAGCTCGGCTTGGCTCTTTCACGAAACATGGCGCGCGCGCGTAGTGACGAGGCATGGCTGGTGGCCGAGGAGGAGCGCGGGAATCACTCATCTTCTCAAGCTCCAATAGCATGTAGAAGAGGATCCCTTATAAAGGGGTCCAAAACTTCCTCCACTTCCAGGGTGGTACTAAACTTCCCACCACCTAGTCATGACACTCACATGAGCCTTTAGAGATTTTTCTGAAATTGTTTTATGGGCCTAAAGCCCATCCTATATTTCAACAGTATCTACATAGAATGCCCACAAAATTGGCTAAAATCCCAATGACTCGAAGTTTCAAACACGATTCATGAACCAGAGCACAGAGGGTTGAGAGTCAATTCGTACAGGGAGGCGCGAATTCGCAAGAGTGCAAGTTCGTAGCTGTCTAGTTGATCTACTCCCGGACCACCACACTTGATTTTATTGATGTGTCGGTAGAGAATGCAAATGGCGATATGTGGAGACTTACAGGTATCTATGGAGAGCCCAACTGGAATTGTAAACACCGTACATATCAGTTGCTGCGGGACTAGCATGCCCAGTCAAGGTTACCATGGCTTGTGATAGGGGATTTCAATGAAATCCTCTATTCTGATGAGAAGGAAGGCGGCGTACCCAGGAACCAGTCATGCCTCCAAGCATTCCAAGATGCTTTAACTGATTGTTCCCTGGAGGATTTGGGCTTCAATGGCGATAAGTTTACGTGGTTCCGTGGAGGGCTGCGAGAGAGGCTGGATCAGCTGTATCGAATGAAGATTGGGTGCTACTACACCCGCTAGCTGGACTCAGTAATTTGGAGATGGGCAAGTCAGATCATAGGCCGGTTTGTCTAGACACCGAATATCTAGAAGGGGTAGCTGACAATACTGTAAATGTCCAATGTAAGTTTGAGGCGAGATGGCTTACAGAGGAAACCGTTGCAGGGATAGTAAAAACTGCCTGGTTGAAGGCGGTAAATCAAGGGCTCTGTCCCTCGGCTGCAGAGAAGCTAGCTTCTGTTCATAATGATCTTCATGATTGGGACAGGAAGATTCTAAAAGCGCCTCGCGCGAGACTGAAGAAAGCCCAAAGGGAACTTGAGCGCCTGATGAACATTCCCTTTACACCTGAGGTTAGTGTTAAACAGAAAGAGATCTCGGTGCTGATTGAGAATCTTTTGGAGCAAGATGAGATATACTGGTCACAGCGTGGGAGAGTAAACTGGCTCCGTCATGGTGATCGAAACACAAAATACTTCAGCCACTTTGCCTCAGCTCGAAGGAGGAAAAATCTCATTAAAAAACTGCGTGTAAATGAGAGTGGGTGGGTTGAGGGGAATGATAACCTCAAACCCCTAATCTCTGATTATTTCAAAAACTTGTTTCAGTCTGATGTAGGAGAAGTGGATGCTAATCTCCTAGCATCGGTTAAGTCAGTGGTGACTAACGATATGAATACGTTACTTGTTGCTCCTTACACTAAGGAAGAAGTGCGCAAAGCTTTGTTTCAGATTGGCGACATGAAGGCCCCGGGACCGGATGGCCTACATGCAATATTCTTCAAAAGGTTTTGGCACATTCTGGGTGATGAACCAACCAAGGAAGTTCTGGATGCTATTGAAAAGAAGAAGATTCCAGAGGGATGGAACTCAACAAATATTGTTTTGATCCCCAAGTTAGAGAATCCGGAGGTAATTACCCAATATAGGCCAATCAGTCTTTGCAATGTGGTATATAAGATTATCTCCAAGATGATTGCTAATAGGCTTAAAAAAATTCTCCCTGATGTCATATCCCCAACACAAAGTGCTTTTGTGCCAGGCAGATTAATAACTGATAACATGTTGGTGGCCTATGAGTGCTTTCATGCCATTAAAAAGAAAACTCATGGCAATAATGGCTTCTGCGCAGTCAAGCTGGATATGATGAAAGCTTATGACAGAGTTGAATGGGGGTTCTTGAGAGAAATGATGGTAAAGATGGGCTTTCACTTGAAGTGGATATAGCTCATTATGGAATGTGTATCTTCAGTAAGTTACAGAGTCAGATTTAATAATACTGAGACTAATGAGTTCTTCCCCACTCGAGGATTGAGACAGGGAGATCCCTTATCCCCCTACCTGGTTTTACTTTGTTCTGAAGGTTTGTCTAGTATGCTCGCTTACGAGGAGGAAGTGGGAGGCTTAGAAGGAATAAAAGTATGCAGGAATGCCCCATCAATATCCCACTTACTATTTGTTGATGATTCTCTTATTCTTATGAGAGCTGATAACCAGAATGCGGTGACTCTTAAAAGGGTGCTGGATACATACTACAGTAGCTCTGGACAATTGGTGAGTACTCCCAAGTACAGTATTTTTTTCAGCCCAAATACCAGCGTCCTAATTAGAGAAGGAATTTGTGGAGAGTTGAATATTTTAACTGAGGCTCTATCAGACAAATATTTAGGCCTCCCAACAATGGTTGGGGTGGACCGCAGTGATTGCTTCCAACACCTCATTGATCGAGTCTGTCAGCGACTGAAAGGGTGGAAAGAGAAGGTGCTATCTATGCAAGGTAAGGAAATTTTGTTGAAATCAGTAGCTCAAGCAATACCTTCATATGCCATGTCAGTGTTCAAATTACCAAAGAGTATTTGCAAGTCAATAACAGATGAAATGTCAAGCTTTTGGTGGGGTGATGATGAAGAGAAGAAAAAAATGCATTGGTATGCATGGTGGAAAATGTGCATCCCGAAGAAGAAGGGTGGTATGGGATTCAGAGACTTACACAGCTTTAACCTTGCTATGTTAGCAAAGCAGTGTTGGCGACTGATCCAAAATCCGGACTCTTTGTGTGCGCGTGTTCTGAGTGCAAAGTATTACCCTGATGGTAACATTCTTAGTGCCGGCCCTAAGAAGGGTTCTTCATACACTTGGCAGAGTATCGTGTCGGGAATCCAAACTTTTAAAAGGGGATTCATTTGGAGAGTAGGTACAGGCTCAAAAATCAATATCTGGCATGACCCTTGGATCCCTTCAAGTGCTTCACGAAAAGTTATAACGCCACGAGGACAGATTATGTTATCCAAAGTAGAAGAGCTGATTGACCCGCATTCGGGCCAATGGGACGAAGATCTGCTGCAATCTGTTTTTAGTCCGATAGATGTCGAAAGGATACTAAGGATTCCTCTCAACGTGGGGAACGTTGAGGATTTCGTAGCATGGCATTACACAAGGTCGGGGACGTTTTCGGTCCGCTCATCGTATCATGCAGAATTCAGCCATCAATATGGTTCACGTTTGACCCTTGCTAATGGTCAAGGGGGGGCCCAAATAAATGGTATCTGGAAGGATACTTGGAGGCTCCGAGTTCCTGGCAAGATTAAACACTTCACATGGAAAGTTCTAAGGGGAATCTTGCCCTGCTATGGAGTCCTTGCGAGGCGCCATATCCCGGTCACCGTCCAGTGCCCGTTCTGCAAGGTGGGATTTGAAGATATTCAGCACTGCTTATTTACATGCTGCCGCGCAGTGGATGTTTGGACGGAGTTAGGACTGAAGGAAGTGATCCTCCAGGCAGTGATGGAGGACCGATCGGGATCAATGACCATGGAAATCCTAGAAAGAAACCAATCGCTTGTTGGGGAGCTACCAGCGGCGGAGCTGATTGTAGTAGCTGCTTGGTTCATTTGGTGGCAGCGCCACCAGTTTGTGAAGGGACAAACGATCCAAACCGCAGACCGCACAGCTATCTCCATCAAGGTGGTAGCAACAAACTTTGTAAGAGCAGCAACCCCGAAACAACCAGTACGTAAGAGAGATCATATGTGGAAAAGACCGAATAGAGGGAGTGTCAAGATCAATGTAGATGCTTCATACCATGATGCAACTTTATCTGGGGCAACAGGAGCCATAGCAAGGGATGATAAAGGACAATTCTTGTCAGCCGCGACATGGTATCTACCGCATGCGAGCGGTGCCGTTTCAGCAGAGCTACTTGCTATCCGTAATGGGCTATATCTAGCGGCAAATATTGGGTGCAATAGAATCATAATTGAATCTGATAGTGCACTGGCAATAGAGGCGGTGAACAACCATGACAACTACTTTGGTCAAGATACTGTGATGGTAATGGAGTGCAAAATGCTGGCGACAGATTTTGCTTCTGCATCTTTTGACAAATGTTTCATGGAAGCAAATTCTATAGCGGATAGTTTAGCAAAATTTAGTTTTACTTCTAGTTCTTCATCTGTGTGGGACTCTACACCCCCTGACCTTATTTCTCACCTGATTGTAAGTGACATGGCCATTATCTGAAAAATAAAGTCCTTTGATTATCAAAAAAAAAAAACTACGATGGACAATCAGCACCGTATCAAAAATAAATAAAAATTAACAGCACACTTTGCGAAAGCAAAAGCAACAAAAATAAAGCCCTCTTTCTCGGCACAGCGCCGCAAAGGCAAATAAATACAAAAGCTGAATCTGTGATGAAGTATCCAGTGTAAGCGCACTGTACCACCACGAGATCCATGCAATGGAGCCCGGCCCTTCGAGAGAAAAAAATCGGCCCTTCGAGATCCATGCAATGGAGCCGCGGGAGCCGAGCACAATCTCTCGGCTTCGGGGAGATTAGATCTCCTGTGTCATCCCCTGACCGCAGACACATGCAACGTGAAGCTCTTAACAAAGCTTCTCCGGCGCAGGCCTCCTGGCAAGTGTACGTTTATGCACCTCTGCATCATATCCCCGGCCGAACCTGAAAGGCAAAACAAAGGATGCAGCTGAACATTCCGAGGCATGTATCCAAGGGGAGCCTGCCTGCTCATATTTCGCCAGCAGGTCGCCCCCAAGTCGCAGCCGCCATGTCCGTGTCCTCCGGCTACTGCCAGGAATCAGAGGCGCACCCGTGACAAATGGCTCGGGATCCCTGACACTCCAGTCGCCTTGCCGTGGTGAGGTATAATCCCTCCCTTCCGGTTTATATGTCCCGCGCATATTCAATTTTAACAACGAAATGCAAGTTATATGTCACAAAAATGTATTATTATGAACTTCAATCGAATACGATTTCAATGATATAACTTTTATGGCATATAACTCGGAATATGCGCATGACTTATAAACCGAAAGAGAAGTACTAGTATATAACTCAATGCGAACTCTGCATCCAGGCGGTGTTAGATCAATGGTCAGTTATTTTCGATATACTCGTAATTTACCCGGTGGCACTCTTTAGGTTGAGTCCCACGCGTCGCATTGTATGTACTCCCTCCGTTCCATAATGTAGTGCCTATAGATTTTTGTAAAAGTCAAACATTACAAACTTTGACCATATTTATAGAGAAGAATAGGTACATCTAGAATACCAAATGCATATTATTAGATACATCATGACTTATATTTTCAGAATGTACATGCTTGGTATTGTAGATGTGGACATTTTTCTCTATACACTTGGTCAAAATTGGTAAAGTTTAACTTTTAAAAAAAATCTATAGACACTACATTCTGGAACGAAGGGAGTAACTTGCTGTTCCCTTTTTTTTTTTACTGGGCGGCTGGTTCATCGCAGGGCCCGTTGTTACCCCGTCCCCGTGCAGCAGCAGCACAGAAACGAGTCACGGAGAGCATGCATCCATCCAGGGAAAAGCAAAGGCTGCAGCGGCCGATGAGCCGAAAGAAATGGCGCGCATGCATGTTGTCTTATCCTGGCTGAAATCACTGTTCTGACCTTAACAGTAATCTTTGTCACAAAATAAACTTGACTTGAAAGTATTTCACGATATGACCCTTTTAGAAACGCCAGATCTCGCGGCGTTGCTGCTACACATAGAAACGCCGAGGTATGCCGCGTTTCTGCTTCACATGGAAACACCGACCTACCTCGTGTTGCTGCTCCACATGGAAACGTCATGGGCGTTGGCCTTTCTGGCTGACATGGAAACGCCAAGGGCCATGGCGTTTCTAAATGGCCCTAGCCTAGATGCTCGCCACCTCTTGTACCGGCTGACAGCCCTAGCCTTACTGACAGAATCTAGGGCGCCGGTGCATTTTCTATTGGCCGTGAAAAGCAACAAACAAACATCCCGACCTGCCATCTAGCTCAAAGGACGGCACCATGCTCCACACTGCTACCCCACGTGACCACATAGAATGATTCACTGTTGCTAACAACTGTTGTTAGTCAGTGTGATTTACTGAAAGTAGGAATTAAACATTTTCCAGCGTGAGTTACTTGAAGTAGGATTTTAACATTTTTGGTATGGCGGTTAAACAAGAATTAGTCTCATACATACTATTAGATTAATTTACAAGTGTGGCGTCTGTTATATATATATTTTTTTATTTTTCAAATAATGCCCAATGTTATTCTTGTCACAAATCATGTTAAACTATACTCTGTCATCTAAAATCTTCATTAGACAGTCTTCTAGTTGTTTTTATTTTTTATCCATCTTTTTTTACTCGGCCAAATGAACTACCACATTAGATTTTGATCAGTGATCCAAACTAATTTGCTCCTTTAGTTCCGCACCATGTTCCAAATTTTGTCCAGAGCTTATCCTCCTAAAATAAAATATATTGCGAATTTGATTGCCAAATATTGCATTTCTGGCTATCAGCAACTACATTTCGCTCGTGATTATTTTAGTAGTACATTTTGTCATATAGTACTTTAGGAAAATCTCTTGGCTCGCTCAAGATTTTGGAGGATTAGAGTTAAGAAATTTCTTACATTATGAAGCCCATAAACTGTATTAATAGTTTCCTTGTAATTCACTAACTGAGGGAAATACTCAATGGTTCCTGGGGACATCTGTCCCCGAATCTCACCAGTCATCCAAGCATGCCTATTAGTATAGTTGGTGAACTTTTTCTGTATAACAACTTTTTCTGTCTTGTTCGCATTTAACCCACTACAGTACTACCTCCCCAGCTGCCCTTGACTTTCACCACTGCTCCCAGATTCCTCTGTCCCCTGCCCAGAGCAAACTTTTTACTTTCCAGCACTATTCATACTGATTAGGGACGGTATGTTTCGTGAAGTACTAATTTGGTAAGATTTGTTTGATGTAGCACTGCTCGATAGTAGATAGAGCTAATTTCCTGAGCGTCTGATAATATTACATACCAAATGAGCGACTCAGTGACTCGGATTTTTTTCCCGATATGGTTCCTAATCAGTTGCTTACTGTTCCTCCCTGCTAGCCGACAGCAAGTAAATTTCCTATAGCTACACTTACCCACAGTGGCGGAGCCAGGAAAATTGTATCAGCAGGGCCGAATGCTGTTAAAACAGCTTGGGGAGGGCCAAGCCAATGGAAAACATGCTTTTGACAGGAAATAATCACTAATTTTTTCACTATTCATCAGCAAATTAGCACTACATCTCTGCTGTTAGGGGGGGCCAGGGCCCCTGCTGGTCCCCCCTGTCTCCGCCACTGCTTACCCACCCAGGAACCACCAAGCACCCCACACAGCCCGACTAAGAACCCTAGATCCATCTGCCTCTCCTCACCGTTCCGACCGCTCTGTGCCCCGTCCCCTAATCGCCCCTGCCGGAGCCAGCTTCATCCATTGCTCGACAGGATCCTTCAACAGCTACGGTGCTACTGCCATACTTTTTTTGAACCAAAGACCGTAGAACAATCGTTCTACGGTAATTTTCAGTCAAAGTTAAACAAAGTTATGTACATGAAGTAAAAGAAAAAAATACATCAGGGCCATCTAACCAATACCAGCTCTAGGAATGTCCATGTTAAATTAAGCTAGGTTATCTGAAATCCATCCTCTGAAAGCCTCTCTGTATTTCTCTTTGGTTCTCAGAATTATCAACTTGAGATCATCTCTGAGTAGACTTCTCCAAGATTGAACTGATGGGTTTGGAGCTTCGAAAATTTTTGAGTTCCTCTGCATCCAAATGTTCCAGCATCCCATGTTGATTATGCTCATTGCAAACTGTTTGGGCAAATGATTTAACAGAAAAGTTATTTCATCAAAAGCATTGGTGCCTCTCTCCTTGGCAGGAGCAATTGAATCCCAACATGCTAAAGCAAAAGGGCAGTCCCAGAAGAGATGTAAACTTGTTTCCCCACAAGAGCAGCTGCAGATCTCACAATTATAACTGGGCAGATGGAAATTCTTTCTGAATAGAAGATTTCTGACATTTACTCTGTCCTGCAGAACCAACCAGACAAAAATCTTATATCTCAGCATTGCAGCACTTCTCCAAATTTTCTTCAAGAGTGGTGAAGCTAACTCTTTTGTTTATTCCAAGAGAAGCACCAAGTATCTAGTGAATTGCTTAGCTGAGTAGCTTGCATGAGAGCAGTGACTTCTTGAAATTGCTGATGAGCCTGAATGGATAGAGGAGTGAAGAAATGTTCAGAAAGGTCCTCCAAGCCTTTGATTTTCTGGACTGAAATTTGTTCTTGTTTGCTGAAAGAGAATAGCTCTGGGAATTTGTCTTTAAGTATGCCCTGGTTCCAGTTATCAATCCAAAATCTAACAGTGCTCCCAGAGCCTAATTTAGGAACAGCTGCCTGTCTGAATTCAGGGACAAGCTTGAGAATACTTTTCCACCAAAAAGATCCTTGTGGTGTAGTGGTAAGCATTCTGTCAGGGTAATAAGCCTCCCAGATCATTTTGACCCAAGGAATGTCCTGCTGATTGAGGAACTTGTGGATATGTTTCATGAGCAGACATTTGTTGTGATTGGCAATATCAAGGACCCCAAGTCCTCCTCTGTCTTTTGGCTGACAAACTTTGTCCCATGCAATCAGAGCAGTGCCTCTGTCTTCCATCCCATATTTCCTCCAAAAGAAGTGCCTGAGATATTTTTTAATCTGCTCCATGACACCAGCTGGTAATGAAAGTGTGCACATGAAGAAAATGGGCAAGCTGTAGAACACAGATTTAACCAGGACCAATTTATCTCCATATGACAGCAGAGAGGAACAACCAGCAAGCCTTCTTTCAATTCTCTTCATGATGGGCATAAAATGTTCAATCTTTGGTTTGGATAGACACAGAGGTAGTCCCAAATATGTGAAGGGGAGAGATCCAACTTTGCAACCCATAATGTGAGCCAACTCCAGCATTTTATCATTTGCAGTATTGATGGGGACAATCACAGATTTTTCATAATTGACTCTCAGCCCAGTGTAAGTACTGAAGTACATGAGCAAGTTCCTGAGCTGATGGAGTTGTGCAGCATTGGCTTGCATGACTAGGACAGTATCATCAGCATACTGAATTATAGGAAAATCTTGATCATTATTATTATGCAGAGGGGCAGAAATCAGACCATTCTTCATAGCTTCATTTAGAATTGTTTGGAGCAGGTCAGCAGCTATGACAAACAGTAAAGGTGAGAGAGGATCTCCTTGTCTGACCCCTCTTTTACAGAGGAATTGTTTTCCAGGTACACTGTGACGACCCCGGCTTAATCGTGCACTAATCATACACGCAAATGCGCACGATCAAGCCTAAGGACTCACTTGAAGATATCACAACACAACTCTAAAACATAAATAAAGTCATACAAGCTTTATATTACAAGCCAGGGCCTCGAGGGCTCGAATACATAGCTCGTTGGCATACAAGCGTCAGCGGAAGCATCAGATATCTGGGTACAGATATTTTACAGAGAGAGAGAAATAGGCCTTCACAGAGGTGGGGTAAAATAAAATACTACGATCGAAAGGCGTAGGCCTCCTGCCCTGGACCCTCCGATCCTACTCCTGGTCGTCAAATGGCTCCTCGTAGTAGTAGTACTCGCCAGGCGGGTAGTAGTACTGGTCGTCGGCTGGGGCGTCTGGCTCAGGGGCTCCGTCGTCTGGTGGCATCAAATGGAATATGGGGGAAAAAGAAAGTAAAGCAAACGTGAGTACTCATCCGAAGTACTCAGCAAGCAAGGATCTACACTACATATGCAACATTGTCAAAGGAATGGCTGTATATGTGGACTGGGCTGCAGAAATGCCAGATTAGAGGGGGAAAGCCTAGTCCTATCGAAGACTAGCATCTTCAACAATCTTCGACAGTCTTGCAGCAATAGAAGAGAACAGATGAACATAATGTAAAGTAGTAGTAGTATCATCAACCTCGACCTGAGATCATTTCTCGACTCCCTGCGAGAAAGCAATCCCAGAGCCGTACTATCCAGTTCTCATCACATGTTCTAGTTGTACCGATCGGGATACAACTCCGAGTGTCCGTTACCGTAGGACAGGCTATCGATAGAAGTTTCTTCCTTGCAAGGGTGCACCAAGTTACCCACCACGCTTGCTTAACTCCGGCCAGACACACTTTACTGGGTCATGCCTGGCCTCGACCAAACAACACGCCGCAACCCGACCTAGGCTCTAAAGAGAGGTCAGCACGCCGGACTAACCTATGCCCCCGGGGATCTTGGGCCTTCGCCCCGGGAACCCTGCACATTGCGAGGACGTTTTGGAAGCAGACCTAGCAACCCCTTAATACAAAGCGCAGTTGCGTTCCCAGTCCAATCCAAAACGGGCCGCTCCTCGCTGACGTCAATAGAGCTTTGGCTGATGTATACGACGCAGAACGCCCATACTATGCCCACGTGATGGTTAGTGCTATCGGGCCAGAGGCCCCTCGGATCAAATATCCAAACCGTTAAGTGGTTTAGGATCGCGCGGAAACGAGCAGAGACTCACAATTGATGTGACCCCGTCGCCCCGTCTCGAGGACTTACGGCAAGGGCTAAGAATGCCCGGCCACGCCTTGTAGTTATCTCGCGGGCACCATCCAGGTCAACCCGACTCCACATTACTTCGCATTAAGCTCGCGCGGGTACCCCTCAGTGCCGACCCGTCTTTAGTAACATAGTTTAGTGCAAGTCACAGTATCAATGGTATCCGTGTGTCCAACACCAAGGGGGAACCCTGAGGAATCACCCTCGATGGAATTCCCGCTGATGTTACCGTCAAGGTGAACGAAGGAGGAATCACCCTCGAGGTCCACACTTGAGGTGTTGCACGACGACGTCGTTATCGGGTGTGGTGTAGGAGGAATCACCCTCGCTTACCACGACCGATTAACTAACCTACAAGGTTATCATCAGAAGTGCTGACGAGGTATCACCCTCGACACTCGACGGTAACCCAGCAGTGTCGGCAACTAAAGGGGGAAGTGACGTGCGGTGCCGGGGCCTGGTCTTCAATCCCGATGGTCGGGTCTTCTGATATCCAGCAGGGCAGTCGGGATCAAGTGGGGGTATCTGTCGTGTCTCTACCCAGCCTATACTAGGCAGTCTATGATATTCAGCAAGGTAGCAAGGCAGGTTACAATAAACAGGCTATGCATCAGATATAGGATAAAAGTAACAGTAGCAGTTCTAATGCAAGCATAAGAGAGAAGAGAAAAGGCGATATAGGCATGCTCAAAATGTGGGTGCTTGCCTGTTTGCTCGGGGGCAAGGGCAAGGTCGCCTGTGGTGTCGTCGGGGACGTAGTCGTACTCCTAAGCTGCGTCTGCCTCGGGAGCTACGTCAACGTCGGGGTCTACCGAGAGAGAAGAGGGGGAAGAAACAGGTAAACATAATGCAAACAAATGCAATACGGTGCGTGTGATGCTATGATGCAGTGCAGGGTTGCCTAAATATGCATCTAAGTCATTTTAGTTATTTTTAGAATTAACCTGGGATTTATTTACCGAAGTGTGTGCACTATTCATCAACTGGATACGGGTCCGGAGTTACGAGTTCTTCTACGTAGGCGGTTCCGACAAAGAAATGGACGGCATGATCAAAATCGTCTCATCGTTCTGAACAACTTTCATGTTTTAACTTTTTCGATCCGAGCTACGGTTTAAAAGTTATTAATTTTTAAAGATTATTTGAATTTCTGGAATTTATTTATTCATAGAAAATGAATTATGATGTCAGCATGAGGCAATGCTGACATCAGCAAGCCAACAGGACGGCTGACCAGTCAAACCTGACATGTGGGTCCAGTGGGACCCACATGTCAGCCTCTGTTAACTTATCAGAGTTAATTTAGACTAATAGAGGTTAATTAAAGGGTGTGGGCCCACATGTTAGTGAGCGATTAGTTTAATTAACTTATTTAACATTTTCTTTTTCTTTTAAATCTTTTAATTAGCGCGGGCCCACACGTCAGTGGCACTGTGCTGCCACGTCAGCACGTTGACTGGTCAAACCAGTCAACGGGGGCCCCTGGGCCCACGGCCAGTGTCGCTGACCGGTGGGGCCGGCCAGACACGTCGGCGCCGGCGCCGGAGTTGCGCCGACGGGCTCTCCGGCGGCGGTTCTTCGCCAGCGAGGCTCGGATTTGCTCACCAGTGGGCCATTTTGCGCGTGCTCGGGCTCGTTCGAACGGGCACACCGAGCCGCATCCATCTAGGGCGGCGGCGCTGCCGGAATCGGCCTGTAACGGCGACGGCGAGCGACGGGGCGGTCGCCGGAGATCGGACAGACGAGGGTTCGACGTTAGGAGGCGATGGCGAGCAAACGAAACGACTAGGCGGGGTCTACTGCGCTCCAGGAGCTCGTAGGAGCTACCGGCTCGAGCTGACGAAGCTCGGGAACGCGGCGGCGACGGATCCGGCGGTGTCCAGAGCTCGGCTGCGGCGACAGCTAGCTGGAGCGAGCGAGGAGCTTAAAAGGGGAGAAGCTGGAGACGGGGAAGCTCACCGAGCGGCTCGCACGTTTGGCCCTTGACAGTTTAGTAGCAGAAGGGCTCGTCGGAGACGACGGCGGCGTTCGGTGGCCGGAGACGCGGTCGGGGTCGATTCGTCAGCAACGGGGCTCCCCTACTCCAACTGAGCGCATCAGATGAAGGAGAAGACGCTGACGGAGCTCGCGGACGCCGTCAGCGGTCGCGGGGTCACCGATGGCCGCGAGGACGACGGTGTTGCGACGGCGGCGGTGCTCGGCCAGAGGGAGAAGAGAGGGTGCTAGCGTAGAGGAGAGGGAGAGAAGTGACGAGGAGGCCAGGGGGAATGGTTCGGGTTCGCCCTTATCCCCTCGCAGAGCGCCGCGGCGTCACGCTGTCGATCGTCGACCGGGGCGGGCGCGCTCGTCCACGGCGGCATCGACACGGGGAGGAGGGAGAAGAAGGGGGAGAGAGAGAGGTGGGCTGGGCCGTCCAGCTGGGCTGCCAGGCGCAGTGCTCGGCTTGGCCTGCCAGGTAAGTGGCTTCGGCCTTTTCCATTTCCTATTTTCTGTTTCTGTCTTTTTATTTCATTGCTGTTTTGGAAATAGTTAGGGCTTTATGCATTTTTGTAAATTGTGGGACTTGGCCCAAATAATGTAATGCAATATTACCCTTCACCAAAAATTGGTTTGGACAGATTTGGATTCCAATGAAATTAGAAATGATTTTAAATGAATTTAAATATTCTGTTTTGGTACTATTTTAATTTGTTGAGTTATTTATCTAACTTCAAATATTTTGATGATGGTTTTTCAAATGTTCCTGGATTATTTGCCATTTAATGAACATTTTTCCAACAGTGCTTGATCAACTTCATATTCCACTTATGAATTTGAGTTGATTTTCAGATGGGAATTTGAATTGGATCATTAACCCATATGACTTGGCACTGCAAATGATCATGACTTGGCAAGATTAACAGAGTGTCACAGAGCTTATTACAAGGGGGTGTTACAAGTTCTCCTCCTCTAAAAGAAATTCTCGTCCCGAGAATTTAGGAGGTAGAAGGGAAAAGTCCGGGATATTCTTCCCGAAGATGATCCTCGCGTTCCCATGTGGCTTCATCTTCAGTGTGATTCGACCACTGCACTTTCAGGAACTTGGTCGTCTTCTGACGAGTTCGACGTTCAGCTTCATCGAGGATGCGGATCGGATGCTCCTTATAGGAAAGATCATCTTGCAATTCAAGCATCTCGTGATCCACTGCGCGGTGCGGAGATTCCTTGAAGCACTTACGGAGTTGCGACACGTGGAAGACATCATGAATATGGGAGAATTGCGGTGGCAACTCCAATTTATATGCCACCTGTCCACGTCTAGCCATGATGCGGAAAGTGTAGGGTAACGCAGCAGAAAACAAAAATTTTCCGACCTACGCACCAGCCCTGGACCACTATGGAGACTGCATACAAGGTTTGATCATTTTCGTTACCGACTCGTAGCGCAGCGAAAGTAGAGTCGATGACGATCGGTGGTGCAGATCCCCGCAGCTAGGATTTACAACCTCCCAACCGCGAGGATGTATACACTCGTCTTCCCTTCGGACAGCCCTCCGGGAGGCGGTCAAACAGTCCCCCGGACGGTGTCGCGGACAGCCCTTCGGGAGGACCTTCGAAACTCGAACGGTCACTCGGACAGCCCTTCGGGAGGACTCACAGAACTCGGACCGTCACTTGGACAGCCCTTCGGGAGGCACTCACGAACAGCCCCTCGGGCACTAAGATCGAAACTACGACCTCTCTACAGAGTTGCACACATACGGTGTCAACTATCCGGCAGGGCTTCGCCGTCCAGAACTAGTTCCCACCGGAACCCAGACAGCCTTTCGGCTCTACGAAACTCTTTTCGTGGGAGGGAGAGAGAAGCCAGATCATTGCATGGCACTTGTATGTGAGAAGGAGTGAGTCTTTAGGCAGCCCCCTCCACCCCTATTTATAGGCCAAGCCCAAGGGTGGCTTCTCCAAGAAGCCAAGGGGAAAAATACCAAAGGACCCTCAAGGTGGCTTCTCCAAGAAGCAACCCAAAAAGCACTTTCACTATTCACGACGACATTTTTCAGCGTCCGTTCAAACTGAAAATATTTATGTGGGCTTAGAACATTTCCAGTACCCACTAAAATAATTTTCAACGCGTTCTGGAACAATTCCAGTTTAGTGATTTCATCTGCGAAAAGCATCTGAAGCGGTTCCGGCAGCCCCGGAACATTTCCGGTTTTTCTTCCAGAAAATTCCCAGAAGTTTCCAGAATGATTCTGGCATCCTCCAAGAATTATCAGGCATGTGCCGAAACCATTTTGACTTAATGGTATCCCCTGAAACAACTTTTCAGTTTCACCGGAACTCATCCGGTGATCTCTCTCTGCGGAACTTTTCCGCTGTCCGAAACTTTTCGGTGTCCGAAACTTTTTCGGTGATTTTCTCTCAGACTCCCTGTCTAGTATTCAGCAGATAGATGACCCTTAAGCGTGTGACCCTATAGGTTCGGTGAAGTATAGACATGACACGGAACCCCTTCCGATCAATGATCAACATCGGAGCCGTGGACACCCATATTGACCCCTATACCCACACGAATGAATATTCGAGTGAACCTCCAGTTGCCGTGTGCTATTCCTGTTGCTTCGCGATATGTTACAAATACCCGAGGTGAGACATGTAGGCATTCCCGTGGATCAACAACTTGTCCACTATGCTAGTTACCTCATTACCGGTATTGTTCTCTTTTCTCGTTACCGTGTTCCGGCATCCCCGTGATCAAATCACATAGTGTCTGGCCAGACGATGATGGATACCGTAACACCGAGAGGGCCCAGAGATATCTCTCCATCGTCGGAGGAGCAAATCCCAATCTTGAGCTATCAAGTTACTTGACATACTTTCCCATGAACCCGTAAGCCGCCGTAATAGCCATCCATTTACGGATGACGTTTAACAAACCCCAAAGTTCATGAATCAAGCATGAAGAAACTCAATACTCTCATGGTCTGAGGAATCATGCAAACATTAACCATCTCTGTGTTATTAACCATAAACTTGTGACGAATGTATCTCATAGCATAACATCAATCGGGTCGATTCAACACAAATGTTCTTCTAACATTTGTGCCCTCAAAGTTGCTGGCATAGACATGCCTATGATTGGGAAAACATAATCATCATGCAACACCTGAGCTAGTCTTAGAGGCATGACTAGGAATACATTTTACCGTTTATTATTCCACACGTGCACATGGGTTTTCCCCAGAGCCTTTATGGATATACGGGCTCGGGAACCACAGCAGTTATAGCATGGAACATAAACCTAATTATGAACACGGAGATAAATAATAACATTTATTATTGCCTCTAGGGCATATCTCCTACAGACTCCCACTTGCACTAGAGTCAATAATCTAGTTAATGCCAATGCACTTTACACCTGTGGCACACCGGTGTAAATATGCTTCGCTTGTGGTATAGCCTGATGTCCAACGGATCTGACGACTTCAGCTCCGTGTGTATCTTTGCATATCCTCACATTTTCACGCTTTCACAAAATTCATATTTTGTGTGGACTTGGCTTTGTATGTATGTGAATCACAGGTCGAACCTGGATTCCTCAGACTGAGTTACGGAGCAACTACCTGCAGTAGTGTCCCATTGACAAAAGCCATCTTGGAACCATACTAAGTTCATGAATGAACTATATGATTCAACATCTTCTTTCTCGCTTTTAAAAGCGGCAACATACTTCGCCTCTGTTATAGAATTCGCCACAGTAACTTGTTTGGAACAATTTCCAACTACCGTGCCACCATATTGTGTTTTACACAAAACCCTCAAATTAAATCAAAAATCGCTTGGAGCATGGATGAAGACTGTATCGATGTAACCTTTTACAACGAAATCTTCATGATCTCCGCTTGCGAGAAAACATGTCATCAGTGCTACTATAGTACTCAATGACCCTTTTTCACTGTTGTCCCATGATCAGAACTTTTGATCACCTTGGTATTTATACTCGCAACAATTTTGGAGTATTGGACATATCTGGTTGTTTTTACATACCATGGAATACATGATTAATCCAAACACAAGAGTGTGTGGAATCTCCATCATGTATTTTGCTCATCAGTGTTTTGGGACACCGAGTCTTGCAAAAACTCTTTCCATGTGACTTCGGCAAGAATCACTCCTTGACGGTTTTTAATGCTAAAAGGTTTTAGCATTTTGTCAATATGTATCTTTGCTCAGCCCCATCAGGTAAATCTATCTCCATAGATCATCATGCCTAATATTAAGGCTATTTAGCCCAAGCACTTCATCAAAAAACCCTTTTTAAATGAAGTCCTAATTCGTGTCAAGAAATTTAATTCCAATTAACAATGTGTCAAGCACACAACGTTTTTAGAAATATTATTATGCTCCCACTTACTTTCTTGAATCACAAGCATCTTCGTTACCCATTGATGAAGTCAAAACCCTTTTAACCATTTCATCAAAACACAAAGATTCCAACTCCATTTTGCTCTCTTTTGTCCATTGCTGGAACTCTGAAGTTTGCATACTTACTAGCATCCTCTGGATTGACAAAATACCTTGGACTGTAACACATGCAAGTCCTTGGTTTCATTTCCATCAGGTGGAAATCCTTTTGTCATCCATTGTTTTATATCTCATGATATGAAATATGTATTAATTGCTAGTTCAACCCGAACCGACTTTAAGCATTGCTACGGTGAAGCAACCTCATCGTAGTCAACTCCTTGAACTTGTATATTGCAACAAGTCGAGCTTTATGGATAAAACATTTTTATTCGTATCAGTTATAGTTCCATAAATATTCGTCAGACTCTAAGTCTTCCGAAAGGTGTATCAAGGTTTTAATCTTGAATCACTTATATGGAAACTATCTCGGATTGTATTGGCATTTAGCCAATTCCGGAGTCAGGGCCCATCAACGCTTCCTTGTGTATCGTAGGTATACTGTTGTCTAACAACAATATCTCATTTGCGCACCTGAGAGGTTTGCACGAGCCTTGCCTACGTGGTTCAGCTGCAAGTTCGACCGAAGTCCATACATTTTATTGTAGAGACTTCCGTATCAGTCGCAGTAGGAAACTCTGGAATTGCTTCCAAGGTCTCTTTCCTTTGACCTGATGACGACGATACTGTTTATCTTGTCGAGTTGCACTATTCTCCCACTCACCTTTTGAAAGAACCATTTTCTTCAAAAAGCATACCGTTCTTTGTGGCAAACCTATTTGCCTCGGTATAGTGAGGGAGGAATACCCAATTACTTGGGATAACCTACAAAGTAGCACTTGCCTGATTTGAAATAGGTTTGTAACCTTTTACACAAGCCCCATATTCCAAATGTTAAGAAAAGATATGACATGGTTGGGCATACCATACCATGGTGTCATTTCAACAGACCCGATGGAGCTCTTTTCAGTGTAAAAGCCGCAGTCTCTAAAGCATCACCTTAAAAGGGATAATGGCAAATTTATTCATGTCATCTTTGATCTTACCATGTCATAAATGGTTCGATTACATCTTCACGGACTTTCCACTCACAGTGGTGTTCCGGGAGGTGTAAGTTATGAAACTCTTTTCACAACTCATCAGACATTCGCTAAACTTGTAACTCAAATATTTCTTTCTGCAATCGAATTGTAGAAACATAATTTTCTTGTTACAATAACTTCTACTTCATTTTGAAAACCTTTCAAATGATTTCAAAAGATCCAGACTTACGTGTCATCAAGTAAATATCCATATATCTACTTGAGTCATTTCTGAAGATAGATAAATCCACTACTTGCAACAACATTTATCGGACTACATATATCAAAATGTATGATCACCAATAAGTTCTTTGCTCGTTCCTTATGGCCTGTGAACGGTATTTCAGTCACTTTACTTTTCGGAGGAAAGTTGCAAGTGTCAGGTGATTCAAAATCAAACGACTTCAAAATCCATCATAATGGAATTTTCCATGCGGGTTTCTCCAATGTGACCAAATGCAGTGCCACACTTGTGTGGTATTCTTTTAGTCTTATGACATTTAGCGTCAGTGTTATGGATGTATCATATTACCATCAATATTCATAACATACGTCCCATCTAGGATGGAAGCATGGCCCTTCATGTTATTCATAATACTGAACAACAATTGTTGTTTTTATGAACAACTCTTTTGCAACAAAAATTGTGCAACGAGCTAGAGTGTATGAAACTCTAAAATGAATTATGAAAGTAAACCCAGAGGTAATGTATTATTATCAATATTCATAACATACATCTCATTCATAATGAAAGTATGGCCCTTATGTTATTCATAACATCGAACATCAATAGTTCTCTTATAAACAACCTTCTTGCAAGATACCTTATGCAATGGGCTAGAGTTTGTGAAACTCCAAACGAATTATAAAAATAAATACAGACGGTAATACACCGATGGAAGGTATAGTAACATTTACTATGTTCCCTGTGTATACCTAAACCTCATTTCTGGCTAGTCTTTTAGGCCATAGTAGTTCTTACATCGAATTGCAACAGAATGCAATCGAGCGGGTATCTTTGTGATTGTCTCACAATACCCAAGAATTAGTGATTAACATGTTTAACCATAATTCCCAAGAACTATATCTTTTACCAGCCTTCTATACATCAAAAACTTGTATGACATTCATACATGAGCTGGATATTCCAGTCTTCTTTCTTTTTGCCTTTATACTTCTAACAGTTTAACTTTCAGTATTTCTCCTACTCTCAGAAGAAGCATCCAACTTAAGAGTGGCGTTAGCCCCGGACTTCCTAGGCATGAAAGTTTCACTAACACCCTTCAGACACTTCCTTTCTCTTTAAGTTGTTGTTTTATTCACCTTTCATCATATGACAGGCGTTCTTCTGGATCCCTCTCTTATCAGTCTAATGCATAGTAAACTCCTTTACTAATAGTTTACAAACAAACATTGCTTTGGATATCTCATATCTTTTAGCCTTTGTCTGTCTCTGAAAATGATTTTCAGATTCCATGAATATCACATAACTATCCAAACTTTCGAAGTTCGGGTCTCATGGAAGCAAATGTATTGCACTTGACTGAAACGGAATTCTAGCTTTTGGATCGAAGGACGAGAGTCACATGATCCATAGCATAAGCGAAAGAATACCGAAAGTATGCGATAGGACAAAGTCCTTCTCGGCACTCTTGAGGACAATCCTCACATTACGTTACCAACCGTAAAGTTTTAACCAGATATTTAACAGCTATTCAATTTTAACAGGGAAGGTGGAAATGCGAGCCATTATTCTACAACTATTATGCAAATCACACTTAGACAGTGTTCAAAATTAATTGCACTGAGAATTAAACAAGTTAATTCTACAGTGCGCTCCCACTCAAATCAATATCTCTCATAATTGATTGTGAGTGATTCAAGATCCATATTACAATTCAACGCCAAGGATGTGTCCATCTTAAGTGACGAGAATTGCAATCGATAGGCCAACTTGCCAATCACATCTCTATGTGACTCTTGTTCATCTTTCGATGGGCGTGTTCCGAGCTCAGGACGCTCCTCCAGAACGTCAAGACAACCAAGTGATCTCACTGCGAGGTCTCAACTCACCCGCCTCACACTTCCCTAATCGTTCGCACCCATGTGTCCATGTGATGCCCCGAAAAGTTAGGTGCCGTGACGGTGCTACACTTGGGAGAACACTAACTACTTGATATTTTTGTGAGAGATCACCCTAATAAAAGCGACTACCGCGCAATCAAAAAGGGTGCATCATAAGGGATAAACATCTCAGGCAATTCATAATAGCATGATATGGTATAGCCCTTTCTGACGGAGAAGTCTTGTATTTCTTCGTCTTCGGCATTCGCGTCGGTGTTCACCTTCGCGAAGATTTCCACCACCTTGTCGATGCACCAGATAATATTGCTATCTCTATAGCTAATAAAATAATGCATTACAACAAGATTGACACGCAGGTCATTTAAAGTGCAATCATATGGCTCCAGCCATCATGCCGAATCATGACACGCAGGTCATGTTAATTAATTTACATCATATAGTCATCTCATACATAATCAAATTATTATGAGCACTGCTATACCACATCAAATGCACATGCAAACCCTCCTACAAAACCAAGTTAGACGCCTCTAATCGGTTCATGCAAAAACTTGTTTTACGTGGCTTCTAAGGTTTCGAAATAAACCGAAGCTACCAACGTCCATCATCAAGTATGATAATTCAAGTCGCTAGATTAACTTTCCAGGGTGTATGAAAACCGAGATAATAAAATCTCAAGCCCCATACTAAACTTCGTCATACGCATGACCCCCGTGCAGATCATATCTGCATTGCCCTTTCGTCTGTGAAATTTCATCTTTCTTTTTAACTAAGGTGGAATTCAATGAACTGTTAGCACTTCGTTGATCAATCAGGATCGCGGATTGCCAGAACTTTGAAACTCCACCATACTGTTATCAAGATCAGAAATATGCAAATTCCAGGGAAGCAACAAGAACATCGGGTAATAGATTTCATCTGCTACCCGCACAAATAATTTTCAGTAGTAGAACTCATCTACTACCTAATTATATTGTGCAACACCCATACATCTCTATGTATTCTAGATCGCAACCTGCATCTACGCATAGCACGGCTCATGATGCCACTGTAGGGTAACGCAGCAGAAAACAAAAAATTTCCGACCTACGCACCAGCCCAGGACCACTATGGAGACTGCATACAAGGTTTGATCATTTTCGTTACCGACCCGTAGCGCAGCGGAAGTAGAGTCGATGACGATCGGCGGTGCAGATCCCCGCAGCTAGGATTTACAACCTCCCAACCGCGAGGATGTATACCCTCATCCGCCACTCGGACAGCCCTCCGGGAGGCGGTCGGACAGTCCCCCGGACGGTGTCGCGGACAGCCCTTCGGGAGGACTCACAGAACTCGGACCGTCACTTGGACAGCCCTTCGGGAGGACTCACAGAACTCGGATCGTCACATGGACAGCCCTTCAGGAGGACTCACAGAACTCAGACCGTCACATGGACAGCCCTTCGGGAGGACTCACAGAACTCGGACCGTCACATGGACAGCCCTTCGGGAGGACTCACAGAACTCGGACCGTCACATGGACAGCCCTTCGGGAGGGACTCTCGAACAGCCCCTCGGGCACTAAGATCGAAACTACGACCTCTCTACAGAGTTGCACACATACGGTGTCATCTATCCAGCAGGGCTTCGCCGTCCAGAACTAGTTCCCACTGGAACCCAGACAGCCTTTCGGCTCTACGAAACTCTTTTCGTGGGAGGGAGAGAGAAGCCAGATTATGCATGGCACTTGTATGTGAGAATGAGTGAGTTTGGGCAGCCCCCTCCACCTCTATTTATAGGAGAAGGAGGGGTGGAGGGGCTGAAATTTCAGCCACATCCATCCATGTCATCTCCAAGATATTTTGGAGCAAAAGCCCAAAAATGTGGCTTTCCAAAAAGTACTTTCACTATTCACGACGACATTTTTCAGCGTCCGTTTGAACTGAAAATATTTATGTGGGCTTAGAACATTTCCAGTACCCACTAAAATAATTTTCAACGCGTTCTGGAACAATTCCAGTTTAGTGATTTCATCTGCGAAAAGCAGCTGAAGCGGTTCCGGCAGCCCCGGAACATTTCCGGTTTTTCTTCTAGAAAATTCCCAGAAGTTTCCAGAATGATTCTGGCATCCTCCAAGAATTATCAGGCATGTGCCGAAACCATTTTGACTTAATGGTATCCCTTGAAACAACTTTTCAGTTTCACCGGAACTCATCCGGTGACCTCTCTCTGCGGAACTTTTCCGCTGTCCGAAACTTTTTCGGTGATTTTCTCTCAGACTCCCTGTCTAGTATTCAGCAGATAGATGACCCTTAAGCGTGTGACCCTATAGGTTCGGTGAAGTATAGACATGACAAGGAACCCCTTCCGATCAATGATCAACATCGGAGCCGTGGACACCCATATTGACCCCTATACCCACACGAATGAATATTCGAGTGAACCTCCAGTTGCCGTGTGCTATTCCTGTTGCTTCGCGATATGTTACAAATACCCGAGGTGAGACATGTTGGCATTCCCGTGGATCAACAACTTGTCCACTATGCTAGTTACCTCGTTACCGGTATTGTTCTCTTTTCTCGTTACCGTTTTCCGGCATCCCCGTGATCAAATCACAAAGTGTCTGGCCAGACGATGATGGATACCGTAACACCGAGAGGGCCCAGAGATATCTCTCCATCGTCGGAGGAGCAAATCCCAATCTTGAGCTATCAAGTTACTTGACATACTTTCCCATGAACCCGTAAGCCGCCGTAATAGCCATCCATTTACGGATGACGTTTAACAAACCCCAAAGTTCATGAATCAAGCATGAAGAAACTCGATACTCTCATGGTCTGAGGAATCATGCAAACATTAACCATCTTTGTGTTATTAACCATAAACTTGTGACGAATGTATCTCATAGCATAACATCAATCGGGTCGATTCAACACAAATGTTCTTCTAACATTTGTGCCCTCAAAGTTGCTGGCATAGACATGCCTATGATTGGGAAAACATAATCATCATGCAACACCTGAGCTAGTCTTAGAGGCATGACTAGGAATACATTTTACCGTTTATTATTCCACACGTGCACATGGGTTTTCCCCAGAGCCTTTATGGATATACGGGCTCGGGAACCACAGCAGTTATAGCATGGAACATAAACCTAATTATGAACACGGAGATAAATAATAACATTTATTATTGCCTCTAGGGCATATCTCCTACAGAAAGGACCAATATAGCGAGGAGCTAGCTTGCCCTTGATTCCGAACCGACGGGTGCCCTTCATTGGAGTGACACGTAGATAAGCATGATCACCAGGTTGATAGATCACACCCCATTGCTTGCGATCATAATTACTCTTCTGATGGTCTTGAGCTGCTTTGAGATTCTCCCGGACAATTCGGACTTGTTCTTCAGCATGTTGAATAATGTCCGGTCCAACAAGAGGTCGTTCCCCAGTTTCTGACCAATTCAGAGGGGTTCGACATTTACGACCATAAAGAACCTCAAAGGGGGCCATTTTTAAGCTGGCTTGATAGCTGTTGTTACAAGAGAACTCGGCATATGGGAGAGATTCCTCCCATTTCTTACCGAAGGATACAACACAAGCTCGAAGCATATCTTCAAGCACTTGATTAACGCGCTCAACTTGGCCTTGGGATTGGGGATGATAAGCTGAACTCCAGGTAATATGAGTTCCCATTGCTTTCTGAAAACTTTCCCAGAAATGGCCAGTGAAAATGCTGCCACGGTCTGAACTGATTTCTTTGGGAATACCATGAAGTGAAACAATTCTGGAGATATATAGCTCTGCTAGCTGACTAGCAGTAGTAGTCTCCTTAACTGGCAGAAAGTGTGCAACCTTGGAAAGTTGGTCGACGACGACAAGAATAGCATCGTGACCCTTCTGAGACTTGGGAAGACCAGTAATGAAGTCCATTTGCACTTTATCCCACTTCCACAGAGGAATAGGAAGTGGTTGCAGAATTCTAGCAGGTTTCTGATGTTCTGCCTTCACGCGACGACAAACGTCACACTCGGCAACATAACGAGCAATATCTTGCTTCATTCTAGACCACCAGTACCTTTGACGAAGATCTCGATACATCTTGGTACTACCCGGATGGATAGATAGCGGTGTATCATGGGCCTCCTTCATGACTTTGTCAGTCATCAGCCCGAAGCGAGGTACTACAATGCGGTCTCGGAAGTACAAGGTTCCATCTTCAGCAATCGAGAAATCCCTGTACTTTTCAAGGTGAAGCTCTTTCTTCATTAGACCAATTTCGGTATCTTTAGTTTGCGCAATCTTGACAGCTTTCTCAAGATCTGGTTGTATCACAAGGTTATTAAGAGAACCTTGAGGAATGATGCAGAGGTTCAGCTTGCGTAATTCCTCATATAGCTGGGGTTGAGCTTGCTTTACCATGAGGTTACTACAATATGACTTGCGGCTCAAGGCATCAGCCATCACATTAGCTTTGCCAGGAGTGTAGGAAATGCCACAGTCATAATCGGTGATTGTTTCCAACCAACGCTGCTGACGAAGATTGAGTTCCGGTTGAGTGAATAAGTACTTCAAGCTCTGATGATCGGTGTAAATCTCACACCGATATACCAAGGAGGTAATGACGCCACTGCTTCAAAGCATAAATCACAGCAGCAAGTTCAAGGTCATGCACTGGGTAATTCTCTTCATGTGGACGCAATTGTCGCGAAGCATAAGCAATTACCCTTCGCTCTTGCATTAGGACACAACCTAGTCCTTGGCGAGAGGCGTCGCAGAAGATCACAAAATCTTTGCGAGAGTCTGGAGGAGCAAGGACTGGGGCAGAAGTCAGCTTGTCCTTGAGGGTCTGGAAGCTTTCCTGACATTTGTCTGTCCACTCAAACTTAACGCCTTTGTGGAGCAGATTAGTCAGGGGCTTGGCAATCTTACAGAAATTTTCGATGAATCGTCGACAATAACTTGCAAGCCCGAGGAAACTTCTGACTTGTTTGACATTTTTCGGAGGGGTCCAGTCAAGAATAGCCTGAACTCGCTCCGGGTTAACTGCGATACCATCCTTGGAGATGACATGTCCAAGGTAGGTTACCTCAGAAAGCCAGAATTCGCACTTAGAGTACTTGGCATATAACTTGTGCTCTCGTAGTCTCTCCAGAACAAGACGAAGGTGCTCATCATGTTCTTCTTTGTTCTTCGAATAAACCAGAATATCATCTAGATATACCACGACGAATTTGTCGAGGTAATCCATGAATATGTAGTTCATTAAGCGGGAGAATGTAGCTGGAGCGTTTGTTAAGCCAAACGACATAACGGTGTACTCGTAAGAGCCATAACGAGTAACGAATGCAGTCTTCGGAATATCCTCTTCGCGGACACGGATCTGGTGATAACCCAACCTCAAGTCGAGTTTAGAAAACACCGAAGATCGATCAACTTGCAGGATCCTACTCTCCGTGTGCACTCTGATGCAGAATCCGGTCTTATTAAATGACAACTCGGAGTATAATACAACTCGGAGAGAAAGGTTAAACAAAACAATGGAAAGAAAATGATTATCAGACTAATCAGATCAAAGACAGGGAAATCGCACTGAATCCAGCTCTCCGGGTGGATAGAATTAACGAGATCCTAAATGTCGGTGTTAGTAAATTTTATTAAACCCGAATAGATGAGAGATTAGAATCCCAGAGTAAAGACGAGGAATAAAAGATCCTAATACCACCCAGTTGGCGACGTGGGCCCGTAAGCCACACAGCCAAGTTAGTAAAATAGTTTTTGACCACTAGACTCAACTTCGGCCAAGGAATTGGGAAGGGGGATACCTAGAGGCAGTCGGCTCTGATACCAACCTGTGACGACCCCGGCTTAATCGTGCACTAATCATACACGCAAATGCGCATGATCAAGCCTAAGGACTCACTTGAAGATACCACAACACAACTCTAAAACATAAATAAAGTCATACAAGCTTTATATTACAAGCCAGGGCCTCGCGGGCTCGAATACATAGCTCGTTGGCATACAAGCGTCAGCGGAAGCATCAAATATCTGGGTTCAGATATTTTACAGAGAGAGAGAAATAGGCCTTCACAGAGGTGGGGTAAAATAAAATACTACGATCGAAAGGCGTAGGCCTCCTGCCCTGGACCCTCCGATCCTACTCCTGGTCGTCAAATGGCTCCTCGTAGTAGTAGTACTCGCCAGGCGGGTAGTAGTACTGGTCGTCGGCTGGGGCGTCTGGCTCAGGGGCTCCGTCGTCTGGTGGCATCAAATGGAATATGGGGGAAAAAGAAAGTAAAGCAAACGTGAGTACTCATCCGAAGTACTCAGCAAGCAAGGATCTACACTACATATGCAACATTGTCAAAGGAATGTCTGTATATGTGGACTGGGCTGCAGAAATGCCAGATTAGAGGGGGAAAGCCTAGTCCTATCGAAGACTAGCATCTTCAACAATCTTCGACAGTCTTGCAGCAATAGAAGAGAACAGATGAACATAATGTAAAGTAGTAGTAGTATCATCAACCTCGACCTGACATCCTTTCTCGACTCCCTGCGAGAAAGCAATCCCAGAGCCGTACTATCCAGTTCTCATCACATGTTCTAGTTGTACCGATCGGGATACAACTCCGAGTGTCCGTTACCGTAGGACAGGCTATCGATAGAAGTTTCTTCCCTGCAGGGGTGCACCAAGTTACCCACCACGCTTGCTTAACTCCGGCCGGACACACTTTACTGGGTCATGCCCAGCCTCGGCCAAACAACACGCCGCAACCCGACCTAGGCTCTAAAGAGAGGTCAGCACGCCGGACTAACCTATGCCCCGGGGGTCTTGGGCCTTCGCCCCGGGAACCCTGCACGTTGCGAGGACGTTTTGGAAGCAGACCTAGCAACCCCTTAATACAAGCGCAGTTGCGTTCCCAGTCCAATCCAAAACGGGCTGCTCCTCGCTGACGTCAATAGAGCTTTGGCTGATGTATACGACGCAGAACGCCCATACTATGCCCACGTGATGGTTAGTGCTATCGGGCCAGAGGCCCCTCGGATCAAATATCCAAACCGTTAAGTGGTTTAGGAGCGCGCGGAAACGAGCAGAGACTCACGATCGATGTGACCTCGTCGCCCCGTCTCGAGGACTTGCGGCAAGGGCTAAGAATGCCCGGCCATGCCTCGTAGTTATCTCGCGGGCACCATCCAGGTCAACCCGACTCCACATTACTTCGCATTAAGCTCGCGCGGGTACCCCTCAGGGCCGACCCGTCTTTAGTAACATAGTTTAGTGCAAGTCACAGTATCAATGGTATCCGTGTGTCCAACACCAAGGGGGAACCCTGAGGAATCACCCTCGATGGAATTCCCGCTGATGTTACCCTCAAGGTGAACGAAGGAGGAATCACCCTCGAGGTCCACACTTGAGGTGTTGCACGACGACGTCGTTATCGGGGGTGGTGTAGGAGGAATCACCCTCGCTTACCACGACCGATTAACTAACCTACAAGGTTATCATCAGAAGTGCTGACGAGGTATCACCCTCGGCACTCGACGGTAACCCAGCAGTGTCGGCAACTAAAGGGGGAAGTGACGTGCGGTGCCGGGGCCTGGTCTTCAATCCCGATGGTCGGGTCTTCTGATATCCAGCAGGGCAGTCGGGATCAAGTGGGGGTCTCTGTCGTGTCTCTACCCAGCCTATACTAGGCAGTCTAGGATATTCAGCAAGGTAGCAAGGCAGGTTACAATAAACAGGCTATGCATCAGATATAGGATAACAGTAATAGTAGCAGTTCTAATGCAAGCATAAGAGAGAAGAGAATAGGCGATATAGGCATGCTCAAAATGGGGGTGCTTGCCTGTTTGCTCGGGGGCAAGGGCAAGGTCGCCTGTGGTGTCGTCGGGGACGTAGTCGTACTCCTGAGCTGCGTCTGCCTCGGGAGCTACGTCAACGTCGGGGTCTACCGAGAGAGAAGAGGGGGAAGAAACAGTAAACATAATGCAAACAAATGCAATACGGTGCGTGTGATGCTATGATGCAGTGCAGGGTTGCCTAAATATGCATCTAAGTCATTTTAGTTATTTTTAGAATTAATCTGGGATTTATTTACCGAAGTGTGTGCACTATTCATCAGCCGGATACGGGTCCGGAGTTACGAGTTCTTCTACGTAGGGGGTTCCGACAAAGAAACAGACGGCACAATCAGACTTTTCTCGTCGTTCTGAGCAACTTTCATGTTTTAACTTTTTTGATCCGAGCTACGGTTTAAAAGTTATTAATTTTTAAAGATTATTTGAATTTCTGGAATTTATTTATTCATAGAAAATGAATTATGATGTCAGCAGCAGGCAATGCTGACATCAGCAAGCCAACAGGACGGCTGACCAGTCAAACCTGACATGTGGGTCCAGTGGGACCCACATGTCAGCCTCTGTTAACTTATCAGAGTTAATTTAGACTAATAGAGGTTAATTAAAGGGTGTGGGCCCACATGTCAGTGAGTGATTAGTTTAATTAACTTATTTAACATTTTCTTTTTCTTTTAAATCTTTTAATTAGCGCGGGGCCCACACGTTAGTGGCACTGTGCTGCCACGTCAGCGCGTTGACTGGTCAAACCAGTCAACGGGGGCCCCTGGGCGCACGGCCAGTGTGTAGGAGATATGCCCTAGAGGCAATAATAAATGTTATTGATTATCTCCCTGTTCATAATTAGGTTTATGTTCCATGCTATAACTGCTATGGTTCTCGAGTCTGCAAATAAAACGAGGCTCGGAGGAAGACTCATATGCACGTGTGGAATAATAAACGGTAATATGTATTCCTAGTCTGGCCTCTAAGACTAGCTCAAGTATTGCATGATGGTTCTGTTTTCCTGATCATGGGCATGTCTATGCCAGCAATTTTGAGGGCACAGTGTTAGAAGAACATTTGTGTTGAATCGACCCAAATTGATGTTATGCTATGAGTTACATTCGTCACATATTAATGGTTAATAACACAGAGATGGTTAATGTTTGCAAAATTCCTTAGACCATGAGAGTGTCGAGTTTCTTCATACTTGCTTCATGAACTTTGGGGTTTGTTAAACGTCATCCGTAAATGGGTGGCTATTACGGCGGCTTGCGGGTTCATGGAAAAGTGTGTCAAGTAACTTGATAGCTCGAGATTGGGATTTGCTCCTCCGACGATGGAGAGATATCTCTGGGCCCTCTCGGTGTTACTGTATCCATCATCGTCTGGCCAGACACTTTGTGATTTGATCACAGGGATGCCGGAACACGGTAACGAGAAAAGAGAACAATACCGGTAACGAGGTAACTGGCATAGTGGACAAGTTGTTGATCCACGGAAATGCCTACATGTCTAACCTCGGGTATTTGTAACATATCATGAAGCAACAGGAATAGCACACGGCAACTGGAGGTTCACTCGAATATTCATTCGTGTGGGTATAGGGGTCAATATGGGTGTCCACGGCTCCGATGTTGATCATTGATCGGAAGGTGTTCCGTGTCATGTCTATACTTCACCGAACCTATAGGGTCACACGCTTAAGGGTCATCTATCTGCTGAATACTAGACAGGGAGTCTGAGAGAAAATCACCGAAAAGTTTCGGAGACAACGGAAGAGTTCCGGAGAGAGAACACTGAAAAAGTTTCGGTAAAACTGAAAAGTTGTTTCGGATAAAACCATTGATCCAAAAAGGTTTCGGCAAGCACCGGGAATGTTTTGGAGGTTGCCAGATTGGTCTGGTAATTTCTGGAATTTTTCTGGAGAAAAAACCAAAAAAAAAAAGTTTCGGAGCTGCCGGAGTTGTTTACCGGGTAAACAAAGATGGTTTTAAATTAAACCACCATACTGGAAATGTTCCAGAGCGCGTCCAGATAATTTTAGAGGGTGTCGGAAATGTTCTGGGACCTTCTGGAATTTTTCAGAAATAATAGTCGCGGAAAACATCTTGTCCCAGCGTGAGGGGACAAGATCCCACGGATCGTGGGGGCTGTTTTTGGGGGGGCCCCCTTTGGGAGCAGCCCCCTTGTGGCTGGACAAAATGTTGGGGGGGGCCCCCATGGTGGGGGGCAGCCCCCACAAATGGTGGAGAGTGTTGGGAGGAAGGTGGGGCCCCATGGGGGAACACCATGGACAAGGGAACATGTTTTTCCCTTGTTTGGTGGGAACATGTTCTCCTTGTTTTGTGGGAACATGTTTTCCCCATGTTTAGTGGGCTGAATTTTCAGCCCCTTCCACCACTATATAAGGAGGAGGAGAGGTGCTCTCCAACTCCACTCCAACTCTCTCACACAAGCCATGCATGATCTGGCATTCTCTCTCCCTCCCACGAAATAGTTTCGTAGTGCCGAAAGGCTGTCTGGGTTCCGGTGGGAACTAGTTCTGGACGGCGAAGCCCTGCCGGATAGATGGCACCGTATGTGTGCAACCCCGTAGAGAGGTCGTAGTTTCCTCCTTTTGCCCGAGGGGCTGTTCGAGTGTCCTTCCGAAGGGCTGTCCGAGTGACGGTCCGAGTTCTGTGAGTCCTCCCGAAGGGCTGTCCACGACACCGTCCGGGGGACTGTCCGACCGCCTCCCGGAGGGCTGTCCGAGTGGCGGATGAGGGAGTACATCCTCGCGGTTGGGAGGTTGTAAATCCTAGCTGCGGGGATCTGCACCGACGATCGTCATCGACTCTACTTCCGCTGCGCTACGAGTCGGTAACGAAAATGATCAAACCTTGTATGCAGTCTCCATAGTGGTCCTGGGCTGGTGCGTAGGTCGGAAAATTTTTGTTTTCTGCTGCGTTACCCAACAGTGGCATCATGAGCCGTGCTATGCGTAGATGCAGGTTGCGATCTAGAATACATAGAGATGTATGGGTGTTGCACAATATAATTAGGTAGTAGATGAGTTCTATTACTGAAAATTATTTGTGCGGGTAGCAGATGAAATCTGTTACCCGATGTTCTTGTTGCTTCCCTTGAATTTGCGTAGTCCTGATCTTGACAGCATTGTGGAATCTTACAAAGTTCTGGCAATCCGCGATCCTTTCATGCTGCTCCTGAGTATGCTGATTGACAGATCAACGAAGTGCTAACAGTTCTTTGGGTTCCACTTTAGTTAAAGAAAGATGGATATTTCACAGACGAAAGGGCAATGCAGATATGATCTGCACGGGGGTCATGCGTATGACGAAGTTTAGTATGGGGCTCGAGATTTTATTATCTCGGTTTTCATACACCCTGGAAAGTTAATCTAGCGACTTGAATTATCATACTTGATGATGGACGTTGGTAGCTTCGGTTTGTTTCGAAACCTTAGAAGCCACGAAAAACTAGTTTTTTTTTTTGCATGGACCAATTAGAGGCGTCTAACTTGGTTTTGCAGGAGGGTTTACATGTGCATGTGATGTGGTATAGCGGTGCTCATAATAATTTGATTATGTATGAGATGACTATATGATGTAAATTGATTAACATGACCTGCGTGTCATGATTTGGCATGATGGCTGGAGCCATATGATTGCACTTTAAATGACCTGCGTGTCAACCTTGTGTAATGCATTATTTTATTAGCTATAGAGATAGCAATATTATCTGCTGCATCGACAAGGTGGTGGCAATCTTCATGAAGGTGAACACCGACGCGAATGCCGGAGACGAAGAAATACAAGACTTCTCCGTCAGAAAGGGCTATACCATATCATGCTAATTATGAATTGCCTGAGATGTTTATCCCTTATGATGCACCCTTCTTGATTGCGCGGTAGTCGCTTTTATTAGGGTGATCTCTCACAAAATATCAAGTAGTTAGTGTTCTCCCAAGTGTAGCACCGTCTACAACACGTATCTTTTCGGGGTGCGCCATGTACACATGAGCACGAGCGATTAGAGAGGTGTAAGGCGGGTGAAGGTCAGACCTCACTGCGTGATCACTTGGTTGTCTTGACGTTCAGGCAGGACAGTCCTGAGCTCGGAACACATGCATCGAAAGATGGACAAGAGTCACATAGAGATGTGATTGGCAAGTTGGCCTACCGATTGAAATTCACGTCATCAGTGATGAACCCGTCAATGGCGTTGAATTGAAATGCGGATCTTGAATCACTCACAATCAATTATGAGAGATATTGATTTGAGTGGGAGAGCACTGTTGAATTAACTTGTTCAATTCTCAGTGCAATTAATTATGAACACTGTCTAAGTGTATTTTGCATAATAGTTGTAGAATAATGGCTCGCATTTCCACCTTCCCTGTTAAAATTGAATAGCTGTTAAATATCTGGTTAAAACTTTACGGTTGGTAACGTAATGTGAGGATTGTCCTCAAGAGTGCCGAGAAGGACTTTGTCCTATCGCATACTTTGGTATTCTCTCGCTTATGCTATGGATCATGTGACTCTCGTCCTTCGATCCAAAAGCTAGAATTCCGTTTCAGTCAAGTGCAATACATTTGCTTCCATGAGACCTGAACTTTGAAAGTTTGGATAGTTATGTGATATTCATGGAATCTGAAAATCATTTTCAGAGACAGACAAAGGCTAAAAGATATGAGATATCCAAAGCAATGTTTTGTTTGCAAACTATTAGTAAAGGAGTTTACTATGCATTAGACTGAGAAGAGAGGGATCCAGAAGAACGCCTGTCATATGATGATAGGTGAATAAAACAACAACTTAAAGAGAAAGGAAGTGTCCAAAGGGTGTTAGTGAAACTTTCACGCCTAGGAAATCCAGGGCTAACGCCACTCTTAAGTTGGGTGCTTCTTCTGAGAGTAGGAGAAATACTAAAAGTTAAACTGTTAGAAGTATAAAGGCAATGAGAAAGAAGACTGGAATATCCAGCTCATGTATGAATGTCATACAAGTTTTTGATGTATAGAAGGCTGGTCAAAGATATAGTTCTTGGGAATTATGATTAAATTGTTAATCACTGATTCTTGGGTATTGTGAGTTAATCACAAAGATACCCGCTCGATTGCATTCTGTTGCAACTCGATGTAAAAACTACTATGGCCTGAAAGACTAGCCAGGAATGAGGTTTAGGTATACACAGGGAACATAGTAAATGTTATTGTACCTTCCATCGGTGTATTACCGTCTGTGTTTATTTTCCTAATTCAATTAGAGTTTTACACACTCTAGCCCATTGCATAAGTTATCTTGCAAGAAGGTTGTTCATAAGAGAACTTTTGATGTTCGGTGTTATGAATAACATAAGGGCCATACTTTCATTATGAATGAGATGTATGTTATGAATATTCATAATAATACATTACCTCAGCATTAACTTTGATAATTCATTTTAGAGTTTTACACACTCTAGCCCATTGCACAATGTTTGTTGCAAAAGGGTTGTTCATAGAAGAACAATTGCTGTTCAGTATTATGAATAACATGAGGGCCATACTTCCATCATCGATGGGACGTATGTTATGAATATTGATGGTAATATGATACATCCATAACACTGACGCTAAATGTCATAAGACTAAAAGAATACCACACAAGTGTGGCACTGCATTTGGTCACATTGGAGAAACCCGCATGGAAAATTCCATTATGATGGATTTTGAAGTCGTTTGATTTTGAATCACCTGACACTTGCAACTTTCCTCCGAAAAGTGAAGTGACTGAAATACCGTTCACAGGCCATAAGGAACGAGCAAAGAACTTATTGGTGATCATACATTTTGATGTATGTAGTCCGATAAATGTTGTTGCAAGTAGTGGATTTATCTATCTTCAGAAATGACTCAAGTAGATATATGGATATTTACTTGATGAGACGTAATTCTGGATCTTTTGAAAGGTTTTCAAAATGAAGTAGAAGTTATTGTAACAAGAAAATTATGTTTCTACAATTCGATTGCAGAAAGAAATATTTGAGTTACAAGTTTAGCGAATGTCTGATGCGTTGTGAAAGGGGTTTCATAACTTGCACCTCCCGGAACACCACTGCAAGTGGAAAGTCCGTGAAGATGTAATCGAACCATTTATGACATGGTAAGATCAAAGATGACATAAATAAATTTGCCATTATCCCTTTTAAAAGGTGATGCTTTAGAGACTGCGGCTTTTACACTGAAAAGAGCTCCATCAGGTCTGTTGAAATGACACCATGGTATGGTACGCCCAACCATGTTATATCTTTTCTTAACATTTGGAATATGGGGCTTGTGTAAAAGGTTACAAACCTATTCCAAATCAGACAAGTGCTACTTTGTAGGTTATCCCAAGTCATTGGGTATTCCTCCCTCACTATACCGAGGCAAATAGGTTTGTCACAAAGAACGGTATGCTTTTTGAAGAAAATGGTTCTTTCAAAAAGGTGAGTGGGAGAATAATGCAACTCGACGAGATAACCAGTATCTCCGTCATCAGGTCAAAAGAAAGAGACCTTGGAAGTAATTCCAGAGTTTCCTACTGCGACTGATACGGAAGTCTCTACAATAAAATGTATGGACTTCGGTCGAACTTGCAGCTGAACCACGTAGGCAAGGCTCGTGCAAACCTCTCAGGTGCGCAAACGAGATATTGTTGTTAGACAACAATATACCTACGATACACAAGGAAGCGTTGATGGGCCCTGACTCCGGGATTGGCTAAATGCCAATGCAACCTGAGTTAGTTTCCACATAAGTGATTCAAGATTAAAACCTTGATACACCTTTCAGAAGACTTAGAGTCTAATGAATATTTATGGAACTTAAAACTGATACGGATAAAAATGTTTTATCCATAAAGCTCGACTTGTTGCAATAACAAGTTCAAAGAGTTGACTACGATGAGATTGTCTCATCGTAGCGATGCTTAAAGTCGGTTCGGGTTGAACTAGCAATTAATACATATTTCAATCATAAGATATGAAACATGGATGACAAAAGGATTTCCATCTGATGGAAATAAAACCTAGGACTTGTATGTGATACAGTCCAAAGTAATTTGTCGATCCAGAGGATGCTAGTAGGTATGCAAACTTCAGAGTTCCAGCGATGGACAGAAGAGAGCAAAATGGAGTCGGAATCTTCGTGTTTTGATGAAATGGTCAAAGGGGTTTTACTTCATCAATGGGTAACGAAGATACTTGTAATTCAAGAAAGTAAGTGGGAGCATAATAATATTTCTAAAAACCTTGTGTGCTTGACACATTGGTAATTGGAAATAAATTTCTTGACACGAATTAGGACTTCGTTTGAAAATAGTTTTTCGATGAAGTGCTTGGGCTAAAAAGCCTTTATATTAGGCATGATGATCTATGGAGATAGATTTACCTAATGGGGCTTAGCAAAGATACATATTGACAAAATGCTAAAACCTTTTAGCATTAAAAACGTCAAGGAGTGATTCTTGCCGAAGTCACATGGAAAGAGTTTTTGCATGACTCGGTGTCCCAAAAACACTGATGAGCAAAATACATGATGGGGATTCCACACACTCTTGTGTTTGGATTAATCATGTATTCCATGGTATGTATAACAACCAGATATGTCCAATACTCCCAAAGTTGTTGCGAGTATAGATACCAAAGTGATCAAAAGTATTGATCAAGGGACAACAGTGAAAAAGGGTCATTGAGTACTATAGTAGCACTGATGACAAGTTTTCTCGCAAGTAGAGATCATGAAGAGTTCGTTGTAAAAGGTTACATCGATACAGTCTTCATCCATGCTCCAAGCGATTTTCGATTTAAATTGAGGGTTTTGTGTAACACACAATATGGTGGCACAGTAGTTGGAAATTGTTCCAAACAAGTTATTGTGGCGAATTCTATAACAGAGGCGAAGTATGTTGCCGCTTTTAAAAGCGACAAAGAAGATGTTGAATCATATAGTTCATTCATGAACTTAGTATGGTTCCAAGATGGCTTTTGTCAATGGGACACTACTGTAGGTAGTTGCTCCATGACTCAGTCTGAGGAATCCAGGTTCGACCTGTGATTCACATACATACAAAACCAAGTCCACACAAAATATGAATTTTGTGAAAGCGTGAAAACGCGAGGATATGCAAAGATACACACGGAGCTGAAGTCGTCAGATCCATTGGACATCAGGCTATACCACAAGCGAAGCATATTTACACCAGTGTGCCACAGGTGTAAAGTGCATTAGCATTAACTAGATTATTGACTCTAGTGCAAGTGGGAGTCTGTAGGAGATATGCCCTAGAGGCAATAATAAATGTTATTGATTATCTCCCTGTTCATAATTAGGTTTATGTTCCATGCTATAACTGCTATGGTTCTCGAGTCTGCAAATAAAACGAGGCTCGGAGGAAGACTCATATGCACGTGTGGAATAATAAACGGTAATATGTATTCCTAGTCTGGCCTCTAAGACTAGCTCAAGTATTGCATGATGGTTCTGTTTTCCTGATCATGGGCATGTCTATGCCAGCAATTTTGAGGGCACAGTGTTAGAAGAACATTTGTGTTGAATCGACCCAAATTGATGTTATGCTATGAGTTACATTCGTCACATATTAATGGTTAATAACACAGAGATGGTTAATGTTTGCAAAATTCCTTAGACCATGAGAGTGTCGAGTTTCTTCATACTTGCTTCATTAACTTTGGGGTTTGTTAAACGTCATCCGTAAATGGGTGGCTATTACGGCGGCTTACGGGTTCATGGAAAAGTGTGTCAAGTAACTTGATAGCTCGAGATTGGGATTTGCTCCTCCGACGATGGAGAGATATCTCTGGGCCCTCTCGGTGTTACGGTATCCATCATCGTCTGGCCAGACACTTTGTGATTTGATCACAGGGATGCCGGAACACGGTAACGAGAAAAGAGAACAATACCGGTAACGAGGTAACTGGCATAGTGGACAAGTTGTTGATCCACGGAAATGCCTACATGTCTAACCTCGGGTATTTTTAACATATCGTGAAGCAACAGGAATAGCACACGGCAACTGGAGGTTCACTCGAATATTCATTCGTGTGGGTATAGGGGTCAATATGGGTGTCCACGGCTCCGATGTTGATCATTGATCGGAAGGTGTTCCGTGTCATGTCTATACTTCACCGAACCTATAGGGTCACACGCTTAAGGGTCATCTATCTGCTGAATACTAGACAGGGAGTCTGAGAGAAAATCACCGAAAAGTTTCGGAGACAACGGAAGAGTTCCGGAGAGAGAACACTGAAAAAGTTTCGGTAAAACTGAAAAGTTGTTTCGGATAAAACCATTGATCCAAAAAGGTTTCGGCAAGCACCGGGAATGTTTTGGAGGTTGCCAGATTGGTCTGGTAATTTCTGGAATTTTTCTGGAGAAAAAACCGAAAAAAAAAAGTTTCGGAGCTGCCGGAGTTGTTTACCGGGTAAACAAAGATGGTTTTAAATTAAACCACCATACTGGAAATGTTCCAGAGCGCGTCCAGATAATTTTAGAGGGTGTCGGAAATGTTCTGGGACCTTCTGGAATTTTTCAGAAATAATAGTCGCGGAAAACATCTTGTCCCAGCGTGAGGGGACAAGATCCCACGGATCGTGGGGGCTGTTTTTGGGGGGGCCCCCTTTGGGAGCAGCCCCCTTGTGGCTGGACAAAATGTTGGGGGGGGGGGCCCCATGGTGGGGGGCAGCCCCCACAAATGGTGGAGAGTGTTGGGAGGAAGGTGGGGCCCCATGGGGGAACACCATGGACAAGGGAACATGTTTTTCCCTTGTTTGGTGGGAACATGTTCTCCTTGTTTTGTGGGAACATGTTTTCCCCATGTTTAGTGGGCTGAATTTTCAGCCCCTTCCACCACTATATAAGGAGGAGGAGAGGTGCTCTCCAACTCTCTCACACAAGCCATGCATGATCTGGCATTCTCTCTCCCTCCCACGAAATAGTTTCGTAGTGCCGAAAGGCTGTCTGGGTTCCGGTGGGAACTAGTTCTGGACGGCGAAGCCCTGCCGGATAGATGGCACCGTATGTGTGCAACCCCGTAGAGAGGTCGTAGTTTCGTCCTTTTGCCCGAGGGGCTGTTCGAGTGTCCTTCCGAAGGGCTGTCCGAGTGACGGTCCGAGTTCTGTGAGTCCTCCCGAAGGGCTGTCCACGACACCGTCCGGGGGACTGTCCGACCGCCTCCCGGAGGGCTGTCCGAGTGGCGGATGAGGGAGTACATCCTCGCGGTTGGGAGGTTGTAAATCCTAGCTGCGGGGATCTGCACCGACGATCGTCATCGACTCTACTTCCGCTGCGCTACGAGTCGGTAACGAAAATGATCAAACCTTGTATGCAGTCTCCATAGTGGTCCTGGGCTGGTGCGTAGGTCGGAAAATTTTTGTTTTCTGCTGCGTTACCCAACACAGTGTCGCTGACCGGTGGGGCCGGCCAGACACGTCGGCGCCGGCGCCGGAGTTGCGCCGACGGGCTCTCCCGCGGCGGTTCTTCGCCGGCGAGGCTCGGATTTGCTCACCAGTGGGCCATTTTGCGCGTGCTCGCGCTCGTTCGAACGGGCACACCGAGCCGCATCCATCTAGGGCGGCGGCGCTGCCGGAATCGGCCTGTAACGGCGACGGCGAGCGACGGGACGGTCGCCGGAGATCGGACAGACGCGGGTTCGACGTTAGGAGGCGATGGCGAGCAAACGAAACGACTAGGCGGGGTCTACTGCACTCCAGGAGCTCGTAGGAGCTACCGACTCGAGCTGACGAAGCTCGGGAACGCGGCGGCGACGGATCCAGCGGTGTCCAGAGCTCGGCCACGGCGACAGCTAGCTGGAGCGAGCGAGGAGCTTAAAAGGGGATAAGCAGGAGACGGGGAAGCTCACCGAGCGGCTCGCACGTTTGGCCCTTGACAGTTTAGTAGCAGAAGGGCTCGTCGGAGACGACGGCGGCGTTCGGTGGCCGGAGACGCGGTCGGGGTCGATTCGTCAGCAACGGGGCTCCCCTACTCCAACTGAGCGCGTCAGATGAAGGAGAAGACGCTGACGGAGCTCGCGGACGCCGTCAGCGGTCGCGGGGTCGCCGATGGCCGCGAGGACGACGAAGTTGCGACGGTGGCGGTGCTCGGCCAGAGGGAGAAGAGAGGGTGCTAGCGTAGAGGAGAGGGAGAGAAGTGACGAGGAGGCCAGGGGGAATGGTTCGGGTTCGCCCTTATCCCCTTGCAGAGCGCCGCGGCGTCGCGCTGTCGATCGTCGACCGGGGCGGGCGCGCTCGTCCACGGCGGCATCGACACGGGGAGGAGGGAGAAGAAGGGGGAGAGAGAGAGGTGGGCTGGGCCGTCCAGCTGGGCTGCCAGGCGCAGTGCTCGGCTGGGCCTGCTAGGTAAGTGGCTTCGGCCTTTTCCATTTCCTATTTTCTGTTTCTGTCTTTTTATTTCTTTGCTGTTTTGGAAATAGTTAGGGCTTTATGCATTTTTGTAAATTGTGGGACTTGGCCCAAATAATGTAATGCAATATTACCCTTCACCAAAAATTGGTTTGGACAGATTTGGATTCCAATGAAATTAGAAATGATTTTAAATGAATTTAAATATTCTGTTTTGTTACTGTTTTAATTTGTTGAGTTATTTATCTAATTTCAAATATTTTGATGATGGTTTTTCAAATGTTCCTGGATTATTTGCCATTTAATGAACATTTTTCCAACAGTGTTTGATCAACTTCATATTCCACTTATGAATTTGAGTTGATTTTCATATGTGAATTTGAATTGGATCATTAACCCATATGACTTGGCACTGCAAATGATCATGACTTGGCAAGATTAACAGAGTGTCATAGAGCTTATTACAAGGGGGTGTTACATACACCATTCAACAGCACTAAGGATAAACCAGAAGAAAAAATCATATCCATCCACATAATCCACCTAGGCCCAAATCCTCTAGCAATGAGCAAATTCCTGATCGTTTCATGTTCAATCATATCAAAAGCTTTCTCAAAGTCTAGTTTAAGAATAATCAATTCCTGCCCTGATTGATGACACTGATGGATGAATTCATATGACCAGGCCAAACAATCTTGGATTGATCTCTTTTTAAGAAAACCATATTGATTTTGATGAACCAACTTGAGTATGACAGCCTGCAGCCTGTTAGCCAGGAGCTTAGTGAAGATTTTGATGGAGCAGTTCAGCAAAGATATTGGTCTGAAATCATTGGCATGTACAGGTGCATCTTTTTTTGGCAACAGAGTAATAAAAGAGGAGTTGATGCTCTGCAAATTCAATTTGCCATTATAAAAGTCTTCAATTAGCTTGTAGAAGTCTGGAGCAATGATATCCCAGCAGTTTTTAATAAAATCAGTGTTGAAGCCATCTGGTCCAGGTGCCTTGTCAGAAGGAAGCTCTTTAACTACAGCATCAATTTCCTCCTTGGGGAAAGGTTTGTCAAGCTCAATGAGTTCTGGCATCTTTGGAATAAGATCTTCCAAGTTGAGAAGATTGAAAGTGGGCACAGAGGTACTGAGTCTTTGTTTGAAAGCTCTCCAGAGAATTGCAGCTTTAGTCTGGTGATCATCTTGCATGTTGCCAGCTTCATCTTGCAGACTAGCAATATAATTCCTCCTGTAATTAATGGTTGCCTTTACTTTCAGATATTTTGTATTGGCCTCCCCTTTCAGAATCCATCTAACGGTTGCTCTTTGCTTCCAATAAGCCTTTTGCATCTCCAACAGGTTCAGTAGGTGCTGCTTAACAATTTCTCTGCCATTCCATTCAACAGTGGTTAGAGTTCTGAAATCTTCAATAGTATCAAAGAACAGAATGAGTTCATTGCATGCTTGGATAAGCTTTGACAGCTGAGATAGCTCTTTGGCCCATATCTTTAAACCCTTCCTCAATCTTTTTAGCTTGGCAGTGATCCTCTTAGCACTATCAGTTTCATTGACCTCTTGTTGCCAAATATTTTTCACTGTGTCTTTAAAACTATCAATCTGCATCCAGTAATTTTCAAACCTGAAGATCTTTGATTTTGGAATCATGGTGCCAATTGTAATGATGCATGGGATATGATCAGAAATAGGCTTGGAAAGAGGCAACACCATAGTGTTTGGGAAATTTGAAGTCCAAGCTTCAGAAGAGAAAACCCAGTCAAGCTTTTCAAGCAAAGGTGCTGTCTGCATATTGCTCCATGTAAAATTTCTTCCCTTCAAAGGAATTTCTAGCAAGCCCAGCGAGCTGATTGCTTCATTGAACAGAAGCATGTCGTTGATACTACCCCCTTCTCTGTTTCTGTTGGAGGGATATCTAATATAATTAAAATCTCCAAGCATCAGCCAATTGCAGTCATCAGGAATCTGAATATTAGAGAACCAGTCCATGAAAATGACCCTGTCTTTAGAGAGGCAAGGGCCATAGATATTTGATAGAGTCCAGATATTATTGGAGAGCTTTGAGGTGAAACGAATGGAAATAGAGAATCTGTTTTTGGAAAGAGTTTCTCTTGAGAAAATGGATTCATTCCAGACCACTAACAATCCTCCTGAAGCACCAACAGATGGCTGGTAATCAAACTTATTCAGACGGTTAGGGCAAAACTGTTTAATATATCTGCTATCAAAAATTTCCATCTTTGTTTCTTGGATGCATAGAATGTCACAATCTGTCTCATCGATTTTATTTCTGAGAGCTAGCCACTTATCTTTGTCATTGATGCCTCTAATGTTCCAGTTCAAAATTTTCCACTGCTTATTCATGGGTGAAATGCACTGGTAACTGAAAGAAAACTTGCATGGACTAGCATTATTCAGATCTTTCATTAGCATTACAGGGCAAGCAGTTTCTGTCCATTCAGACGTTTAGGTCAGCTCTCTCAAATACACTCATTCCCTCTCTGCCCCTTCCGCTCCCCACCCCCAGTTCTCACCTCTATGTTAATCACCCTTACAGGAGTCTTGATGGACCCCGATGATGCTCTCGAGCAACCGGCGTCGACCTTTCCTGCTTGGACCCTGCTTGCCCCACCCCAACATCCAGGACCTCCATCCAAAAAGTTTGTTCTGTTATCTCTAGATTCAACGATTTCAAACGCAGACTTGTTGAAGAGATCGGTTTTGGGGGCATGTTGCGACTCCCGCCGATTTCCAAGCTTAATTTGAAATTTAGTACATGGCTCATGAGCATGGTTGATGAACCAAAAAGGTGCATAAAACTATCTAATGATAGATCTATTAGGTTCTGGCAGAGGATATCCACAAAGTTTTTGGTATACCCTGTGGCAAGATAGACATACAAAGCCCTGAATATCAACAGACTGAAAGTTCGGTTCAGTTCTTTAGATCTGTACTGGGTATGTCTGGCAAAGGAAATCAAGTGCTGAAAAATGTTGAAATAGTTCTAATGAAAGATCTGAATGAATCAACTACCAGTAATTTAGAGATTGATTGTTTCAAGATGACATTCGTGATCTTTTCCATGGGCCACATACTGGCACCTTCTGCCAGACACGACCAGTCTGTGATAGATTACTTGTCAGCTATTACGAACACGGACAAAATTATAGACGTCAACTTTTGTGAGTATGTGTTTGCTGACTTACTAGCTGCTAGCTGGAATGTGAAGCAAGAGATTCAGAATAATTGACCTGTCACTCACCTTATGGGATGCCATCTTTTTTTCTAGGTATATTTTTTTATGAATTCTTTACACTACATTTTAAATAGCATGTTTGATCCCTCCAACCAATCATAATGTACAATTGAATGGAACTACAGATTTTTTATCTCGACAACCTAGACTTTGGCATGCTAATTAAACCTCCCTCACAATGCATACCCACGTAAATCCAGGTTCGATGAATCAAGGATCAGGAGCATGATTCTACAGTGCACTAGAATTGGACCTGCCCCCCCCCCCTGATTTCTCTGTAGCACAGGTATTTTTCTGCCGCACAATCCCAGTGAATGCAATGGAATCAAATGAAATTTTAATCCAGTAATATCCTCATTGATTTCAGATCCGTCACCCGAGCCAGATATGTTACATGCGCTGCGTTTGGGATAGAAAGCCTGATGCCAACACTGGGTCATCAAAGAAACCAATTCTTACGTCCAAAAAACTGACCGTTACGAATAGCCCTCAACAACATTCTGCTGGTACTTCATCCTATGTGTCACACATCCCTACACCTTCTGAATTCAGCACCATCCTCAAAGATAATTACCAAAACTGGTAAACATATTAACCATTTGTTAATCCACTATATAGCACAACATTCATTTTTTTCCCACACAGTATATAATTCATTGTTATATACAGGCGCATTCCGAGCTTGGCATACTCCTCAATCAGCATAACGCGGTATCCTTCAAAGCCTGCAATGCATTGAAGCTTTCCGTTCATTAAGAAAACACTCGCTTTTTCCACAACATGGTTTCCAATTTATCCAAAAGTTGCATTTGTTGCATGCTCCGTGGTTCAACATGCATTGCACAGGAGCTCCAGCCATCTGAATCCCTCCTTTTATCTAATTTGTATCGGAAGGGTAACCAGCAGTCCAAGTCTGAATGTCAGTATGCTTCTCAACAACTTCAGTAATCACATTTTCACATGTTAACCCTTATTTTATCATGTCAGGTGCCACCTCTGCAGCACCAAAGGATAAACACCAGGGTGCCAGTTCTTCTCACACTATCAATGAGGTTACTCCCTCACACAAGAAAAGCAGGCTAAGTTGTATGTCACTCATCTTTTTTTGCCATCCATTGTATTCCATTAATTCCCTCACTATTCTGATGTTAATTTTACCCTCCCCTCTCCCAGTTTATGATGGCGATGATGAAGTCACTCCAAAGAACTCAAAAATCCCAGAACACCCTGACGAGTCAAAATGTTGGGCTGACAGCCTAATTGGTGGCATCCTCATGTTCACCGATGAGACTGACCCCCCTGAAGATGTTGTGCTATTTGCTCAGATTTCACCATTCAAGCCCACCCCCATTAGGGTTGTGCACACTTCATATGCTGTGCTATTTGCTCAGATTTCGAGTCTAGATATATATCTAATACTCCCTCCGTTCACTTTTGTAAGGCGCGGAAGGAGATTTCCGACAGCCCCCAAAAATCGCTAATGGACAACAATACCCTTCGATCAATTTGAAATTCAAAAACCATCGGCCAAGTGTGTTGCCTCCCAGCGCGTCGCCGGCTCGCTGCCCAGCTCGCCGCCCAGCTTCTCCCTGCCCACCTCACCCAGATTCTCCTCGCCAGGATCTCCTTCCTTCCCACCTCGCCCAGATTCTCCTCCGCCCAGGATCTCCTCCTCCCTGCCCAGCTTCCTGCTCATCCAGGAACCTCGCCGCCGGCCCCAGGAGGGCACCTCGCCGGCCGCCGGCCCCAGCAGCACCTCGCCGGCCGCCGGCCCCAGCAGCAGTTCGCCGGCAAGGTCAAGCTCGCCCAGAACCACCTCCCTTCTTCCCCATGTCGCCAGAAGGTCCAGCTCGCCGGGGGCCAGGGGAGAAGATCAGGAGCTCGTTATGCGTGACCACCTCCAGGCTCGGTGCTCCTTGCCGGCTTGTCCCCTGGCAATAGTAGCAGATCCTCAACTGTAGCTCCTTGCCTTCAGCAGCAGATCCTCAACAGAAGAAACAACAGCAGATCATTGGCCCTCAATAGAAGCAACAGCAGCAGATCCTCAACATCGATAGTAGCAAATCACTGGCCCTCAACAGAAGCAACAGTAGCAGATCCTCAACAGCAACAGCAGCAGATCGTTGGCCCAATTGCAAGCATGGTAGTCCCAGACCTCAATTTCACTCCACCCGAAGAAGGCAACGAAGAACCTGAAGAAGAAGGCAACAATGCTGGTCAAAATTCAGGTATAATTTCTTCTAATCATGCATCAAATTATGCCTCAGAGAAGTAACAGAGAAGGGATTGCTAAGATTGAATAGTGCATATGAGGAAGCTTCATTTTGTTCACAGGTTATTCAACACTACTCCACTATGGAGTAGTAAAGTGGCTAAATCAAATCAAATGGATATTACAGTCTGACAGCTAGGAATGGAAAAGAAACTGCTGCAAGAACAACGGTGTACCTCAAAATATTTTCATACTACTCCAAATTAAAAAGAAAAATCAATGCAAAAACAAATTATGGAGTAATTTGCTTGCTTGCCTGCAACAGAGGTCAATCATGGAGTATAAAGTTTAGTTTATATTTACAAATTTAGTTTACATTTATATTTTCAGCAACCAGCATTTATGTTTATATTTACAGCAAGCAAAGCAAGCAACACTCCTATCCCATGGAATTTTTATTGCTATTGTTGACCTCTTGTTTACATTTCCAGCAACCAATTTGTAATATTCTTGCAATAATTAATTTTATTATTCTATTGCTATTGTAGGAGTACAAAGGCAAAGGAATTGGCTCAATGATACACAGAGATATGCCGCTTACATGTCCTTGGAAACCCTCCATAAGAGTAGAGGAGGCAAGTTCAAGAGGACTGATAAGAAGGACGTGGCTGCAATATTTGGAGCACATGTTCAAGTTATTCAAAGAATATGGGAGACGGCAATGAAACAGAAAGGCCTTGGTCAGGAGGTGGATGTTTCAAACAAAAGAAAGGAAAATTGTGGAAGAAAATCTTATGATGATATCCTATCTCTCATTCCAACAATTCCCTTAAACAAGAGGTCAACTATTCGATCTCTAGCCAAGGCACTGGGTGTAAGCCCTACTACACTATACAAGAAGTTCAAGTTGAATAAGATAAGAAGACACTCCAACAGGGTAAAGCCGGTACTGACAGAGAAAAATAAGAGAGATAGGGTGGATTTTTGCCTCTCTATGCTAGATTAGGCAACATTAGGAGATGTAAGCCCAAGTTTTAGGAGTATGCATAATATTGTTCACATCGACGAGAAATGGTTCTCCATGACCAAGAAAAAAAGGAACTACTATCTGCTGCCTGACGAAGAGGACCCGGAAAGACCTGTCAAAAACTCTATTGGAAAAGTGATGTTTCTCACAGCGGTAGCAAGACCACGGTTTGATGAAGATGGGAACATGACATTCTCCGGAAAAATTGGGGTATGGCCATTCGTGAGAGTGACTGCAGCAGCAAAAAGAAGCAACAACAGGGAAAAAGGGACATTGGAAACAAAGCCTGTCATAGTGACGAGGGATGTGATGAGAGAGTACATTATACAGAAGGTTGTGCCAGCGATTCAAGCATTGTGGCCTGCAGATGATGATGGACAACCCATTTTTATCCAGCAAGATAACGCGAGAACACATATCCTACCTAATGATCAAGCATTCGCAGAAGCTGTGGACGAAAGTGGCCTGGACATTAGAATAATGTATCAGCCTCCAAATTCTCCGGACATGAACGCCCTGGACCTTGGGTTCTTCAGCTCTATTCAGTCGCTAACAGACTGCAAAAGTCCGAAAACTATTCCAGAGCTGATTAAAGGTGTTCAAGAAGAGTTCGATGGATATGAAGTTTCAAAACTTAACAGAGTATTCATAACTCTGCAGACTTGCATGGTCGAAGTAATGAAGAATGGTGGAGCCAATAAATACAAAATCTCGCACATGAACAAGGATAGGCTAGACAGGCTACAACTGCTACCGCCCAGGATCTCAGTTCCTCCTGAAGTGTATGCAATGGCACTAGAGATGCTTGGACGCTGATCCTACTCCAGTTTGTTGTGTATTCTGTGTGTACTTGTTGTGTATTCTACTCCAGTTTGTTGGAGTATGTGTTTATGTGTGTGCTTGGAGTCTATATTTATTGCTGCCACACACTATATATTATGCTATATATTGCTACTCCAGCTTAAACTTGGAGTACTTGCTATATATTGGAATATATAGTCCAGTATTTATTGTTGGAAAAGAAGAGAGCTGAAGCAAAGAATATATACTCCAGTATTATTCAGTTGGGTTAAATTATGGAATGCCAAGACTGTCACATCTAGGCTATGCAAAACATAACAACCTTTCTCCTTCATTTTTTATTCTCCAAAAAACAGAGCCAGAGTTCTTTTTTGCAGAAGCAGAGTTTGTTGTGGAGTACACTTTATATCAAGCAACTATCCAGACTACACTTTATATTGACCAATTTATACTCCAGCAAGCAAAAGCAGGTGCAGGTGCGGTGAGAAGATAGCAACCTGGGGGAAGAAGCCTCTTGTGGGAGTGGTGGGCGGTGATTCAACCGCTGGTGGCGTCGCCGTCTCATCCACTGACGATTCCGGCGGCAACGCTGCTGCAGAGTTGCGAAACGTACATTCAGACAAACAAATTAGTTTGCAACTTTGATACAGTTAAGGTACGAGCAGAATGTCATTAGATGCTTAAGCAAAGGGTTTTAGTGCAGAAGTTCATAGTGCAGTGTCAATTAGCTTCAGTAATGTACACTCACTTGTACAATGGCAGTGGCAGGTTAAGCAAGAAAATTACGTAGAGGGGGGAGCCCGGGAGTAATTTACGTGGAGCTGGGATTTGCGTCGCTGTATCTGCAAATCACAAAGAATGGAACAGACAAGAACTTGCTTGCTTAATCGGAGTTCAGTTGGTTCCCTGAAAAGAAATTGCTCTAAGTGGAACACATACCTCTGCACATGAGCTGGACGGAGAGGGACTTGCAGACCTTGGGGAGGGAAATGGCGAGGGTGTGGCTGATGGGGAGGCCGAAGGGCACGTTTCCGATGAGGATGAGGAACGCGCAGTCGACGCCGGTGCAGCTCCGGTCGCCTCTCCTCTCCAACGCCTGCAGGTACTTGGCCGGCATCGCCTCCTCCCTCTTCCAGCCGAAACCAACAAGCGGTCCCAGCTCAAGAAGAACATCTGCCGGTGCAGCTACCAGATCCGGGCAGCAGCAGCTCCGGGCAGGCGACCACTAGCAGCAGCTCCGCAGATCGAGCACCGCCGCTCAAGATCGGAGAGCCGGAGGGGGAAAATCCCATTTTTAAATATGCAGACGGAGATGTGAGAGGAAGAGAGCGCCGGCGACACGCGCGGGGAGAGGGCGCCGGCGACGCGAGCGAGGGAGGAGCTCGGGGAGAGGTGGTGCGGGTGAGAGAGGGCGAGGAAGAGGGCGCCGGCGCCGGCGATGCGTGAGGGAGAGATGCAGGTGAGTCGCGAGTGAGAGAGGGATGCGAGTGTTTCGCTACCGTGTCCCCGACCGACACGGGGGTAAAAATGGAAAACGCGCTTTTTGTCCGCGACCGAGCGAGTTTGTACTAGATTTTGCTCCGCGCCTTACAAAAGTGAACGGAGGGAGTATCATGTATTCTGCTATCCAAACTTACGATTTGAGCGTCCTCTGGAAACAGAGTATCATGTTTTTTAATCCTTTTTCCAATATAGTATTGCATACTGTTGGGTACATTACTCTGAACTCGAAAGGACATGATGCTCTGATTATTGGTATTGCCACCTTCTTCAAATTGATGATACTAACTAAACGTGGCTATTGAATTTTTTATTACCTCAAGTAGTACATGACACCCATGTAATGTTATGTTAAGCAATGGATTATTCCTGTTCAGATTCCCACCACCAGTTATGATCTCATCAATGGCGTATTTTCCCCAATTAACATTCGCCAGATCAGCATGCATTATCACCATCATATAAGAAATCCTATTGATTCTAGTTTTCTTCTCACCGGGACCAAGTGCAATAGAAAGATAAAGCATTGCGAATGCTCTCTGTGTTCGCGCAGCATCATCATCATTTTATTTCCACACCTTCTTAGTTTCTACCAGAAGCATTGCAACAAGTTCAGATACTGATATTTCTTCAGATACATCAGGGAGCTTTAGTATGCTTCGGACAGTCTTTATTTCACTAGACATTGGAACACCTTCACACACTTGAACAGTTGATGACCCACCCATCCTGTTCCCTGTTATGTTTGCGACAGCAGCCTCAGTAATATGAACTATATCACAATCAGAAGCGCCGATTCTCAAAGCACAGTCCTCAGGCATGACATTCAGCATTAGCCAAGCTGAATGATTTAGGTCTGTGTGCACCAACTTGTTAGTCCACTCTACTCCTTCAAGTCCCATCTTTCTTATTACTTCCTGTTGATCCACAGTAAGTGCATGATACAACTTGTGAAGATCCAGTGGCCCGAATCTGACCTGTTCTTTAACCCTGTTTCCACTACCACATCACTCTGCTTTACTGCTTCGAGATTCTTCTAATGGGCAAGAATCCTTAACAAGATCTATTGGTTTACTACTAGTAAAGCCATCAGCAGGTATACAATCTCTCTTCTCTGTTTTCTCTGCAGATCTAGGTGACTCTACCACATCCTGATGATTTTTTGAACAAGTTACTAATGAAAGCCAACTACGCTTATAAATAACATCTAATCTCTAACTCAACAACATAAAAAATTATTACCTTAGATGCAGTCATTTCCGCCATTCAGACCATGAACTTGAGTCTTCTTCCTCCTCCTCGTCGTTAAGAACAGAGCCTCTGTTTTGCTAGACTGGGGAGGAGTGCCTTGCTGAGAAGAATGGATGGACTGTATGATGCATGTAGATTTAGCCAGCAAATCCCACCGACAGTCCAATTAAATGATCACCAACCAACCACCCGAATATACTATCCTTATATTTACTACGGCCTGTGCTTTGAGATTATCTTATACTAATGCATATGCGTTTAGATTTATATGTATACACTAACTGTACAATTTTTTTCGCTATAAGTATACTATATGACCAAGAAATCCTATCATTTTTTGTAATGCTGTAAGTATTCAGATTTCGCACGACTGTTCAACAAACATTAATACATATTTTCAAAAATTCAAGTTAACGGGATATTTGGATGTCTCATTAAATTCTAATCGCAGAAACTAATTACTTAAATTTCACCCTAAGTTTATTTACATTCGTAAGAAAAAAATGTGTCATCTTTCAAATGCTTAGATCGTGACTATGTATTTTTTTTGTAAACGGAGATCATGACTATATCATTACCTTAATTTGACGTAGTGTTTGCTTTCTATGTAAATCAGGCAATAACTACTACAAACTGTGTACGTGCTCTGACAAGAACATCGGGAGTGCAAACAGATTGCGTGTCCCAGCAAAGCTGCATTTACCCGTGCAGCATGGAAACCGCGTCGGAACACTATGCAAGATCCTGTACTGTCCTGTTTCAAAGCTCGTACAGCACTGTTCTGCAGTTGTATACGTCACTTTCCAACTATAACTGCCCCGGGTATAGAGGGAAACGCTACTTTAGCTACACATCGTGCGAATATTGCCTAGGCCGGGCTCCATGGAGCTCGGTTTTGAAAAGTTCAAAATTCGACAAATTTCATATTTTCTATGTTTTAAAAAATTCTAAAAAAAACACAGATATACATGGAGGCATAATGCACATATGTATAAATTTTCACAATGAAATACATTGAAATGAGTATTGTGCAAAAAAGACAAATCTGAGGCGTTTTAACACATAATACTATTTATTCTCTCAGGTCATGAATTTGTCTTTTTTTATACAGATCGCATTTTAACATATTTCATCCTGAATTTTTACACACATATATATTTCATCCCTGCATACTTGCATATTTTTTTTTCAGATTTTTTTGAAATCAGGAAGTTTGAATTTTGATTTTTTCAAAAATTCCGGGCTCCATGGAGCCCGGCCACCAAACGTCCGTTCTCCACATCGTGATGCATCTATTGACGAATATGATTCCGAGGACATATACTGCCAGGGACCAAACGTCCGCTTCCAGCCAACTGATGGCTATATCTAATTGCCATGTCATCTATAGCCTACCTAATAGCTAGCATGTATAATACCCCCTCCATTCCACAATGTAGTGCATATAAATTTTTCTAAAAGTCAAACTTTGTCAACTTTGACCAAGTTTACAGAGAAAACGGTCTACATCTACAATACCAAACATGTACATTATGAAAATATAACTCGTATCCAATGATGTGCATTCGGTATTCTAAATGTGTCTATTTTTCTCTATAAATATGATCAAAGTTTATAATGTTTGACTTTTGAAAAAATCTATAGGCACTATATTATGGAACGGAGGGAGTAGTTAGATATAAATATGTACTTCTTTATTAATACCTGGCCACCTCACATTCTCACAAAGTTTCTTGGGCCGTGCTGCAGCTGGCTCTTAATCTACAACCCGCTTCTCTTTTCTATTCTCTTCTCTCTCTTCCAACTCAGTAAAAATATAACATTTTAACCCTTATAGCCCGCTTATGTCACCTTATTATACTTGCCATGACCAGGTCTCGTGAAGAAATATACAACAAGAACAGAAAAAAGGGTTGCCAAGTGGGCACTTCCTTGAACATCCTTTGAGAAAATGCTCCAACAGCTAGACATAGATACAAAGGATGCCCACATAATTGGCTAAATCCCGACGAATCGAAGTCTCAACCATGATTCATGAACCAGAGTATTACGATTGGAGTGTTGAGTCAATACACACAGGGAGGCGCAATTTCATGAGAGTCCAATTAGCAGCCCCCCCCCCCCCCCCCCCCCCCCCCCCCAACCACACACAAAAAAAAAAAAAACGGGGCATGGGCGCTGCCTTTCTCTGGCTCCAGAGGAAAATTAACAGTACACTTTGGGAAAGCAAAAAGCAACATAAAATGCCCTCCTTCTCGGCACAACACGGCAAAGGCAGATAAAAAAAATAAAAGATCAAGGTGATCCATATGAATTTGGCTGCTGAATCTGTGACAACCGTGAAGTATCCCACACATGTACATTGTACCACCACGAGATTCATGCAACGGAGCCGCGAGAGCTGAGCACAACCTCTCAGCTTCGGGGAGATTACCTTCAATTCGATTTCCTTCCCGGGGTGGGCGCGCGCGTCTCTGGCCGTAGACATGTGTAGAATTCTTAACAAAACTTCTCCGACCCATCGGATGTCCACATAATAATTGGCTGAAATCCCAACTACTAGACGTCTCGAACATGCATGATTCATCCATGAACCAAACTGCAATCATCGGAGAGTTCAGAGTCGACGGGCACAAATTTGTGTGAGTGCAGTAGAGTAGTTGACCACCTGCAATGGACAGAACCAGCACGGTACCGAAGTCCCACGAGAAGAAAAGAAATAGGGCATGCATGGAGATGGAGACGCATGCATGCTGCCTTTCTCCAGGAAAAAAAAAAGATAGGCTTGTCGAAAATTAGCAGCACGCTTTGGGAAAGCAAAAGCAACATAAAAATGACCTCTTTTGCTGGCACAGTGCCGCAAAGGCAAGAGAGTATAAAAAACAAGTAAAACTGGATGCGGAAGAGAATTGCCATGGACTTGATTACTGAATCTATGAAGTATCCGGTGCATGAGATTCATGTAACGGAACCACGAGAGCCGAGCACGATCTCTCGATTCACTCGGCTTCGGGCAGATTAGATCTCTCCCGTCACCTTCGTCCTCTGGATCCTCGAACTGGAAGGCAAAACAATGTGTGGAGCTGAACACTCCGAGGCATGCATGCATGCATGCATTCAAGGGGAGCCTGGTCAGCAGGTCCCAAGTTGCTGCAGCCGCCGTGGCCTCCGGCTGCTGCCAGGAATCAAAGGCGCACCGGTGGGGCCAAATAGCCGGTCGCCGTGCATGCAGATAAACTACTCGACGTGAACTAACTCTGCGTCTGGGCAGCTAGTGTTGCATTCTTCGAGTTCTGTTCAGTGTCGCATCGCGCTGTACCTTGCTTTTCCTTTTTTTTCCTTTTTACGAACGGTGGTTCATCATCGCTGCACGCACTCGAGGAATGCGGTCTTGTCATCGGTAAATGGGAAGAAAATACTAGTGCTGTCACAGGGCAACGTCGCAATGATCTGGGCTGCAGCTTATCATTCGTACCTAGCCTGAGTGAGGCTACTGGAGTATGCACAGAAGCATCTGTCAATCCCACAATCACTGCCCTGCACTGTAAAATCTGCAGCCGCGACCAGGGCCGGCGGACGAGAACCTCCTCCTCCCTCCACTGTTTGACGGACGGGACATGCGCACAGGGCAGCAGGACACGTATACACTTTGTTAACGCTTTGCTTAATTATGCGGTGGCTTTCGGGCAGAACTAGGCCAAGGTAAACAGGGAGGAGGGCGTGAGTGTTGGGGATGCCAGGAGAAAGAAGGAACACACTCACGCACAAGAGGAAGAAGAACACACAGGGATTTTTGTGGCACTCACACTTGTGCCTTTTCTCCTTGTTCTCTCAAATGACACAATGCAAATACATGGGCTTAAGTAGCCAGAGTTACACGGCCACACGCAGCCACTCACCCACTAACTCCACGCACACACATATGGTCAAGGCACTAACTATTTGATCAAGTAATCACTCCAGTAACCAGCTGTATGCATGTACAACTTGAGTGACAACCAAGTCTGCAGAACCTTTGGATTTCCACGTTCAGGAATCAGGATCAAGTCTCAACTAATGGCTCCTGACTCTTACTCCACACTGATCTGCCATGCGACTCAGCTGCTCCAGCTCCGCAGTGTATGGGCGCATGCAGCCAGCTGACTAACACGTATCCATGCAGATAGACTACTTGCTAATGCAACGGCATACACACACATTAGTGCCACTACAACACATGCACGACGCCATGCGACACACACAACTTGGCATGACCAAACCTGCCGTTCACACACTCCAATCTAATCTGCATGCATAACTTGGCAATAGAGAGAAGAGACGCAAGTCACGGAGAGCATGCATGCAGGCAAAGTGCAAATGCTGCAGCGGCGAGCCGAAAGAAATGGCGTGGCGCGCAGGCATGCCGCTAGCTCATGGGAAAATCCCGCGCAGATATTTCTTCTTCTCCTCTCCCCTCCCTCGCCACCGGACGGATGACGGGATGAGCATGGCTCCTTCTCTCAGTTCGTCCCTGACTCCCTGCCGTCGCCATCATAGCGCTACGACGGACCCCGTGAAGGCCCCGGAGCTTTTCATCACAGCGCTACGTGCGGCTCATCAGCTTTGCATACAGAAAAGCCGTGAGATTAGGCTAATTACCAGTCACATCTCACATGTACAGAGTATTTAATCAAAAACTACCACAATTCATGAAAAAGTGTCGAAAAACTACCACTTTATGATTTTGTGCCAAAAACTATCACTTTTGTTCTAATCCGTTGCTAAAAACTACCAAGTGTGAAAACTGCTCGCTTTGCCTGGGTTAAACCCGAATCTGACTGCCCGACCCCACTGTTTAGGTGCCAGCGTGGCGAAGCGCTCATGGCCAGCCGTTAACGCCCATGACCGCCTGTCCTCGTAGCCACCCGCGGACCCAAGCTCCCGCCGCGCCCGCGCCCCCGCTCGTCTTCCCTCGCCCGCCGCAGTGGTCACCGGAGCACCGCCGGCAGTCGCCGACCCCACCGCGACCGGATCCTGCAGCCTCGCCTCCCTGGCGCAGCCCCGCTGCCCAGCGAACCGCCCCGTGCCGCCCGTCGCCATGGCCTCGCCCCGAGCGGCCGCTGTCCCGGGGCTCGCCGCCGGCAGGCCTCCCCATCACCGTCCAGCCTCGTCGTCGCCAGATCCGGCAGACGCCGCCCCGAATCCGCCTCCCCCGGACCTCCCCGCCGCCCTGCTCGCACCGGAGCACCGCCTGCAGGTCGCGCCGTCTCCTCCAGATGCGGCCGCACCGCCGTAGTACTTCATCTTCTCCGCCTCCGGTGAAGGCCGCCGCCGTCTCGATCTCTTTCTACGGTGGCGGCAAAGTTAACGGTGCTGACTTTTTCCGTTCTGACATGTGGGCCACACTATCATAAACGAGCCAAAGCGAGCAGTTTTCACACTTGGTAGCTTTTTGCAACAGATTAGGACAAAAGTGGTAGTTTTTGACACAAAATCGTAAAGTGATAGTTTTTCGACACGTTTCCATGAATTGTGGTAGTTTTTGGTTAAATACTCCACATGTACATCCATATACGGTGTACAAGGCAAGCACACATGACACATGCACATACATACAAGTCACATGTACATACCTCCGTCCGGAAATACTTGTCCTAAAAATGGATGTATCTAGACTTATTTTAGTTATAGATACATTCATTTTATCTATTTTTAGGAGAAGTATTTTCGGACGGAGGGAGTACAAAGCAAGCACACATGACAAATGTACATACATACAAAGCACGCACACAAAGCCACAAAGGTATTGAGAAATGCGGAGCAAAAAAAAATTCAAAGGACGCAGCTACAATCCACACCTGTACACGCATGAGGGCCGGATTGAGATCGGGGTAAACAAGCCTAAAAAGAGACGGAAAATCTCCGGAATAGCTTAGCCGCCGCATGTTCTTGGCACTTTGATGTTTCTTCTTTACTGGAGTTCAACGAGAAGCTTCCACGCTTGGCAGGGGGCGGTAGGTAGCCACCAGCTAGCTTGCACGAGCTACGCATGCAGCTTCGCATTCCCCCGGGTCACTCCTTGACCGTAGCAGCGGCGAGTCATCGCACTCTGACATGGAAGCCCGGTGGAGCGACTCCTTGCAGTGCGCGATGGCGCCCGCGATGCCGTCCTGCTTCTCGAGCGCCGAGTCGTCATCGCGGCGCAAACCCGGCGCTGCCGACGACGCCGACCGGCACTTACGCAGGCGACGGAGCCCTCTCGCCTCGGCGCCACGGAGCCGTCGCGAGATCTTGGCCAGGTACCTCCTGATGGCGAGCCGGGACGGCGCGCGCCTGCTGTGCCCCTCGGCGTGCTCCCCCTCTTCTTCGTCCGGGTGGGGCGACGGCACGAACAGCCGGAGCGACCGCGCGCTGCTGGAGCTGCTCCGGGCGAAGCTGCGGCGGCGGCCGCCGAAGCTGAGTGTGCGCAGGCTGCGGATGCCGCGCTTGCACGTGGCCGCCTCCTCCTCCTTGGACGGCGGGTCCGAACCGCAGAACTTGAGCTGCGGCGAGGCAGAGCGGGTGCGCTGCAGGGAGATGATGAAGTCGAGCTCGGTGCGGTCGTAGTCGTCGGAGTCGGTGTTGGAGCCCGAGAGGGTGCCGGAGCCGGAGGAGGAGGAGGTGCGGACGGAGCAGGCGGAGAAGTCGAGGTCGAAGAAGGGCCCCTCGTCGTCGTCCTCGCCGTCCCGGCACTCGGGCGCCACGGCGGTGATGATCGACACGGCGCGGCGGCGCGCCGCCAGGAGGCGGAGGATTTGCATTTGAGGCGAGCTGCGAGTGCGGGAGTGTGAGGGGAGCGTGCGTGCCCTCTGCCCTGGGCTGTGCCGCGACGGGGAGTCGGGTACGGTGGCTGGTCCTCGTCAGGGTGGGTGTGGTCCGGTCGTGGGAGGGCGGGTGGCTTTAAGAGCGTCTCCGACGGACGCGCTAGATTAGCCGCACGCAGGAAAAAACGACTATATTTCACGAGCGGGACCGAAACTGGCGCTTCAGCAGCTGCGCTAAAGTCGCGCGTACGGTAAAATTGGTTCAGCGCGCTGAGCAAAACGGCATCGCGCGCTGTGTATTTGGTGTGCCAGCTCCCGCGCACTGAGTAAAGCGGCAGCCGCGCTAAAATTTGCAGCGCCGGGAAAAGCAACCACCTTCCGCCGTGCGTGAAAACGCTATTTCGGGGCTGTAAAAGTTTTTTAGGGCGCCGCCCTACCGCATGTCTGTTGGAGATACTCAAAAGGAACGAAGCCGCGAAAAGAGTTGCAAAAAATAAAGGAGTTTTTTAACAACCATGATGGTGTAGACCGGTTACACGTGCGCATAGTAGGACCAGTACAAGCTAGACTCGGACACGGACATACAGACACGATGCAAATAGAGAACCAATGCAATACAGTACACTCCTCCCTCTTTTCATAGATCGATCCCCCTCCCTCTTTCAATTGGTAATTGGCCCTTACGAAAACACGCACAACCATACGTACCAAATCAGTTGCCAAAATAACACGCACAGCCATACATACAAAATCAGTTGCCAAAATAGCACGCACAACAAATACTTGGTAATCAACTCACGGAAAGGAATCAATCAGAATATGGTAATCAGTCTCTACATACCAAATCTACACAAATCACGCACAATGACACAGAATATTCTACCCGAGATCAACTTCCTAAAACTGAAGGCACCGGATTTTCTAGGATCACTAACCTCTCGCACCCAGCCGCGATCTCCTTCCAAACCATAAAGCGGCGGCCCACTCCTTCCTAACACGCCATCCTTCCCTCCCCTAAAAAAACACTAGGATAGAATATTCTGATATAGATTAACTTCTTAAGTACGTTTTCAAATTAAATAATAATGACTTAAATTTGTGAACACTAGGGCGCATCCTGGTAAGCACATGTTGAATCCTGTATATTTCTTTGGTGTGCATTATTACATTCTTGCAGATGGCTGATGTTTCTGATAAGCTGCGTGAGTGCATTGAAACCGAAGAGCCTCCAACAAAGAAGCCGAGGCTTGAAGAGCCTCCGACATATCGCATGTTACGTCCTGGTGGCATGTTTCCATGGCGGAACCCCTCTATGATGAAGTATATGTTTCGGTATATGGTAGAACGTCGCGCCGCTCTCGAATGCTGGATGGATGAGCTCGACTAGCTCTCATCCGAACGAAAACAATAAGAAATAAATTATAAGTGCTTGCCGATGTTGAACTAAGATCTGCCTATGAGTGATTTGAATTTCTTGATTGTAGTTTGTGCCGAAACTTACCATGAAAGAAATGTTCTCTTTCAAAATGATCACCCTTCTGCATTATTTTTTTTCACATGTTTAGTGACTTCATTCATTCTTCACTTGAAGCTTTTGAAGATCTCTATGAAAAGCAACATGTGATTGATAACTACGTCTAATTCTAGGTTGCCCTGTTCTACATATATAGTAAAATAAAGAAAAATTGGGTTGATATTCGGAGAGTCCGTACGTCATTTGTTTTGTCAAACATTGTTAATTGCCTGTGGCAAGGCACGAGTATTATGCTAGTATGCACTAGCAGGCAGGTTCAGGTACGTGCACATGCATGCATGCATTTTTCTTTTTTTTGCGGGAGAATTAACAACCGGATTGGATCAACATGGAAAGACACCAATCGATTTGTCTGTATATACACCACGCCTAATCTTCTTTTAGCTCAATACACCAAGCCTAATCTAATCCATTGAACCATCCGACACCACATCGACCTCCTGCTTTCCGAGATGAAAATATTAACTCATAAAAACATGTCGTGTGTTAAACTAAAGATTTCATGTTCAGTTAGTAGAAAAATACAAAGTGCCTACAACCACTGAGAATTGACAAAACTATATGAGTGGCATAAAAAGATGATTTAGAAGCATATGCAATTGTTAATCAAGAACCTTAATAAGACATAGGCTTATCGATGAGTCCAACATCGCCCTCAAACATGGTGAGTACTCCATCACATGGCGCTTCATGGCAAAGAGTGAGTACGCAGCCCTACCGGCGAGGTACATTTCGCTGGTTTGGTGACAACTGGATTCAGTATGACTATTTTTTTGAGAATCATGTGGGGTGGGGGTGTGTGTATATATATTACTCAAATGGCATGACGACATAATGCCTCATACCAAGTTCAGAAGTTTACATAGGCACGTAGACACGTGAGGAGAGGAACAACCACCACGAGAAGACAGTGTCCATATCACATTGCTTGTACGCATGATGAGACCACTGGTCCAGTCCAGCAATGATGAGCTTGAGAGTGGTGTTGGAGTGGAGATCCTGCATCTTGAATACCTTGGCGTTTCTAGCATCCCATATCTTCCAAAGGATGGTGAGGAGCACGAATGGCCAGGCTGACTAGTCGGTTACCAGTGGGAGCAGGGTGTCCCACAGATAGTCGATCCTGAGGGAGCAAGGGGCCACTCCCACCCGCTGTCAGATTATGTCGGAGTAGGGGCAGGAGATGAAGAGCTGTGAAGCATCCTCTGAGTGGTGTCGACATCTTGGGCATTCTTTCTTGTTGATGATGTGCATGTGGGCTAGATTAGCCCGGGTGTTGAGGCGGTTGCGAAATAAGAGCCAAGCAAACACCTTGACTATGTTGGGTACCCTTGTGTTCCAGATGATTCCAGCATTTCGGTCTTGTTCCGGCTCGCGAAGGGAGACCTCGTAGGCATGCTTGGTGGATAAAAACAAGCCCCCCAATAAGGAAGCGTGCATCCTGATCCGATGAAGGCATGAAATCCTGGAACACCGCCAACAAAGACACAAGTTCTTGTGCAGCTACACAGGTAAGGCGGTTCTGCATGTTACCTTCTAGACCGAAGCGCAAAATGTTAGCCACCATGACAAACTGACCAATAGAGTGAGTAAAACGTTTTGGGTAGGCGGAAGCAAAAGTATGGGGTTAAGCCAAGTGTCAAGCCAAAAATAGGCTGAAGTACCATTATTTGTAAGAACAAAGGAGATATTTTGAAGAGCCAGCACTTGTAGATTATTTGCATAGGAAGGAGTTGTTGGAGGTAGGAGCAGGAAAGGCATTAGGGTGTTGAATGTTAAGCCAATCCAGCCAAGGAGTAGGTGGGGGGGGGGGGGGGGGGGGGAGAAAGAGATTTAACAGCAAATTTCATAAGCAGACAATTATTTTGGATATGCAAATTCTTAATGCCTAAACCACCATATTTTTCGGCCTACAAACATTGTTCCAAGCTATTAGGCATTGTGCCCGCCGAGCAGGTTTCCTCCGTAGTCCAAAAGAAAGCACGCCTAAGAGCATCTAGGGTTTTTAGGACCTTTTTTGGGATTTGAAAAACGGACATAAAGTAAGTCAACAAGGAGCCTAGGACCACAGTTATTAGGATGAAGCGGTCGCCTTTGGAGAGGAGCATGGCTCTCTATCCGGATAGGAACTTTCTGCATGGTTCTAAGATTGGGAGAAAGGCATTGGGAGGAGGGCGAGTGGGAGATAGTGGTAGCCCAATTTGTGGGAAGGAGGAAATGGAACAATCAAGGGTACTTGCGATAGCGGCGGCATTGTGAGGGTCTCGACCTTTAATGGGGCATAGCTTGTCTTTGAGAAGTTGATAGCGAGACCGGTGACGAGGGTGAAGTCATTGATAATGGCTTTTAGGGAAGAGGCAGCATGGGAGGAGGCATCAACGATGATGGGTGTGCCGTCCGCGTATTGAAGTGTGGTGGGGGGTAGGTGAGTGAACAACGATGATGACTATTTGGTCTGTTTGGTTGCCAACTATTTGTAAATTGTTTGCCTGGCTCCTCCATCTCCGATAAGTACGGACGGCGGAGCGCCTCAGGGCATGTACAACAGTATCTATAAGATGTGCCAAGTAGGATTTTAAACAACGTGGAAGAGAGATAAAAGAAAGAGAGGGTGTCCGTCTAAAAATAAAGACGGTCGGTTCCCATACTATTCGCTGCTTACCAACAGCCTTCATACAAAAAACAGCCTTCTTAGGGCATGTACATCGGTTCAGTCGGCCATCGTCTGCAGGATACGTCCATGTCATCTGCAGACTATTCTGTAGACAGCATGTACAGCAGGTGACTGTTCGGCCGGCCGTATAACTCTCCAATCGCCCGTGAATCATGGTAACCAATTCAGACTATAATAGTACGAAGGAAAAGCTGATTTTCTGGAACACTAGATCCATCCGGCCCACCCACGATACGCGACGGACTCATACAACGCAAAATAGGTCGTCTGTAGGCAGCGATTTCTAGCGCAATAGATCGTCGTTATTTCTACAGACAGATCCGGGTGTTTTATCCCTTTCTCTCTCCCCCGTCATTTTTTTTCTTACGTGTCTGGTGTTACAGACGGCTGACTGTACATCATTGTGCATGCCCTTACCGTGGTATGGATAGATCATCTATTGTGATCCTAGAAAATCTCACGTTCTTGTTTTTCTTACGCGCAAATCTCACCACGCACGTAACTGAAAATTCAGATCGTGGTGTGCTCTGGATAGCCCAACAGACAGCCCACTGTACAGGGTGTCTTTTGTACTGTCCATAAACTGACGTGGAGGTAACTTATAGACAGCGGCTGTCTAAACTGATGTATATGCCCTCATGCAGCAAGAGTGGCCAACTTGCTACTTCTGTTTGCTATGCCTAAGAAATCTATACAATGAACCACCTCTTTCTTCAATGCACGGTCACCTTGGATATCTAGGAGTGCCTCACGTAGTGGGAGACATGGGGATACGGCTAGATTGCACAGTCTGCTTGGCCACAGAATTCCAATATGGATTATCTCATTATCTGTGGCTTGGATCATTGGTTGTGCATCCCCAACAGTTCGAAAGGGAAATCTTTAATCCTACTCTGATCTAGAAAATACACAACAGGGTGTTCGATGCGAATGTTAAAACCGAATTAAATCGCATTAGAGTTGGTTGTGGGGCAACCAATTTTGAAATAATATTAATATTCAAATATGCACTAAATCTCGCCACACAAACACGGGAGTTCCATAGTGCATACAATTCTTACCAGTGGATAAATAAATGCAACTCTATTTATGTATGAAAGTTTGAATAAGAAATAACAATTTGGTTTTTAATGGATTCCATATCAAGTTAAAGCATGTCTAAATTTCAGAATAAAATGTATACATGAAATGCTAGTTAGATTTATGTAGGAAGTTCAACATGAAACTACTAGCAAAAAAACAAGTTCAACGTAAAACTGGAATGCGGAATAAAATGTTAAAATAAATCTAGGAATTTGATTTCAGACCTAACATTCAACATATGTAGTGAGTATGACCAATGTAAACATCATGCTTAGCAACATGCACAGGCTCGACTGTAAGAGAGAATATTTTTTAGCAATTTGTATGCATATAGTATGATAATTACATTGCCTTCGGTGAAAGTGATAAAAGTAATAAGAGTGAAATGAACATGCATCGATGCATGTCAAAATGTTTTTTTTATTTTGATAACCACTTGTGCGGTCAATGATGAGTTGAAGGGAGGAAGATGTACATCACAAAGGAATGCACCATCAGTGTTTAGATTTAATTTTTGGTGGAAATTTTCTCAAAAATGATTTGGTCAAAAAATATACTCCAATTGATGAAGACAGGAAGTTATGGTTTTGCATGACAAACCACGAAGCGCAATGCCATCAATCATCTTTTTTCGCATAACATGATCCTTAAAAACAACCTAATGCACCTAATGCAAACATTCACGTCAAATGCAATAAATGTTTGTTCACATTGACTAAAAATCATTTTCTATTTCGAATTATACATCCTCTGTTGTAGGGGGTAAATAAATCAAATATCGTGTGGGTCAATATGACTGTAAGAAATATTTCCTAATGGATTTCTGTACAAGTGCGTGCCTAATGGACTACTAAGTACTAACATTTCGGGTTAATATAATCAATTCATTAGAAGACAAATGTGAAATACGACAACATAAATAAATATTGCCAGTGATCAGGTGGGTGGAGGAAGTGAACACACGGTTTAATAATGAGCATCGATGATTGAATTTAATTACAAGTCATGAAATTTTTTAATTGGTAAAAAGATTCTATACTTTGAATTGTATATAAACACTAAAGTAGCAGCAAATTGAATTGTAATAACAATTGATAATACAACAAAAAATAATGACAGCTAATTTAATATCAAATACAATAATATCTAGCAGCGAAAATTCGTGGGTCACCCTGCTAGTTCATATCTGATAGAACATCAAGGAATACAACGATTCATAAAAGACCCAAAATACAGAGAAAATAGATAGAGGAACAACAGGGTCTTGGACTCCATCTTCACCAAAGCCACAAGTGAAGAACAAGCCACCTCGCCCCTGGATCCGATGCCGGTGGAGGAGAGCAACACAAGGGACTACGAACACCACAGTAGAAACCCGCCGCCGGACGTGGGTCAAAGCCATCGGAGAAAGCACAACGGCTGGGACCTCGCCCCAAAGAAGGCTCGCCGTAGATGTACAGCACCGCAACGAAGAACCGGGGTCCCGCGGTCTCGCCGGCGGGGAGGGGAACAGGGATGCCTTCCTTTTCGCGAGAAACGGTGGGAAAAGGAAGGCGCTATAGCAACCACGTCATCTAAATAAACATGCAACGCGTCGGCCCTCGCGGTTACGTGTTTTCGTGGTTGACGCGCAGGCGCAGCCGCACGCTGGTTCGCTGACAGATAAGATTGGTTCCTGGAAAAACCCGCAGATGTTGGCAGTAGAACATTAGCTTTTTCTGAGATGCACCAACTAAAGAAAACGACTAACCCAGGGCTCAACAGAAGAGAAGAAAAAAAAAGTGTGTGATAATGAGGAGTTTCATTCCTCGTTGGCGGAGAAAGCGTGCTGGGCACTAGGCGAAGAAGGGATTGTTCATTAGCAGCGGCCAGTAATCGAGTGGACGCTACTGCAAAAACGCAGAGGAAGGATTTAATCGCAGTGTTGTGTGTTTCGTCTCGGAAATTGTTTTTGGAGGCCGAGCTCTGTGGAGGCCTCCATTTGCAAAATTTAAAATTCATCAAAATTCATATTTTTACATTACAAAAAATTCTAAAAAAAATACAGATATACATGGAGGCATAATATACATGTGTGTAAATTTTTAGGTCGAAATACACTTGAAATGAGGGTTGTGCAAAAAAAAGCAAATCTTGGGCTTTTCAGCACATGATACTATTCATCCTCAAAGTTCATGAATTTGTCTTTTTTGTACAGGTCGCATTTCAACGTATTTCATCCTGAATTTTTACACACATATACATTTCATCCTTGTATACTTGCATTTTTTTCAGATTTTTTGAAAGCCAAAAAATTTGAATTTTGAATTTTTAAAAAATAAAGGGCTCCGTGGAGCTCGGCCTCCAAAACGCCCCACTCGTTTCATCTTCATTCTTCTTCATGTCCAACTTACCAACAGTATTCCTGGCCTGAGTGGTCAATACCGCAATCATTTGGGCTGGACAATCAAGGCCAGTCGTCAGTCGTAGGAAGATTTCCATCCGCTTTTGCATTTGAGGTGCAGCTTCCCAGCTTCAGTCCCGTTCTCTTTTGTCGAGTAAATTAAGCTGTTCTGCTGGCTAGCTAGCGTGTCCTCTAGCTAGATGGCATGCTCGTGTTTTTGCCACGTGAAAGGTCGTCATTCTGACAGGATGGAGGACATGCCAGAGAACCCGTCCATCGGTGCGTGCGTGTAAGAATAATTATTTTCACAGGACATAGTACATAGTAGTACTCTTGATTATTTCTTCGGTCTCGTAGTGCGTGAAGATTCAGAGACATGATCAGATTGGAGGATACGTACTGAGTTTTTGACTGCTGGTCGTGCCGTCTCAGTCGTCGTCGTTACGACGGGTACAAAATATTCGACTGCCGTTGCACCATATAGAACCAGGGGCGGAGCTACGTTATCTCATCCGGTGTCATTGGCACCGGGTAAAATACGTGCTTATCTTATACATAGTCCAAGTTTTTGGGCTGGACACCGGTAATTTTTGAACCTGGACACCGGCCAGCCCAGCTATAGATTAATCAATCCCTGGTCCTGTAGGTCAGTACGTGCGCGTGTTGAAAAAAAAGCTATCGATCCCCAATACGGCTGTATACCTGTACGTGCGCCTGTTCGGTTGCTCGTCCGCTCGGCTTCTGCGCCTCAACCCTCACAGCGCCGCTGCTCTCGGCCCTTCTCCGTCGCTCGGCCAGCCGCCGGTCTGCCCAGTCGCCATTGTTCAAGCATCGCTAGCCGGTCACCTCTACCCTCGCCCCACTCAGGGATTGTTGGAAATTTGAGGTACGTCTCAACTCTCATCTCAGCACTTGGTAATTGCCGATCTCTCTCAAATCTGAAATCTCAACTAGTCAACTGTGTGTAGGAATTTCATTTTTTTTATTTCTGTTTTTCTAATTGTATGGCTAGGGTCTTAAAATTTGAAGCTATTACAATTGGGAACAATTCGCTGCGATTCATATCTAACTAGGGGAGGATTATTTCTGTGACAGCAGTGAAGCACAATGTCGAGTAAGTTCAAGTCCCTAATCGTATCATTCAATCAATATGTTTTGTTTATTGTTTCTTTGCATATGCAAACACAAATAATGTAAGTCGTACATTTTTGCTAATACAATAATAATTAATCACAGGAGAATTTATGGAAAGGTTTCTTAAAAATATGAAGACCTCGGCACAAGATGATATAGCTAGCCCATCACATGAACCGGATGATCCTCCAGCTCCATATAATTTTGGTAAGAAATCTCCTTGGCATAAAATTTGTGTTGTTGGGTGTGTTATTTATATACGTATTATTGCTTGGTGTCCATCCCTATATATATGATATGCACGTGGACACCGGGACATTTTTGTTCTGGTTCCGCCCCTGTATACAACAGCACATATGATATCACAGTACCTCTCGCTCCGAGTGTCACGTACGTCGGTACGAGCCATGACCAAATGCACGTACGACCAACGGACCAAGGGCCAAGGCGACTAGCTAGTGTCTGATGGATCATTTCACGCAGCAGTGTAGTGAGCAGTCAAGTGAAGTACACGCGTGCATGCGCATGAGGCTACGACCGTTCAAATTAAGCTCTAGTCGTCATCAGTAGTGATTGAGAGAGGAGAAATGCTAGGCAAAGTGATGGGTGAAAAGCCGATGTAGTACTAGTAATTAACAGGCCAGGGGACAATATATGACGCCAAGTGTCTCAGGTCGCCCAGCGGCGGCGATCACATCAGCTCAATCAAAGGTCGACTTGGGATAATGATAGCAGACGTTTGGCCCAGCTCCCATATACTACTCCTATATAGACACCATCGTAAACCACTGATCGGAGCAGCACTTTATTTTGTCAACAACAGTTTCCACCGGACCCAGCTGAAACAAAGGCACAGATTGCTTAATTAATCAAATATGTGTTGACACCAGATTTTTGCATGGCCAAAATCTCAATTAATATGGCCTCGGATGAAAAATGTTTCGACAGCAAAGTTCTTCGTCTCGTCGAAACAGATGATTTTGATATAAAAATCGTCTTAATCCGAGGTCGTATGCAAAAGTTAAAGGCAAAACTGTACGCTGCGGCAGTGTTTGGCTGGATCATTCTGGCCGGGGTCCAGATCATCCGGCCGAAGGTCTTCGAACGAATGACCCAAACAACAGAATGTTCGAATAGCCCAAGGATCGACGGATACACACACGCGAGGACGCAGTGGACACACCTACACTTCTCATGTTGTACACAATGGAAAGGAAGAACACATACACGCAGAGACCTTTTACAGCACACACACTTGTGCCTTCTCTTGTATTTCTTCATCTCTCAAATGACACAATGCAACGACATGGGCTTAAGTAGCCAGAGTTACCCGGCCAACACGCAGCCACACACCCACTGACTCCACGCACACACATATGGTCAAGGCACTAACTACTTGACCCACTAATCACTCCACTAACCAGCTGCATGCATGTACAACTTTAGTGACAACCAAGTCTGCAGAACCTTTGATGCCCGCGTTCAGGACCAAGTCACAACTAATGGCTCCCGATTCTTGCTCCACACTTATCTGCCAAGCGACTCGGCTGCTCCAGCTCCGCAGTGTATGGGCGCATGCAGCCAGGTGACTAACACGTGTCCATGCAGAACTCTAACAAAAAGAAATAACCATGATAAACTACTGACTAACAAGATTAGTTCCAACAATCATCTCCCTAATCTTGTTATTACTTATTCTTCTCTTGAAGCCCATGATCGTCGACGTCGTCGGTGCAACACGTAGATGGCCACCAATGCCATCTTGTCACGCCGATTGCCACCATCTCCGCTAGCTTCGATGAGAAACGCACCTCCTACGCCTTCACCACGAGTGTCCCACCACGACACGCTCGCTGCCTCTTGCTCGCCATCGGTGCCACAACTTGCCGATGACTCACCTCCATGTTGTCGACGATGACGCACCTTGTCGACGACCCGGACATGGAACTCCTTATGGCAGTGGCCTCCGCTCCATGGGCATCACCTCCTTGCCGCTGGTGACGCAACTTACCGAGCAGCATACCTTTCTCCATCACTCGTGACGCAGCTAGACGACGAGGGAGACTCGGATCTCGACACACGAGGCTCGCATGCACCAACACCTCGTGGCAGCCGCGCCGCGTCGAACTCCACCCACGCTGTATGGGCGAGGTTGAGCCCCTCCGGCGATCCGGCGAGTGCGGCGGAGTGCACGAACCTTCTCCGGCCATGGCTCTGAATACCAAATGTTGGAATAGCCCAAGGATCGACGGATACACACACGCGAGGACGCAGTGGACACACCTACACTTCTCACGTTGTACACAATGGAAAGGAAGAACACATACACGCAGAGACCTTTTGCAGCACACACACTTGTGCCTTCTCTTGTATTTCTTGATCTCTCAAATGACACAATGCAACGACATGGGCTTAAGTAGCCAGAGTTACCCGGCCAACACGCAGCCACACACCCACTAACTCCACGCACACACATATGGTCAAGGCACTAACTACTTGACCCACTAATCACTCCACTAACCAGCTGCATGCATGTTTTTTTTTCGAAAAGGGGGACACCCCGGCCTCTGCATCAGAACGATGCATACGGCCACATTTATAGATAAATAAAGAGGTTCAACAAGGTCTTAAAGTCTGAAAAAAAAAAGCGGCTAGCTCACAAAGAGCCACAACGCCAAAAACAAAAGGCCCAAAAGCCACAACCGGCTGGCATAACACAAGATAGCTAAACTAATCGCCTATCCTATTACATGACCGCCATCCAAACCGGTTGAAGATATCCCACGCTATCATCTCCCACCGGACAGATCCAGTAACCAAACGCTCCCTGGCCTCCGTCGGAGTGAGTAAGGACCACATACGGATCAGCGCAGTAGCTCGGAATAAAACCTGCAAAAAATGAATAGTTGTTGTTCTGTTAAAAGCCAAATCATTTCTGCAGTTCCAAATTGCCCATAACAACGCACAAACTCCTACGCGAATGTGTCTAGCTGTTTCGGACTCAATCCCAACAAGCCACGTTCCAAATAACGAACTGACCGAATTCGGAGGAGTAATGTTAAAGGCAATTTGCACCGTGCGCCACAAAACTCTCGCCAACGGGCAATCAAAGAAGAGGTGCTTGATAGTTTCGTCCCGATCACAAAAACTACACCTAGTAGATCCTGTCCAGTTGCGCTTAGCCAAATTATCCTTTGTTAAAATGACTTGTTTATGTACAAACCACATAAACACTTTAATTTTCAAAGGAACCTTGACTTTCCAAACATGTTTGGAACTAGGAATAACACTAGAGTTAATGACATCGATATACATCGACTTGACTGTGAACTCTCCAGACCTAGTAAGTTTCCAACACAACTGATCGGGCTGATGAGCTAGCTGAACCTCCATCAGTCTACTCACCAGATGAAGCCAAGCTTCCCACCGGTCGCCAACAAGCACCCTCCTAAACTGAATATTAAGGGGTATGGACTGCATAATCGTTGCAACAAGAGCATCACGTCTCTGAACAATACGATACAGGGATGGATACTGAAGCGCCAACGGCGTTTCACCAAGCCAAGTATCCTCCCAGAAGCGGGTGGTGTTGCCATTACTGACAATAAACTTTGTTCTATTAAAGAAGGCAGCTTTGACTCTCATAAGCCCCTTCCAAAACGGCGAGTCAGTCGGTCTCACTGTCGCCTGGGACAAAGTCTTGGACTGCAAATACTTGCTACGGAGAATCTGCGCCCAAGTTGCCTCAGTCTCAACTGATAACTTATACAACCACTTACTGAGAAGACATCTGCTCTTAATTTCAAGATTCTCAATACCAAGGCCCCCCTGGTCCTTTGGTCGACAGATGATATCCCATTTGGCGAGTCGGTATTTTCTCTTTAGTTCATCACTCTGCCAGAAGAATCGGGATCGATAGAAGTCCAGCCTTTTCCTAACCCCAACTGGGACTTCAAAGAAAGATAAGAGAAACATAGGCATGCTCGTGAGCACCGAATTAATAAGAATCAATCGGCCTCTATATGACATGAGTTTGCCCTTCCAGCAACTCAGTTTCTTCTCGAACCGATCCTCGATGCACTTCCATTCTCTGTTTGTCAGCTTACGATGGTGAATGGGTATACCTAGGTACGTGAAAGGTAATGCTCCCAATTCGCATCCAAACAATTGCCTATAAGCCTCTTGTTCCTCATTGGCTCTACCAAAACAGAACAACTCGCTTTTATGAAAGTTAATCTTCAATCCGGTCAATTGTTCAAATAAGCATAACACCAGCTTCATATTTCTCGCCTTTGCCAAGTCGTGCTCCATAAAGATGATTGTATCATCAGCGTACTGCAGGATGGACACACCACCATCAACTAGATGAGGCACCAAGCCACCCACCTGACCGGCCTCCTTTGCCCTACCCACCAAGATTGCCAACATGTCAACGACGATGTTGAACAGAATAGGAGACATTGGATCACCTTGTCTCAGGCCCTTGTGTGTCTGGAAATAATGACCTATGTCGTCATTCACTTTAATTCCAACACTCCCTTTTTGCGTGAAAGATTCTACCTGGCGTCGCCAAGCTTCATCAAAACCCTTCATGCGTAAGGCCTGTTGAAGGAAAGGCCATTTGACTTTATCGTACGCTTTCTCGAAATCCACCTTGAAAACAACTCCATCAAGTTTTTTCGTGTGGATCTCATGGAGCGTTTCATGAAGGACCACAACCCCTTCGAGGATGTTCCTGTCCGGCATGAAAGCAGTTTGAGTAGGCTGCACCACAGCATGCGCGATCTGTGTGAGCCTATTCGTCCCGACCTTGGTAAAAATTTTGAAACTAACATTAAGAAGACAGATGGGCCTGAATTGCTCGATTCTCACAGCCTCTGTCTTCTTAGGAAGCAGGGTTATCGTTCCAAAATTCAGCTGAAAAAGGTAAAAGCTGGCCAGAGAATAAAATCATGGAACAACGGCAACAGATCCCCTTTAATAATATGCCAGCACTTCTTATAAAACTCAGCCGGGAATCCATCCGGGCCAGGAGCCTTATTATTTTTCATCTGCGATATGGCCTCAAACACCTCTTTCTCAGAAAAAGGAGCAGCTAAAATATCATTCTCAACAGCAGTAAGTTGAGGCACATCCTCAATCCTAGACTCATCCAGCAACACACAGTTATCCTCTGGAGGCCCAAACAACTGCTTGTAATACTCAGTAATGTATAATTTTAGGTTCTCCTGACCAAGAATCGTTCCTTCATCTTGTTCAAGCTGAAAGATCCTCTTCTTTTTGTGCTTGCCATTAGCGATCATGTGGAAGAATTGAGTGTTCGCGTCCCCCTGGACTACTCTTCGGACCTTGGCCCGCAGCGCCCACTTTAATTCTTCCTCACGAAGAAGCTCTTTCAGCCTCATCTCCGCGTCAAGCTTGGCGTGAAGCTCCGAGGCTGGCAGAACCGTGGTTTCTGCTTTTACATCTAGGGACTGAATAAGGGTAAGGAGCTGTTCCTTTTCGACCTTATAAATCCCGCTAAGATGCTTAGCCCACCCACGTAGGAAACTTCTCAAGTGCCTAATCTTATTCTGCCAACGCTCAAGCGCAGTCCTACCACCTGCATCCTTAGCCCACTCTCTGGCTACGAGATCAAAGAAGCCTTCTCTCTCAAACCAAGCAAGCTCGAACGAAAATGAGTTTTTTTTCCCAAGTGGGTGGCCTCATCAGAGTCAAGAAATAAAGGCGTGTGGTCAGAAATACCACGAGAAAGTGCCTGAACTCTTACAAAGGGGAATTTCTGTTCCCATTCAACACTAGCCAGAACTCGATCCAACTTTTCAAACGTCGGATTTGGCATCGCGTTAGCCGAGGTAAACTTTCTTCCCGAAAGCTCTATCTCTCTCAGATCCAAGCTTTCAATGATAGAATTAAACATGAACGACCATCTGCCGTCAAAATTATCATTATTCTTCTCATCACGCCTCCTAATGATGTTGAAATCACCCCCCACCAGGATAGGAAGTTGCTCAGAACCGCAAATCCTAACCAGATCAGCCAAGAAATCCGGTTTTAGTTCGGGCTGTGCGGCACCATATACCGGCACCAAAGCCCAGTTAAACCCATCAGCCTTCGACCGCACCCTAAACTTAACAGCAAAATCTCCCATGACCACACTTCGGACTTCTAGCGAATTGCATCTAACTCCGAGTAAGATCCCACCCGATCTTCCTGGCGGTGGCAGACAATGCCAGTCAAAATCAATACCGCCCGATAAAGTATTAAGAAATTGTGGCGAAAAGTTATCTCTACCAGTTTCCGACAATGCGATAAAGTCCAACCTATGCTCAATAGAAGCCTCTGCAAGAAACCTTCTTTTAGCCAAGTCTTTTAGACCTCTGCTATTCCAAAAGATTCCTTTCATATCTCGTCATGGAATTTTTTAGCCGTTCGGATCCGAGCACTCCTACGCACTGCGGAATCCGGGTAGATCTTCCGCTTCCATTTGCGTTTAGGAATGTTCTTACTCTCTGGCCGGTCCTCACAACCAGGCTCAGAAGTTCGAACCACTACATTCTCATCACCCTCATCCTCCTCCTCAGGCTCAGGAAGAGGAGGACCAAGATCCGCACAAAAATAATCGAGCACCCTGACCCCCAAAGCATGAATATCGGAATCATTCATGGGTTTAACCGCTGCTAAGTTGCGAATCATCTCTAAAGCCCGCTCTGCCTCTAAATCCAGGATATCATTAACAGAACTTGAAATTTCACTATCATTACTACCTAGTGAAATTCCTAGCTGGTTTGCATTATTAATAATCTCATCATTAGAAAAATGCAAGATGGAATTAGAGGTATTAACCGACATACCAGTAGTGACCTCAACGTCACGAAGCTTGGCCGCCCTCATGGCGCACCGCTGCTGTATGTCGTCCACCTCCGGATGATCCTGGAGACGGCAGCTCAACCGTCGCCCCTCAGAAACCAGATCTGGAATACCACCGAACGCAATAATCTCCTCCCGAGTGACCCTGTTCGTTGTGGGGACTCCTGCCCCACCCCGAACACGCAGCCGGTCATCCTCCAATGATGAACCAACTGGACCGCCAAAAAGTGAAGGGGCGCTCAACGGCACCGGCAACGTCTGTCGCGCCCCACCACAGAGAGACTGCACCACGCCGGGGGAAGGTTGAGCCAGGGCCACCTGCCCGAGCTCCCCATCCACCCCGGCCCTTCGGCCAGAAGGGGTCACCGGCGCCCCAGGAGGGCCGGCCACCCTGGGCGCCCCAGGAGAAGAGGGCCCCGAGGTCACCTGCCCCGAGCCCCCTCCGGAAAGCGGAGCCGCCGCCTGCAGCTCCGGCCTCGCGAGAGGAGAAGAAGGTGACGAGGCCACCTGCCCTGGACCCCCTCCCGAAGATAAAACCTCCACCACCGAGACCGCGTCCACCGCGAGAGGAGAAGAGGGCGCCGAGGCCACCTTCCCCGAGCCCCCTTCAAAAGACGGAACCGCCACCTGCAGCTCCGGCATCGCGACAGAAGGAGAGGGAACCGAGACCACCAGCCCCGGACCCCCTCCTGAGTAAAAGACCTCCACCGCCGGGCCCTCAACCCGAGGAGAATCAACGAGCAGATGGGAGGGAACCTCCTCCTCCTCACCCCTGACAGGGATCGGCGAAGCCCCTAGTACTGGCGGACTCACAGCTTCCTCAAAATCCAAAACAGGTAACGAGTGCTCAAACACCTCATCAGACTCCACCCGCTCACTCCAAAGCCTCGGAGGCGCAGAAGCCGGCTCGAAGGACCCAAATCTCAGAGTAGTCGTAGGCACCGAGGAGGGTGGTACCGTCCCATCCCCGGACGTCTGAGAAACGGATCCCGATGTAGTGGACGAAACTCTTCCAGCATCATCAACCGGCGCCTCCTTAAGCCCCGAACTGTCATCTCCCTCGTGCATATCAATATCAGGCCCGTTAGCCGCCTCGGCGAACAGACTCTCATCCTCAAACTCAATCACGAGGTTAAAAATCTGGCCTCGATATGCCCACTTGACCACCTCAGGCACGTACTTAATATCCAGAACACTGACCAGCAGTCGGGCTATACCGTGAGCTCTGGTAAAGGCCATATCCACTCTCTCCGGTTTCCCCACCATAATGCCCAAACTAGCCACGACCCTAGCATCCTGCATCGGCTTCGAGGGAGCCCCGGAAAAACGCAGCCAAACCTGAGTAAGAGGCTTACCCTGAGGCTCGACCCTCTTCCACTCATGAAACTCAAGGACACAATCTGTACCCGGCACATTGCACATCCCAAAACTCAGAAGTCTCTGCAGATCCTCAACCGAAGGGAACTCAACCCTAAACAGTTTTTCTTCGAGACTAACAAGCGCCCACTGGAAGTCACCTCGAGCTAACTCCTTCAGCTTCTGCACAATCTGTGTCTCAGAGACCTCTCCTCTGGTAACTTTGACTATCCCAGTTGTCAAACTCAGGGTCTCATCAGGAAACTCCCTCTCAGTAGGAGACTCAAAGAACGTGAGTTCAGCACAGTACACTCCATACATCATAAGAGACGGTGCCTGATCTCGCAAAATCGGACAATCCCCCGTATCATGTGCCGGTTTTCCACAAGTGCCACAAAGTTCAGCCACACACTCAGCAATGAAATGACCCTTCTCACCACATCGATAGCACAACATTTTCTCTTTCTTACGCGCCCACTTCGACGCCCTCTCCGAATCAGCCCTGTCTGTCGCCTCCACTGACGCTGTCAACACGGTCTCATTCCCGGGTATCTCAGCATTAGCTCGCGCCGACACCACCTCCATAGCCTGACCTGACAACACCGGCTCCTCAACAGTCCCATCAACGACCATCTGCTCGACAACAGGCGGAGGAGGCAGTCGTGGGCGGTACCGGCCACCTCGACCACCTCGACCCCAACGATTACCGCGGAAACCACCCCGCTGTCGATAGCCCGGGCCAAACGCCCCCTCAACGAAACCACCCGTGGGTCCCATAAACGGTCGCTCCGCCGAGCCATCGCTCTGCCAAGCATATCCTCGACCACCACCCGTCGACGAGGAACCACGGTGCTGACCAACCCCGTATGCATCATATCCATCATCTCCCCACTGACCCCGGGGCGTGGCAGAAGTACCTCCAACACCGGAGGTTTGAGGCGGAGGCGGTGCCTGCGTCTGCACCGTCCCGGCCCTGATCTGCGAAGGCTTGGCGACGAGGTGAGGCGGCGGTGCCGCCCTAGGCTGCTGCCCGCTCGTCATCCCCGGGTACCCCGGCACAGGCGGCCTGGGCACCGCACCGCGCCCGACCGCATGCAACGCTACCGAGCCAGTCGCCGGCGGGCGGGCACCGGGCAACGACATGCCACCACGGCCCGCGGCCGCACTGACCACCACTGTGCCCCGACCCGCAGCCGAAACCACCGGAGGCACCCCTCCACGGCCGGACCCAGGGGCCGGCGACGGCACCGCGCCACGGCCACCGCCAGCGCCCGGCGGCGGCGCTACCCCGGCACGGCCTGCCTCGGAAGGCGCGGCGGGCTTTTTCCCCGGCGGCAACGCACCACCGCGGCCAGCCATTGCCCCAAGCGGAGGAATGCGCCGAGCGCGACCACCTCAAGCAGAACGCAGCCGCGGACTCCGGCGATGAAAAACCCTAGGGCACGAGGATGAGGCTGGGGACGTAGATCGTTCGCTGCATGCGACGTCTCCCACATTAGCGATCGGGACTGGACCTGACTGGGCTTCATACCCAACAGTTCCCGGCCCACGGATACACTGCAGCCCATCCTCCAAACCCAGCCCACTTTGGCCCAGGAGCGAGTTCAAACGCTCCTGGCGAGCCGCCTTGATCTGGATCGCCATGACCGCCGGCGTCGCCGCCGCGGCCACCTCTGGCGCCGATCTAGGCCCTGCCCGGCATGGCTTTCTTCTACTCTTCACCGTGATCCACGATTCCGGCCGAATCAAATCGAAAAGCGTTAGGTTCGGAAGTCGTACCTTAGGCAAGGGGCCCTTCCATGGCCGGATCGCCGCCGCCGCCGTCCTCCGATGAACCACGCGGCGAAGCATCTCCTTCTTATCTCCCGCATGAAGCCCAACCCTAGCCGGATCATCGGGGGGCAAAACCTTATCGATAGTAGTTGCCACTTCATCTTCGTCATATCCTGCACTCAAAAAATCACACAAAAAATCGGAAGGTGTCGGTGATGGCGGAGATGTCGGCGTCGCATCCGCGTCCTCATCTCCATCGTCGTCGTCGGCGTCGGCGAGGGCCCAGAACCGGCCGCCCACCCGCCGACGGTCACCGGAGGATGGAGGCGGAGACCCCGTGGTCGCCCCGCCCGTCGCGCCTCCAGTCGCCCTCATCCCGTCGCTGCATGCATGTACAACTTTAGTGACAACCAAGTCTGCAGAACCTTTGATGCACGCGTTCAGGACCAAGTCACAACTAATGGCTCCCGATTCTTGCTCCACACTTATCTGCCAAGTGACTCGGCTGCTCCAGCTCCGCAGTGTATGGGCGCATGCAGCCAGGTGACTAACACGTGTCCATGCAGAACTTTATAATAAAAAGAAATAACCATGATAAACTACTGACTAACAAGATTAGTTCCAACACAGAAGCTTATGGACGAAGCCGGATGATCTGGGAGTAGACTTGGATGATCCGGGTGGAGGCCGGACGATCCGGACAACTTTTTTCTGCTGCAGATGTTAGAAAACAGCCCGAAACGCCCTCAATATGACCTCAAATCGAAAAGTGTTCAACATCAAAGTTGTGCGTCTCGTCGAATCGGTTGATTTTGATATAAAAAGCGTCTTAATCTGAGGTCATATGCAAAAATTGTGGCCTGATCAATGTGCTGCTGTCAGAAATCTGGGCTTGACCGCATCATCCGGGCCTTCAGCCGGACATCCGGGCCGGAGGTCATGAACAGTCCGTGTTTCATTAGGTTTTGATGATTTGGACGGCGAGGCAAGTTCTTTTCTTGTACGGGAAGTCCATCCGCCTCTTATATAGACAAGAGGTGACGGCCGATTGAAAGACAACACACAGTCGTAAAACCCATCTACTTTTTACCCTAGTTTTACATCTCTCTCCCTTGTTCTTCTTCTTCCTCGATCTTCGTTCGTTCTTCGTCTTGGAGGGCAGCGATCCACGAGGCCCTAGGGGCGATCAGGTTGACCTAGGGCAGCCCATAGCCGCCGCGAACCTGACGGGGTCCCTCCCGGGAGAGCGGGGTTTCGGGTCTAAAAAAGCACCCGCCGGATTGCTTGCGTACCACGCTTCCGGACGGGTCTCCTTCGACGTGAGCTGCGGTGCATCACCCTCGGCGTTGGAGGTACACGGTGACGTGTTCGTGTGCGTACACACTTTTTGACGACTTCGCTGGGGACGAAAGATTAAGAATCATCATCAACCATGTCGGATCTCCCCAAGCCCTCAGAAGTTAGTGCCGATAACATCATTAAGCCCGGCCTTGATGAACTATCGGATGAACATCGCCAAGCCTACGAAGCGCTCAAGAAATAGCGTGAAGAGGCTTTTGAGGCGCTCAAGAAGAAGCGTGAGGAGGAGGATTTGGAGGCGTTTCTTGCAAATTTCAAGAAGGACCGTCAAAGCAACATTATTCCGATTGGAAACGTCAATTTCCCTCCTCTCATTGATGAACAAGATGAAATCACTGTGAGTAAAGTTTTTTCTCCAGAGCAAGTGGCTGTGATTGAAAGTCTTGTTAGTAAGGGTAATGTGATGACATACAATTCTTTTGTAGCAAGTGCTAATGCTCAGAAAAATATGCCTCCGTCATCTAGTGGTACTGTTGGTATATCTGAAAAACCTAGTCCAACTTTACCTATTTCATCGGTACCTCCTATGCAACAACAATATAATATGCCGTTGAATTTTTACCCTAGTCAAACCAACCAGCTTGTGGCTGCACCTGCATATCCTAATCCTATTATGAGTTTGCCCAATTCGGCGTCAACACCGAATCACTTTGTCACACCACCCATAGGCACAAGCATGTTTGGTCTTCCGCCGAACTATGGTTCGGCGCATATCCCACAAGTTGCACCACTGACTAGTACTCAAGTTGCTCCTATGTCATTACCATATGCATCTTCATCCACCTCGGATCCAATTTTAGCCAAATTAAGGGAGGATTTGCATAAGATGTTTCTAGAAACTTTCGGAAACGAGCCGAAAGTACAGAGTCGTGTGTACCAAAAGCCTTATCCTGAACACTTTGATGCAGTTTTGTACCCTCCAGGTTATAAGGTTCCTGATTTTGTTAAATTTAGTGGAGAGGGCACGAAAACAACATGAGAGCATGTTAGTCAGTATCTAGCACAATTAGGTGAAGCAGGTTCCATAGAAGAATTGAAAGTGCGTTTATTTCCCTTATCTTTAACTGGCACCGCATTTTCATGGTTTGCTGCTTTACCAGATGGTTCAATTCTCTTATGGTCGCAATTAGAGCAAAAGTTTCATGATCACTTTTATAGCGACGATAATGAGCTGAAGTTGTCACACCTTACATCGGTTAGGCAAAAACATGATGAATCGGTCACCGATTATGTCAAGAGATTTAGAGATATAAAAAAGCGATGCTATAGTTTAGTGATAAGTGAGACAAACTTGGCAGATCTTGTGCTTGATGGTTTGAAACGACATATCAAAGAGAGGCTGGAAAGTTATGAGTTTTTGAATATTAACCAAGTCTTGCAAAAAGCTTTGGCTCAAGAGTCTCAAAATAAAGAGGTTCATAAGTCCACAACTGATCGTCCCCGAGTGCATATGGTTGATTATAGTGGTGATAATTCGGACGATGAGGCTGATGTCTATACCACTGAGTTTGTTTCGTCCTGAAAAGCCAAACCTTACACATGCAATGCTCTTAAACCGATTCGCAAGAATCGTGATGAGGAGATGAAATTTACTTTTGATATATCCAAGTGTGATAAAATATTTGATGCTTTGTTGCAAGATAAGATGATTAGAATATCACACACCTTACCGCCGTTTGAGGAGCTAAAATGGCGTGCTTATTGCAAGTATCATAATTCATTTTCTCATGCTACTAATGATTGCAATGTTTTTAGACGGCAGATACAATCGGCCATTAATGACGGACGATTGAATTTTTCTAAGATGCAAGTTGATAAACAGCCCTTCCCTATAAACACCATGGACTTGGAAGGAAAGAAAATGTTAAGTCGGCCTAACATAGCCGAATCTGCTAATAAAGATAATGTTGTTATCGGCGAACCCAGGAAAGGCAAGGAGGGCGACAAAGTCTTGGGAAGAGAGGTTGTGCTTGATAAGCAACCCGATGGCAAGGAAGTATTGAAGATCACCATAAAAAATCCTGCACTCTGGGGGCAACCGCAAATACAAGAGGATACTCATGTTAAATTTATCAAGCCCAAGAATTCAGAAGTTGGCAAGTGGAAAAAGAGTGAAGCTAAGCGTAAGCGAATCAAGCCAACTTTTGATATGTTGCTATCCAAATATGCAAGTCAAGTGGCCGGTTCTAGCTCTAATCGGCCATCACATTCAAAGCGTTCAAGATCACCTCCGAAGCAAGAATTTCGACACTATGCAAGGCCATATGGGTCATGGGCACCGACACCATGGATGTCACCACCCCCCTATGCGTCATATTACATGGGAGACTTCAATGGAGGATGGGGGCAGCCCCCAATGGATCCTTATGCTTTTCATATGGGGTGGGCAGCACCTAGAAGGCCTACTCGTGAGAGGCTTTATTATCCCACACAAGGCCGTTTGAGCTATGGTGCTAATCGGCCAACAAAAATTTCTCCAAGCAAGGTCAATAAAAAAGTGTGACGCATTAAGTCACCTAATGCGAAAATTTCAGAATACGACAAGCAAAAGGAGAACAAAGAGCCGATTGTTGGTAATCTGGCTAATTCTAATGGTGATATTATTATTGTTCAGCAGGGTTCCGTGGTTAATGATCATGAGGCTAGCACAAGCAAGGCCAAACCTAGGGATCCCAAATATACTCAACCTAAGTGGTGTCCCCCTAGTTTAACTAAGACCAAGAAAAGGAGATTACAATGCATGAGGAACCACGAGAAGGTAGAGCGTAAAGAAGAGAAGCAAAGGGACGAATTGCTCAATGAAATTTGGCCCATGGCACTCACAAAACAAGCGTGGAGGCCTAAACAAAAAGAAAACGCAGATGCTCATACATTAGCTACAGCAACACCTACACCACCAAAAGAGGATGATGCGACCCTTATTACATCGTCCACACCACCTGAAACATCTCCTTCAATTGAGGAAACTTCAAGTCCAATATACACATTGGGAGATGAAGATGATATGGTGGATTACGAATCAACGCCGGTTCGGGAAGGTATGGATATTAATATGGTGTATTACTTACCTGCCGAGTTTCGTGTTATAGGTGAAGAAGGGGAGGTGGCCCAGCTAGATTTTGGTCCTAAGAATGTTATCTTTGAGGAGCCAAAAGAACCGGTGAAACACTTGAAGCCATTGTACCTCAGAGGTCATATTAACGGATCACCGGTTGCTAGGATGCTCGTTGATGGTGGTGCTGCGGTAAATCTTATGCCCTATTCGGTCTTCATGAAGTTTGGGTTACATGATGATGCATTGGTGAAGAACAATATGGTACTTAACGGATTTGAGGGTAAAGAAAAGACAGTGGCTAAAGCTGTGATGTGCATGGAACTCACCGTGGGGAGCAAAACTTTGGCCACCACATTCTTCATCGTCGAGGTGCAAGGTAACTATAATGTAATATTAGGCCGTGATTGGGTCCATGTTAACTAGTGCGTGCCATCTACCATGCATCAATTCTTAATACAATGGGTCGATGATGAAGTAGAAGTCATTCACGCTGATAATTCGGCTTGTGTTGCTTTGGCCGATGCGTCGGCGGATTGGAATCCTCCCGATGTTACTTGTTTAACAGGGCGTGACCTCTCGGAGTTTGATTTCCTTAGTGCTACAAGGAACGGGTTCATTCCCATCTCTTTAAAGTCGATTGGTGGTAATCGGTTCCAAGATATCATGTAAACAAAACTATAAAATCAAAGGCCGATATAGAATTATCGCCCTTAGCATAAACATGGCCGAAATAGAATTATTTCCCTAAGCACATACAAATGGCCGATGGAGTGTTGACATCGTCATTAGAAAAAGCATTGTGCAAAATATTTTTTGGCACGCTAGCTTTGCCAAAAAACAGGGGGGCATGTGTTGACACCAGATTTTTGCATGGCCAAAATCTCAATTAAGATGGCCTAGGAGAAAAAATGTTTCAACAAAAAAGTTCTTCATCTCGTCGAAACAGATGATTTTGATATAAAAATCGTCTTAATCCGAGGTCGTCTGCAAAAGTTAGAGGCAAAACTGTACGCTGCGGCAGTGTTTGGCCGGATCATCCGGGCCAGGATCCAGATCATCCGGCCGGAGGTCGAACGAATGACCCAAACAACAGAAGCTTATGGACGAAGCCGGATGATCTGGGAGTAGACCCAGATGATCCGGGTGGAGGCCAGACGGTCCGGAGAAAGTCCGGACATCCGGACAACTTTTTTCTGCTGCAGATGTTAGAAAACAGCCGGAAACACCCTCAAGATGACTTCAAATCGAAAAGTGTTCAACATCAAAGTTGTGCGTCTCGTCGAATCGTTTGATTTTGGTATAAAAATCGTCTTAATCTAAGGTCGTATGCAAAAGTTGTGGCATGATCAATGTGCTGCTGTCAGAAATCTGGGCTTGGCCGCATCATCCGGGCCTCCAGCCGGACATCCGGGCCGGAGGTCGTGAACAGTCCGTGTTTTATTAGGTTTTGATGATTTGGATGGCGAGGCAAGCCATTTTCTTGTACGGGAAGTCCATCCGCCTCTTATATAGACAAGAGGTGACAGCCGATTGAAAGACAGCACACAATCGCAAAACCCATCTACTATTTACCCTAGTTTTACATGTCTCTCCCTTGTTCTTCTTCTTTCTCGTTCTTCGTCTTGGAGGGCAGCGATCCACGAGGCCCTAGGGGCTATCAAGTCGACCTAGGGCAGCCCATAGCCGCCGCGAACCCTGACAGGGTCCCTCCCGGGCGAGCGAGTTTTCGGGTCTACAAAAGCACCCGCCGGATTGCTTGCGTACCGCGCTTCCGGACGGGTCTCCTTCGACATGAGCTGCGGTGCATCACCCTCGGCGTTGGAGGTACACGGTGACGTGTTCGTGTGCGAACAATATGGTTTGGACGCTTTCACACCGCATGCATGCATACATATTGCTTAGAGCGTCTCCAATAGTTCTGGTATCTATAAAATAACCATCGTTTAGGGGAAGTTGGGCAAAAAAAAGCTCTCCAACAGTTCCCGTAAACGCGCACAAATTTACGGGATCCTGTAAATTCTCCCAAACTTCCCCTCCATCTATGGGAACAAGTCCCGTCCCGTAAACTTTGGCGGGAGGCAACCGTTGAAGATTCAGGACGCCTGCCTCGTCCTGCTGCCAAGCAGCCGTCTCCCTGCGCCGCACCTCTACAGTCCGCCGCCTCCCCGCGCTGCCACGACGCCCTGCCGCTGGCCGGAGGAACCAGCGGCGCCGCCTCCCCGCACCATGCAGCCGCCGCTCGGACGAGCCGCCCGCCGTCCAGCCACCTCCCCACGCCGGCCCCCTCCGCCCGGACGCTCCTCGGTCACCTGGTCGAGCCACCCACGACCCCCCCCGCCCGCCCCCACCGCTCAGATGCACCTCGACTCAATTTCGTCCCCAAGGTATTCAACAAATTTCTTCACCCAAATTTATTTTATGTCCCAAAGAATTTCCGTTGAGATTGTGTGTGCTCATATTGTACGCCATCACTTGCATTACAGATCAACTCTCTTGTTGAGTTATTTTTTGTGGACTCATCCTCAGATGAGTATGAAGAACTTGAAATGGCGATTGCTTTATATGGAGACACGATGGCAAACAAGAAACCGAAGTGGGGAGGTTCAGTGCCTGGGCATCTGGTACTCCGCCGAAACAAGCAAGCCAGTCATGACACGCTAATGGATGACTATGTTGTAGAGAATCCGTTGTAAGGTTTACAAACTTTTAGGAGAAGGTTCCGAATGTCAATGGGTTTGTTCTTGCGCGTTGCTCGTGCCGTGGAAGATCATTGCTCATACTTTGTGCAAAGAAGAAATGCAGCTGGTCAACAAGGTCACAATACTTTTAAGAAGGTTTTGGCGGCGGTGCACATGCTTGCATATGGTTGTCCAACTGATTCTATTGATGATTGGATTGGAATGGTAGAGAGCACTTGCATTAAGAGTTTGAACAAATTTGTGAAGTCTATCATTGAGATATACGGAGAAGAATATCTCCGAGGGCCAAATGTAGAGGACATTGCAAGACTTCTTCAGATGGGTGCATCAAAGGGCTTTCCCAGTATGCTTGGAAGCATCGATTGCATGCATTGGAAGTGAAAGAATTGTACTACAGCATTGCATGGACAATTCAAAGGGAAAGGTAAGGATGCAACCATAACTCTAGTAGCCGTGGCATCAAATGACCTTTGGATTTGGCATTCATATTTTGGATTGCCAGGATCTAACAATGACCTGAATGTTTTGCAAAGATCTCGTCTGTTTGTAAGGCTTTCTGTTGGAGAGGCACCACCAGTGAATTTCAAAATCAACGGGCGTCAATACAATATGGGCTACTATCTTGCTGATGGCATATATCCTGCATGGTCTACTTTTGTGAGACAATATCAAACCCTCAAGGTAACAAGAATATTCACTTTGCTAGGTGTCAAGAAGCATGTAGAAATGATGTCGAGCAGGCGTTTGGGGTTCTACAAGCTCGCTTTGCCATTGTTGGTCCTGCACGATTCTGGCACCAAAAGGATTTGCGACGCACCATGACCGCGGGCGTGATTTTTTTTTTTGAGGAAAATACTCGTATTCATTCGTAAACCAAACATGCAGTACAAATACGAGTACGAACGCCGTACAGCAACAGCGAGCACTGAAACAACACGGACAGCTGTCCTACCAAACCATACAGAGCACCCTGAAAAAGTCTGAAATAGCAAACAGGTCCCTGAACCCTGTTCATCTTCCAGCTTCGACGACCACGGCGATTCTAGCCCTCGCCGGAGCGAGAAAGAATCGCCGGCCTCGAGATCCCAGGCAAGGGGAGCACCATCGCCAATCCATGGCTTTGTGAACCGCATAAAGGTCCCGCCATAGGATGGGAACCAGGGGCGGGTTCCGGTGCATCGGCCGGGGGGTAACCCCGCGCTCCCCTCTCCTCGAAGCTGCCACCTGCGCCAGCCACGCCGGAGAATAGCAGCAGCTCCGACCACATCGCCCTCCACATCCCGCAGATGCCGGTTGTCCGATGCAGCCGGATGAGGAAACCCCGATCCAGCTCCAAAACTCCTGTACACACCTCCGCATAACAAGCACACCGGCTCGGAGGAACGCCGGCCTCCCTAGCCCCACAGCGTCGCCGGAGTCCGCGACGCCGCGACGGAGAACGAGCCGGAGGAAGCCTTATTTCACTGCATCGACTCCGTCTCCGCCCGGACGCCGACGCCTGAAGACACCACCTGAAACACCTATCTACACCCCGGCGCGGTCGGCCGTGGTCTCCCCCACCTCCCAGCTCCCGAAGGCCGCCGGAGGCGAGGAAGACCGCCGGGAACGACGCGCCGGAGGCCCCCTCTCGCGTCGCTCTTTTTTCTCCTCTACGCACTGTAGGAACGAGAGAGACCGAGAGACTGCTCTTCCGACACCGCGGGCGTGATCTTGCATAACATGATCTTAGAGGACGAGCAGAAACAGCCGCCAGACTATCGCTATGAGAATGAGGGGAACAAAATTTATATACCACATGTTTAGCCACAGAGGGATGAATGGCGATTGCAGAAATTTCTTGAAATGCATCAACGGATCGAAAACCGCACGGGTCATGAACAACTTCGTGATGATCTAGTTGAGCATTTGTGGTCGCTTCATGGTCAATAAACTTCTTCGTATTATGTTCTATTTCGAATGATTTGGACCATTTGTTATGTTTGAATTTGAATTTGCATTTCGAACCAAATTTTATAAATTGTGGATTTGAAATTATTATCACGTATGTGTGTCCGATATAACATTGTTAAAATTATTATGGCGATACTATATATATGCATGTGCCATTTGTATGCTTGTTTAATGGGAAATAAAAAAAAGATTTTAGGGGAAGATGTTTATGGGAACTGAGAAAGACCTCACTAGACAACTTCCCCTAAATTATATGGACGCACCGTAAATCACTTTTATGGAGAGTTTTTTACAGAAACTGTTGGAGATGCTCTTAATTAATCAACTATGGTTTGGAGGCTTTCACAGTACTGCATGCATGCTGAACATTGTGGTGCAGGCGTAGCTGAAAGATTGACAAACAACTTCACGAAATCATAACGGGAGACTTAGTCACGCTGCAGGATGTTTTCCGTTGCCAAAAAGAGAGGAGCAAGTGGAGCTTTCTTTTTTATAGTAATTGCGCATTAACCATCCACCATCCACCATCCAGAAGGTTACACGACCGCACACACGTGGAAACATCGACACAACACGGGGATTCTTGGAGACATGCCCAAGCTAGCGGCCGCCGCCCACCTCCGCCGCCGTCGAAACGTACACCAGAAGAGAAGTCGGACCTCCATCGACACCAAAACCAGGGCAGCACCATCGCTGAAGAAGCTTTCTGAGTCGAAGACCGGGCACACCGCGAACGGTGAAGTGGCACGTTGGTCGGGGAACATCCCCGAGCGGCAAGTGGAGTTAGGTGGTAGGCAATGCACGCACGAGAGGCAGAAAAAGTTGATGGAAATAGCAACGAAATTACGGCCTTCAGCTGGCACATCAAGTCAAATGAGCAAATTAAAGTCTGACCAAGCGCATTGATTACGTGAGAAATTATTGGTGATGGCAGAAAGACAAGATTCTGGGAAGATTTTTGGGTAGGTGACAAGCTTCTTTGTGTTAAATTCCCTAGATTATGTAATTTATCTCATGGCAATTGGCAAGCATGTTACAGTTCAGTCTTTACCTAAGAATGGTCATGTTTAACATTTGGAAGGACGTTGTGCGGGTAGCTAACCGTGTTATGGTATGAGCATCTGAACATTTGTGAGGGGAGTACTGCGAGTGAGGTAGAAGATAAATGTAAATGACATCATACTTCTTCAGGGTTTTTAGTGTCCACTCTATGTATATTGCCTTAAAGAATAGGCGGGTGCTTTGTCCACACAAGAAAATGTGGTTGCTAAAAATTCAACTTAAAGTAAAGGATGCGTCTAGCGGGCGGCCGTTGGCCCGCTAACGATCCGTGGCAGCTTTCTTTATTACGAAAGATTATGTCTCCTTGCTACTTTAGAAAAGTTTATGTCCGTTTAAGAAATCTCAAACGCACTTAATCACATCTGGTCCCCACAGTGTTGTTTGCATGCATCCATGTGATCCCATGATCCAACTAGTTTGCATGCGTGCATGCATGTATTCCCAGATAGTGTAATTAATGTGGCAATCTGCTGTGTGAACATATTTAATTCGTACTTCATCTTTTAATAAAAGCCATAACTTTTAAATCGCGTGTTGGAATTCAGATCCGTTTTCACCATTGAAATCCTCGCGTCGTGCTCTTCGAAACTAGATCCCGCATGGGTATGTTTCGACGAAATTTTTTTTGGGCAATTTTGTCTCCGTTTTGTGCAACTGATTAGCAGCCGATGTGCAACTACTTGACAGTGGATGTGCAACTTTCCGCCTATCCCGTGGATGTGTAGTTTTCACTGATGGCACCTCCACCCTCAAAACTACCTCCTAGTGAGATGTGCAACTTTGTGTGTTGCCCAGGCCAACTGGCTACTAGTTGATGTGCAACTTTCGCCCTGCCAGTGATTGTGCTTTCACTGTTTGCTACGTCGGCCAACTGTCTAGCAGTGGATGTGCATCTTCGGATACAGCCACGGCCAACTGTCTATCAGTAATGTGCAACTTTCCCTCATACCTTGTGGATGTGTAATTTCCCTAGTAGTACTCGGTCTGAACCACTCCTCTAGTGGGGTGTTCAACTTTAGCGCGCTGTTTATATGCAACTTTTCACTACCTTCATGAATTTGTAACTTGTCACTACCCTCATGTATGTGGAATTTCACCATCCAACTATCCCTGCTTGTGAGATGTGCAACTTCATATGTTGCTCCAGCCAACTGCCTAGCAGACTTTATGCAACTCCGTTTGATGCCCCCGCCAATTGAAACTACATATTCATAAGTAGGGAGGGGAAGGAGTTGCACGTCGAGTAATAGGCAGTTAGCCCGAACAACAGACTAAGTTGCACATATCGCCAGTAGGGGAGGTGGGGCAGGGTGTGTCAACTATAAAAAAACTATACATCGATCCACGAGTAGGGACAAGGATTGCACATCGACTACTAGATAGTTGGTCGGGGCAGTAGACTAGTTGCACATCAAGTTGTCATGGTTGGTAGGTTGCAACCTCATATGAAGTTAGATCATGCAGCTTCAAAAGTTGGTTTTCAAAAAAGTTGCACCATGTAGTACTAAAGTTGCACAATGCAGTACTTTAGTTGCACCATATAGCATCAAAGTTGGCATCAAAAAAATTTCGTCGAAACATACCCATACGGGATCTAGTTTCAAAGATCTCGTCGCGATGAATCCAACGGTGAAAACGAACTGAATTCCGACGTGTGGCTTAAAAGATATGGCTTTAAAAGAATTTGAAATCCCGAAATAAATGTACGTGGATCTGTTTTCTCTAACCGATGGGACTAGTGTAAACACATTTAATGCCAACACCCACATGCGCTAGAAGACAAAATAAATATACATGCATGTGTGTGGCGCTCGGAAACACCAAATAGTGCGTACGCACTTTTTAGATTTTAGGTAAAGTAAAAGTGTTCATCTGGCTAATTTTTCGTAAAAGTATCTTAACCAAAGATGTGTTGTTACATCGGGGCTGGGTAGGGAGTTCCAAGTGTATGTTTTGCAGCAGAGATGAAAATATTGACGCTGTATAGTGGCTAAATGTGTGTGGAGAATAGTACAACGTGCTTTTAATATTCATAGTGTTCCAACTAGTTTTTTGTGTGAAATTCCTGTATGGTTAAAAAATAAACAGTAAAGATTGGATTGATGCTTTCTGTGTAGTTGGCAGCCTTTATTTGGTCGATCTGGAAAGCTAGGAATGATGCCTGTTTCAATGGCACAAAATCCCTGTGACCCTGCTAACATAGTGTTCCATGTTGCTTATTGGATTTCCTTTTGGTCTGAGTTACAGAGGCAGTGTTAGGTTGATCTCCTCCCGATCGAGCCCAACGGCTCGATGGGCCCTTGACCCACGCCCTGATCGGGGGCGCCCAACCAAACCATGGTTGGTGGGCCCCTGTCGCCGCGCTATATAAAGGGGTGGGAGAGCCGGCCGCACGCGACATGAGGTTCACCGTGCACCGCAGGCCCCCACCAACATTCCTACCGATCTAGTGTTAGCGCGAGCCGACGGGAAGCACCACTACATCCACCACGCACACACACGCCGACACCGCCGCCCTCTTCACCATGGCCAACGGCTCGGGCTCCTCGAGCCAAGGAGAAGGTAATCCACCGTGGATCTCTAACCCTACACGATCCAAAGAATCCATCAATGGTATCAGACTAGATAGGGTTTAGGATTTCGGTGAGAGATAAAGAATCTTCTCCTCCCCGAAGAACCCTAGAACAGGGCAGAGACGAAATACTCACCGGAGATGGGCCTTGGGCCCGCCGGCAAAGAGCGCCGCCGCACCGGCCGCGCCGTTCCTCTCGATCACGACGCGCATCGGCAAGCCGAGGCGTCGGACGAAGAACCACCCCGAGAGGGGCAAAGTGCACCGATCGCCAAACCGCTCGACGGCGGCGTGCTCACCGCAAGGCGAACGCGCAACCGGCGAGGGGGATGGCAACGGCGCCGCCATCGGTAGCTCCGCCGTCGTCGTCCACTCGATTCAGAGGGGGAGCGGGCGGTGGAAGAAAGAAACAGAAAGAGGGGAATGAAAGGCAGGCTCGCGCGGTGCGGTGGTCAAAGACGCCGTTGCCAGAGGCCAGTCAGAGCTTCGCCGGTGGATGGGCTCCGCCGCGGCGGAGCTAGATGCGAGCGGCGCGCGGGGGGAGGGGAAATGAACTAGGGTTCCCCTCGGCCCTCTCCGTTCACTGGTTTTGATCGAGCGGATCGCGCGCTGGGCCGTCGGATCTGATCCAACGGCCACGAGACAAACCCTAGCGCGCAGGTGGGTTTTTGGGCCGAAAGTGGGCGCGCGACGGCGGCCCAGGCCAAAGCTTTTGGGCCGAACCTGCGAAGCCTGCAACACAGCGGGCCAAAGCTGCTAACGCTGGTTGCAACTGAATTCTTCCACAGAATGCAAAACGAGAGCAGCAAGTGGAGTTAGGTGGTAGGCAATGCACGCACGGAGGCCGAAAAAGTTAATGGAAACAGCAACGAAATTACGGCCTTCAGCTGGCACATCAAGTCAAATGAGCAAATTAGCAAGACGGCCAAGCACATTGATTGCGTGAGAAAAATATTGTTGATGGCACAAGGACAAGATTCTGGGAAGATTTTTTTTTAAACCGAGGCAAAAGATATATTAATTAAGGAGAAACAGAAGCCCATATTTTTGGGTAGGTGACAAGCCTCTTTGTGTTAAATTCCCAAGATTATATTATATAATTTGTCTCATGGCTGAAGTGTAAAAATGTCTTTAGCTGTTGGGCTGATGGCGGTAGGCCGCGTCCGAAACCTGGGAGTTTTAACTTTTGGATAAGGGCATGATGCTCTCCTTTACTCGAAAAAAACTAATGATGCCAATTGCCTAGTGCAGTTTCAGTCAAGGTCGACTTGGGATAATGATGGTAGACGTTTGGCCCAGCTCCGACATAGGTACGGCATCGTAAGCCACGGGAGACCCTTTTTTTGTTTTGTTTTGTTTTGTCAACAACAGTTTACACTGGACCCAGCCGAAACAATGACCATATAGTATTGCTCAATGAATCAACTACACTAGCGAGGACGGTTCATTACAATGACCATATAGCATGCGCTCATTACGTGAGGCTCTGGGAGCCGACGGTTTAGCTAGCGAGGACCGATCGTCACGCACCGTTTGAAGAAGAAGAAGAAGAAGAAGAAGAAGAAGAAGAAGAAGAAGAAGAAGGAACGCTGTCCACGTACAGATGGGATTTTTTTTTGTTTTTGTTTCCAGAGGACAAATATGCATGCATAGTACATCTGTTTCTTAGGCCTCGTGAAGATTCAGGGACATGACGATCAATATGACGGTGCTGACCGTTTTCTGACTGCTGGTCCTGCCGTCTCTACCTCCACGTACGAGCCATGACCAAATGCACGACCAAGGGTATCACCGATCAGTCTCTGATGTATCATTTCACGCAACAGTAGTGAACACTGAAGCCAAGGACACACAAATGCATCTACGGGCGCGTTTGGCTGCCTGCATATCAAATCCTCGTCCAGACGTCAATTGCAGTGGTGTGGGGTCCCACCTCGTTTCGAGAGAACTCTAGTACTCTCGTGAGGCGACGGTTCTTTCTGGTGGCGTGAGTGGTGGCTTAAGGCGCGCCGAGGTTGTCGCGGGCACTCTTCATCGCTGCAGGATCAATTTTCTTGTGTTTATCTGTTCCTGTAGTTGAGCAGACAAGGAAAGATATGGTAGAGGAGAAGTTTTCTTCGCCTAGATACGGTACTGGCGTCAACAAAATCTCTAAGAAGATGAGGGGATGAAACTCACGGAGGAGGAGGCGTCGGGGCTGGTTATCAGGGGGTTGAGCACGGACTTATAACTTACAAGCGAAGAAGCGTTGGACGGCAGCGGGCATGGTTCTCTCAGAAAAGCCAATCAATTCGGCAGCGCTGGAGAGGTGCCTGGCCAAGGCTTGGGGTTTGCGCAAACCTGCTTTATTCAGGCACTTTGAAGGTAATGGCTTCACAGTCTAGCTCTCTTCTCAGGGTGATTGGAATCATGTTATGGATAATGGGCCGGAGAAATATGAGTATTATGGTGTTGTCCTTAAGGAGACGGAGGGGGGTGTAAGACCTTCTGAGATGATTTTCCCCTCCATGCCAATTTCGGCGCAATTTATTGATCTTCCACCCAACCTGATGAACAAGAAGTATGGTGAATTATTTGGGGGTTGGCTCGGAAAAGTACTGAAGGTAGATGTTGATGAAGATGAAGTGGCATGGGGTGATGTTCTCAGAGCTAAAGTGGAAATTCTGATTGAACAACCATTGGTGAGATACGTTTTTCCAAAACAAAAGGTGGAGGGTGCGGTTGGGGTCTGGTGGGGTCTGGTACGATGTCAAATATGAGAAACTTCCTCACATCTGCTTTAGTTGTGGCAAGGTTTTTCATGGGCTTCGGCCGTGTGAAGTGGAATATGCGCAGAGCAAAGATTAGGGAGTTTGGCTGAGAGCCTCTCCCACAAGTACATTGTCATCCTCTTCAAAGCAGAGCCTCAGATCTTGTGGCCAGGGGAGTAGAAGGATGGGTTCTTTTTTTTTTTGAACAATCACCGGGGGGAGAGCTTCCCCACCTGAATATATTACTCAAAAAGGGCCTAGGGGCCAGGTTACAGCGTGAAGATCATCAAGGGTTACAGCGCGAGGAGAGGAACATGCACCACAAGAGGGCTGCATCTCTAGAGGTTTGGTCTTTAAACTTAAAGACCCAAAGCGTAAAATCAGAAATTACATTTCGAACAGTATCCAAGGCCGAGTGAGTCTCGGAGCGGAACATCTGGGCATTGCGAGAGTCCCAAAGTTTCCAGAGAACAGCAAGGGCGACGGAGGGCCAAATGGTGATGTCGAGGCCATCCGGAGTGACGGTGTCCCAAAGGCGGTCGATGTCGGGCGGTGGGTGAAGGCCCAACAGTTGCCAAACCTGGACCGCTCTAGGGCAGAGGAGAGCGAGGTGAGACGCGTCCTCCAGGTGATGGTCGCATCTCGGGTAACGCGAGTCGGGGACGATGGTCTTGTGGTGAAGGTTAGCCATGGTGTTGAGCCTGTCTCGGAAAAGCAGCCATCCAAAGATTTTGACCTTCGAAGTGGCCCTGGAGCTCCAAATGTGGCCGGCGTGCAAGTCGACCTCATCAGCGGATGAGAGCAAGGAATAGGCGCACCTTGCTGAGAACGGAGCACCGTGGGTGAGGAACCTGTCATCGGGGGCACCAGATGGAGTGACATCCTGCAACAAAGAAAGCACAACAGCAAGCTCGACAGATGCAACAAGGGTTAGGCGATTCCGCAGGGTAGCGAGCAGGCCATCATGCAACACCTCAGAGACTAGGGCATATGGTTTGGTGGAGTGGGAGAAGAGGCTGGCAAATTTTTGCGCTAGAGTTGTACCAGAGAGCCAAGTGTCAAACCAAAAAAAGGTAGAAGTGCCACTGTTTATTAGTACGAAGGAAATGGAGAGAAGGTGGTGAAGCTGACTATTTATTATTTTCCAGAGAAAGGAGGGGCAAGAGGGAGAGGCAGAAAAATCTAAAGAGAAATGTTGTCTAAACCACACAGGCCACGGAGTGTCTAGTTTTTGAAGAAGATTAAAGGCAAATTTTTGAAGAAGACAATTATTTTGAAGCTGCAGATTTTTTATGCCTAGACCACCGGACATTTTGTCCATACAAACGTTCTTCCAAGCAATGAGGCACTTTGCCCCTGAGCACGAATCCTCAGCGGCCCAAAAGAAAGAGCGGCGAATCGCGTCTAAGCGTTTAATAATCTTTTTTGGAAGCTTAAAGACGGACATGAAGTGAGTGGCGAGCGCGTCTAGGGTAGCGGAGATAAGAGTAAGGCGCCCGCCGCGAGAGAGCAGCCGAGCAGCCCATCCGGATAGGTACTTAAGGAAGCGTTGCACTAAAGGTTCGAAAGGGGAGGAAGGCAGACGAGTGGGTGATAAGGGGAGGCCAAGATAGATCTGAGGGAAACTGGAGAATTTGCAAGAGAAGGTGAGAGCGATGTTTTGGGCCAACTGGGGGTCGGTATGCATGGGAACAAAAGTCGTTTTGGTGAAGTTTATAGACAGGCCAGTGGCAAGGGCAAAATCATCGAGGATAGTTTTAAGTTTAAGTGCGGCCGAGGAGGAAGCGCGGGCTATGATAAGCGTGTCGTCTGCATACTGAAGAATGGTGGGAGGGCAGTCGTGGTAGATGGGGTGGCAAAGGTCGTTGGGGGAAAAGGCCTGGATGATCTGGCATTGGAGCAGGTCTGCAATGATGATAAAGAGGTAGGGGGAGAGCGGGTCTCCCTGACGAAGGCCATTCTTGCAAGGGATCCAATCACCGGGAATACCGTTGAGAAGGATGGCAGTTTTGCTGGAGATAAGAAGATTGTTGATCCAAGAGACCCAGCTAGAGGGAAAACCTCTGGCCGCGAGGACCAGCAGAAGAGATTCCCAGCAGACGGAGTCGAACGCTTTCCGAAAGTCAAGTTTGAAGATCATAGTCGGGGCCTTTCTTAAGTGGCAGGCGCTTAGAATGTCGGCAGCGAAGATAAAGTTTTCCGCGATGTTGCGGCCAGAGATGAAACCAGTTTGGTTGTCATGGACCAGGAGGGGGATGAGAGGTTTGAGTCTGTTGGTGATGACTTTTGCAATAGCTTTTGGCGGGCAGTTCTGGAGCGAAATAGGCCGGAAGGCGTCCGGGGTTCTAGCGGAGTCCTTCTTGGGGAGGAGAATCATGTGGGCCCTATTAAAACGCTCGACGGTGACCTTAAGGTTGAAGAAGTCTTCAAAAAATGGGAGGACAACCTGCTTCACCGAGTGCCAGAAAAGACGGTAGAAACCCGGACCCAGGCCGTCTGGTCCGGGACTAGCAAGGGGGTTCATTTGGAAAAAAGCGTCTTGAATTTATTGCGGGGAAAAAGGGGCATCCAGGTGCAGTAATTGGGGGACGTGGTCAGGGTAGAGGTTGGCAATGTTAAAACGCCAGGTCGGAGTGGTGGAGGAGCCAAGAAGGGTGGAGAAGAAGGATCGGAGGATAACAACTTTTTGTTCTTGAGCAGCAAACTCGATTCCATTATCCTCCAGGATGGCAATCTTGATTTTTACGAAAACGCTGAGGGGCCGAAACGTGGAAGAATTTTGTATTTTCATCACCTTCAACTGCCGCCTTGACTTTACCCCTCTGTTTCCAGAATAGGACCTTCTGTCTAATCGCACGCTGCAGAGAGGTGATGACCACCAGGCGGAGAGATTTTTCTGGGCGAGAGAGGCGGCGTTTTTCCTCCAAATGGTCTAGTCTGTCAATGACGATCTTGCAGTCGGACTCACGATGCAGGGCAGGTCTAAGGGTTTTGGCCCAGGTTTTGAGGCCGAATCTAGTTTTTTTGATAGAGGCAGCCAGAGAGTGGTCGGTGTTGGAAATATGCCCTAGAGACAATAATAAAATGGTTATTATTATATTTCCTTGTTCATGATAATTGTCTATTGTTCATGCTATAATTGTATTAACTGGAAACCGTAATACATGTGTGAATACATAGACCACTCCATGTCCCTAGTGAGCCTCTAGTTGACTAGCTCGTTGATCAATAGATGGTTGTGGTTTCCTGACCATGGACATTGGATGTCGTTGATAACGGGATCACATCATTAGGAGAATGATGTGATGGACAAGACCCAATCCTAAGCATAGCACAAGATCGTGTAGTTCGTTTGCTAGAGCTTTTCTAATGTCAAGTATCATTTCCTTAGACCATGAGATTGTGCAACTCCCGGATACCGTAGGAATGCTTTGGGTGTACCAAACGTCACAACGTAACTGGGTGACCATAAAGGTGCACTACAGGTATCTCCGAAAGTGTCTGTTGGGTTGGCACGAATCGAGACTGGGATTTGTCACTCCGTGTGACGGAGAGGTATCTCTGGGCCCACTCGGTAATGCATCATCATAATGAGCTCAATGTGACTAAAGAGTTAGCCACGGGATCATGCGTTACGGAACGAGTAAAGAGACTTGCCGGTAACGAGATTGAACAAGGTATAGGGATACCGACGATCGAATCTCGGGCAAGTATTGTAGGAGATATGCCCTAGAGGCAGTAACAACCGTTATTTTGTATCTCCAAGTTTGTAATGAATGTTTATGTTCCATGCTATAACTGCTATGATTCTCGAGTCTGCAATAACACGAGGCTCGGAGGGAAACTCATGTGCACGTGTGGTATAATAAATGGTAAAATGTATTCCTAGTCTTGCCTCTAAGACTGGCTCAAGTATTGCATAATGATCCTGTTTTCCTGATCATGGGCATGGCTATGCCAGCAATTGTGAGGGCACGATGTTGATAGAACACTTGTGTTGAATCGACCCAGATTGATGTTATGCTATGAGTTTCTATCGTTACAAGTTTATGGTTCTTAACATAGAGATAGTTAATGTTTGCATAATTCCTTAGACCATGAGAGTATTGAGTTCCTTCGTACTTGCTTTGTGAACTTTGGGGTTTGTTAAACGTCATCCGTAACTGGGTGGCTATTACGGCGGCTTACGGGTTCACGGAAAAGTATGGCAAGTAACGAGATAGCTCAAGATTGGGATTTGCTCCTCCGACGATGGAGAGATATTCTCGGGCCCTCTCGGTGTTGCGGTATCCATCATCGTCTGGCCAGACACCTTGTGATTTGATCACTGGGATGCCGAAAACATAGAAACGAGAAAAGAGAACAAAACCGGTAATGAGGTAACTTGCATAGTGGACAAATTTGTTGATCCACGGGGATGCAATAAATCTCACCTCGGGTGTTTGTGACATATCGCGAAGCAACAGGAATAGCACACAGCAACTGGAGGTTCACTCGAATAATCATTCGTGTGGGTATAGGGGTTAATATGGGTGTCCACGGCTCCGATGTTGATCATTGATCGGAAGGGGTTCCGGGTCATGTCTATACTTCACCGAACCTATAGGGTCACACGCTTAAGGGTCATCTATCTGCTGAATACTAGACAGGGAGTCTGAGAGAAAATCACCGAAAAAGTTTCGGACACCAAAAAAAGTTTCGGACAGCGGAAAAGTTCCGCAGAGAGAACACCGGATGAGTTTCGGTGAAACTGAAAAGTTGTTTTGGGGTATTCCATTAAGTCAAATTGGTTTCGGGATGCCCCTGATAATTCTTGGAGGGTGCCAGAATTATTCTGGAAACTTTCTGGAATTTTCGGGGATAAAAACCGGAAATGCTTCGGAGCTGCCGGAACCGCTTCAGATGCTTTTTCGCAGATGAAATCACTAATCTGGAATTGTTCCAGAACGCGTTGAAAATTATTTTAGTGGGTACTAGAAATGTTCTAAGCCCACATAAATATTTTTAGTTCGTACGGACGCTGAAAATGTCATCGTGAATAGTGAAAGTGCTTTTTGGGAATTTTTATGGAAAGCACCTTTTGGGAATTTTCCCAAAAGGCTTCTAGAAGCCTTGGGCACTAAGGAAGCCCCCTTGGGGGCCCCCCCCAAGGGGTGGCCGGCCATGGAGGGTGGAGCTCCATGGAGCTCCACATGGCACTCCTTTTTGCTTTATTCTTTATGTAAATGACATAAAGTGGGGGTACTTTTGGTATTTGTGAATGCCAACTTTACCCCTTGGTTTTCCTATAAATAGAGGAGAGTGGGCTGCCCACAAACCTCATCCCTTGCTCTCATACACATGCCATGCATTATCTGGCTTCTTCTCTCCCTCCCACGAAAAGAGTTTCGTAGAGCCGAAAGGCTGTCTGGGTTCCGGCAGGAACTAGTGCTGGACGGCGAAGCCCTGCCGGATAGCTGACACCGTATGTGTGCAACCCCATAGAGAGGTCGTAGTTTCGGTCTTTTGCCCGAGGGGCTGTTCGAGTGTCCTCCCGAAGGGCTGTCCGAGTCTCCGTTCGAGTTTCGAGGGTCCTCCCGAAGGGCTGTCTGCGACATCGTCCGGGGGACTGTCCGACCGCCTCCCGAAGGGCTGTCCGGCGAGGGAGTACATCCTCGCGGTTGGGAGGTTGTAAATCCTAGCTGCGGGGATCTGCACCAACGATCTCCACCGACTCTTCTTCCGCTGCGCTTCGAGTCGGTACGGATCAGATCAAACCTTGTATGCAGTCTCCATAGTGGTCCTGGGCGTGCTCGCTATACCGAAAATTTTTGTTTTCTGTCGCGTTCCCCAACAGTGGCATCAAGAGCCGTGCTATGCGTAGATGCAGGTTACGATCTAGAATACATGGAGATGTATGGGTATTGCATAATATAATTAGGTAGTAGATAAGATCTATTGCTGAAAATTATTTATGCGGGTGACAGATGAAATCTGTTACCCGATGTTCTTGTTGCTTCCCTAGAATTTGTGTTTGCTCAATCTCGAGATAGCATGGTGGAATTTGACAAAGTTCTGGCAATCCATGATCCTGATTGATCATGGAAGTGCTATCAGTTCTTTGGGTTCTGCCATAGTCAGAAGAAAGATGAAATTCGCAGATGAAAGGGCATTGCAGATATGATCTGCACGGGGGTCATGCGTATGACGAAGTTTAGTATGGGGCTCGAGATTTAATTATCTCGTGTTTCATACACCCCGAGATGTTAATCTAGCGACTTGAATAATCATACTTGATGATAAAACGTTGGTAGCTGCGGTTTAAGTCAAAACCTTAGAAGCCACGTAAAATAAAATTTTGCATAAACCGATTAGAGGCGTCTAACTTGGTTTTGCAGGATGGTTTGCATGTGATGTGGTATAGCAAGTCTCATATTCAATTTGATTATGTATGAGATGACTATATGATGTAATTAACATGACCTGCGTGTCATGATTCGGCATGATGGCTGGAGCCATATGATTGCACTTTAATGACCTGCGTGTCAACCTTAAGTAATGCATTTAATTCTATCCGCTATGGAGATGGCGATATTATCTGATGCATCGACAAGGTGGTGGCAATCTTCGCGAAGGTGAACACCGACGCAAATGCCGAAGACGAAGAATACTTGACTTCTCCGTCAGAAGAGGCTATACCATATCATGCTATTATGAATTGCCTGAGATGTTTATCCCTCTTGATGCACCCTTCTTGATTGCGTGGTAGTCGCTTTTATTAGGGTGATCTCTCACTTAAAATATCAAGTAGTTAGTGTTCTCCCAAGTGTAGCACCGTCACGGCACCTATCTCTTCGGGGTGTCACATGCTAACATGGGCACGAACGATTAGAGAAGTGTGAGGCGGGTGAGTTGAGACCTCGTAGCAAGATCACTTGGTTATCTTGACGTTCAGGCATGAAAGTCATGAGCTCGGAACACACGCATCGAAAGATGAACAAGAGTCACATAGAGATGTGATTGGCAAGTTTGCCTAACGATTGAAGTTCTCGCCATCAGTGATGCTACCATCAATGGCGTTGAATTGAAATTTGTGTCTTGAATCACTCACAATCAATTATGAGAGATATTGATTTGAGTGGGAGCGCACTTTAGAATAAAACTATTTATTCACTAGTGTAAATTTCATTATAAACAAAGTCTAAGTGAAACCTGTGTTTTCCGTTGTAGATCAAATGGCTCGCAACACCGCGTTCAACTTAGGCCCATTGTTAGAGAAAGAGAAGTTAACTGCGACTGGAAACAACTATGCGGACTGGGTCCGCAACCTGAGGATTGTCCTCAGGAGCGCTAAGAAACTGTATGTGCTTGAAAATGCTCTTCCAGCTAAACCGGCGGCAGAGGCCCCGGAAGATGAACAAAATGTCTGGGCCACTAAGGATGATGATCACAACTTAGTGCAGTGCCTCATGCTAGCTTGCATGTGTACAGACCTTCAAAAACGTTTTGAATTCCATAAACCCCGTGATATGATCCGGGAATTGGATGCTCTGTACAAGGAAACCGCAAAGTCTGAACGATTTGATATCATGAAGGCTTTGAAGGATTGCAAGATGGCTGAGGGTAGTTCAGTTGGCGAACACGTGGTCAAAATGATTGGCTATGCTGAAAGGCTTAAAACCCTGGAATTTCCACTTCCACCTGGCCATACGATGGACATGTTGCTTTCTTCACTCCCCCCGTCTTACGACGGTTTTGTATTAAACTACAACATGAGTGGGATGGAGAAGGAACCGGAAGAGGTGCTCGCCATGCTGAAAACTGCAGAAGGAGGACTGCGGAAAAATCGCAAGCAAGTGTTGCTTGTGAATAAAACCGCCAGTTTCAAAAAGAAGAAAGGCAAGCCAAAGAAGGGCAAGGGCGCCGGTAAGACCGGATCCCAAAGCAACTCTAAGGGCGGAGCCAAGAATGAAACTGAGTGCTTCTACTGCAAGGGCACAGGACACTGGAAGAGAAACTGCAAGAAGTATCTGGAAGATAAGAAGTCTGGGAAAACCGGAAAAGGTATAATTGTTATACAAGTTAATGTCATTGACGTTTTGCTAGCTAGCGAAAATTCTAAGTCTTGGGTATTTGATACCGGATCGGTTGCTCACATTTGCAACTCGATACAGGGGCTTCAGAAGGTGCGCAAGCTGGAAAAGAATGAAGTCGTGATGCGCGTCGGGAACGGCGCTGGGATCGCCGCTCAAGCCGTCGGCATTATGCCTCTACGTCTCCCTTCGGGATTTATCTTAGAACTAAGTAACTGTTATTTTGTTCCACTGTTGTGTAGAAACATTATCTCCGGATCATGTTTAGTACATGATGGGTATTCGTACAAGTCTGAGAACAATGGTTGTTCACTTTATTGTAAGGATATGTTTTATGGGTTTGCACCCATTGTTGGGGGCCTTTTCATACTAAATCTTGAATGTGGAAATGATGTCTTTAACGTGAATGCTAAACGCCTTAAGAAGGCTGATTCCACCGCCACTTTCTTGTGGCACTGTCGGCTTGGCCACATTGGAAAGAAACGCATGCAAAGACTCCATAAAGATGGAGTTTTACCGTCCTTTGATTTTGAATCATTTGACACATGTGAAGCTTGCTTAATGGGGAAAATGACCAAGACGCCGTTCACGGGTCATCCTGAACGGGCGGGTGAATTATTGGAAATAATACATAGTGATGTATGTGGTCCAATGAACACAGCCGCACGGGGTGGGTATTTCTACTTCGTGACTTTTACTGATGATTTAAGTCGGTATGGCTATATCTACTTAATGAAGCATAAGTCGGAAACCTTTGAAAAGTTCAAAGAGTTTCAGAATGAGGTAGAAAATCATCGTGACAAAAAGATTAAGTTTCTGCGGTCTGATCGCGGAGGCGAGTATCTTAGTCATGAGTTTGGCCAACATCTGAGTGAACGTGGAATCATTTCACAGCTTACGCCTCCCGGAACTCCACAGCGAAATGGAGTATCGGAAAGACGTAACCGAACCCTGTTGGACATGGTAAGGTCGATGATGTCCCTTACAAATCTTCCGATATCTTTTTGGGGTCACGCACTAGAAACTGCCGCTTATACACTAAACAAAGCACCGTCAAAATCTGTTGAGACGACGCCATATGAGTTATGGTATGGGAAGAAACCCAATGTGTCGCATCTCAAGATTTGGGGTTGTGAAGCATATGTAAAACGTTTACAGCCTCAAAAACTCGATCCCAGATCAGACAAATGTTACTTTGTAGGTTATCCAAAGGAAACCTTTGGGTATTCCTTCTACCACCCATCCGAGGGCAAAGTGTTTGTCGCAAAAACTGGAAGCTTTCTCGAGAAAGAATTTCTCGCTAAAGAAGTGAGTGGGAGGACAGTACAACTTAATGAGATTAGTGAATCTTCGGCAACCGTTGATATGGCTAAGGAACCGGAAGAGATTCCGCTAATTATCCCTACAACTGAGCCGGAAGTTATCGCATATGATGCGGGGACTTCAAACAATGTTGTAACTGAACCGCGCAGATCAGGCAGGGCTATCCAGCCACCTGAGTGGTTTCATAACGAAATCTTCATTCTTGAAGACGATGAACCTGCGCACTACAAGGAAGCGATGGCGGGGCCCAGCTCAAAGGAATTGCACAAGGCCATGAGATCCGAAATGGAATCCATGTACGAAAACCAAGTTTGGAACTTGGAAGAACTTCCAGAAGGCGTAAAGCCGATTGGTTGTAAATGGATTTTCAAAAAGAAGACGGACGCGGATGGTAACATTACTATCCACAAAGCTAGACTTGTCGCGAAAGGGTTCACGCAAGTTCCAGGAGTGGACTACGACGAGACTTTCTCGCCCGTAGCTATGCTTAGGTCTGTTCGGATATTGCTAGCAATTGCTGCTTATTTCGACTATGAAATATGGCAGATGGATGTCAAAACGGCTTTCCTAAATGGAAACCTCAAAGAGGATGTATACATGATACAGCCGGAAGGTTTTGTCATTCATGAGGATGCTGGAAAGGTATGCAAACTTCAGAAAGCTATTTATGGTCTGAAGCAAGCATCAAGGAGCTGGAACATTCGTTTTGATGAAGTGGTCAAAGAGTTTGGCTTCATCAGGAATGACGAAGAATCTTGTGTTTACAAGAAGTTTAGTGGGAGCGCAAAAGCATTTCTAATCTTGTATGTGGATGACATATTATTGATTTGAAATGACATGAATTTTCTTAGCGAAATAAAAGAATCATTGAAGAAAAGGTTTTCAATGAAAGACTTAGGCGAAGCAGCATATGTATTGGGCATCAGAATCTATAGAGATAGATCAAAACGCCTGATAGCGCTTAGCCAAAGCACGTACATTGACAAGGTGTTGAAAAGGTTCAACATGGAGAACTCCAAGAAAGGCCTACTCCCCATGTCACCTGGCACAGTGCTTTGCAAGAATCAGAGTCCTCGAACTCTTGATGAGCGAGTACAAATGAATGATGTTCCATATGCCTCGGCAGTTGGTTCTATTATGTATGCCATGCTATGTACAAGACCGGATGTTTCCTATGCGCTAAGTGTTAGCAGCCGGTACCAAAGTGATCCAGGATTGGAACACTGGGCCGCAGTCAAGGGTATTCTTAAGTACCTCAGACGGACCAAGGATTTACTCCTTGTGTACGGAGGTGATGAAGAGCTCATTGTAAGTGGTTACACTGATGCAGGCTTCATGACTGACCCAGATGACTTCAAATCTCAATCAGGCTATGTTTTCATATTGAACGGTGGTGCAGTTGATTGGAAAAGTTCCAAACAGAAGACTGTGGCGGATTCTACAATGGAGGCGGAGTATGTTGCCGCTTCAGAAGCCTCCAAGGAGGCGGTTTGGATCAAGCAATTTCTTGAAGACCTTGGTGTGGTTTCTAGTGCCCAGGACCCGGTGGAGATCTATTGTGATAATAGTGGCGCCGTGGCTCAGGCAAGGGAGCCAAATTCGCACCATAAGACAAGACATATTCAACGCAAATATAAACTCATTCGACATCATGTTGAAGAGGGTTTAGTGAAAGTACGCAAAGTTCACACGGATCTGAATGTGTCAGACCCGATGACGAAGCCTCTACCACGAGCAAAGCATGAGCAACACCGGATAGCCATTGGTGTTAGGGAAGCCATGTAACTGGATTATGACTCTAGTGCAAGTGGGAGTCTGTAGGAGATATGCCCTAGAGGCAGTAACAACAGTTATTTTGTATCTCCTGGTTTGTAATGAAAGTTTATGTTCCATGCTATAACTGCTGTGGCTCCTGAGCCCGTATATCCATAAAGGCTCTGAGGAAAACCCATGTGCACGTGTGGGATAATAAACAGTGATATGTATTCCTAGTCATGCCTCTAAGACTAGCTCAAGTATTGCATGATGATTATGTTTTCCTGATCATGGGCATGTCTATGCCAGCAATTTTGAGAGCACAATTGATGGTAGAACACTTGTGTTGAATCAACCCGAATTGTTGTTATGCTATGAGATTCTTTCGTCACAAGTTTATGGTTTATAACACAGAGAAGTTAATGTTTGCATAATTCCTTTGACCATGAGAGTATCGAGTTCCTTCATACTTGCTTCATGAACTTTGGGGTTTGTTAAACGTCATCCGTAACTGGGTGGCTATTACGGCGGCTTACGGGTTCACGGAAAAGTATGGCAAGTAACGAGATAGCTCAAGATTGGGATTTGCTCCTCCGACGATGGAGAGATATACTCGGGCCCTCTCGGTGTTACGGTATCCATCATCGTCTGGCCAGACAACTTGTGATTTGATCATTGGGATGCCGGAACACGGAAACGAGAAAAGAGAACAAAACCGGTAACGAGGTAACTTGCATGATGGACAAATTGTTGATCCACAGGAATGCAATAAATCTCACCTCGGGTGTTTGTGACATATTGCGAAGCAACAGGAATAGCTCACGGCAACTGGAGGTTCACTCGAATATTCATTCGTGTGGGTATAGGGGTCAATATGGGTGTCCACGGCTCCGATGTTGATCATTGATCGGAAGGGGTTCCAGGTCATGTCTATGCTTCACCGAACCTATAGGGTCACACGCTTAAGGGTCATCTATCTGCTGAATACTAGACAGGGAGTCTGAGAGAAAATCACCGAAAAAGTTTCGGACAGCGGAAAGGTTCCGCAAAGAGGTCACCAGATGAGTTCCGGTGAAACTGAAAAGTTGTTTCAGAGGATACCATAAAGTCAAATTGTTTTCGGCACATGCCTGATAATTCTTGGAGGGTGCCAGAATCATTCTGGAAACTTCTGGGAATTTTCTGGAAGAAAAACCGGAAATGTTTCGGAGCTGCCGGAACCGCTTCAGATGCTTTTCGCAGATGAAAATCACTAATCTGGAATTGTTCCAGAACGCGTTGAAAATTATTTTAGTGGGTACTGGAATTGTTCTAAGCCCACATAAATATTTTCAGTTTGAACGGACGCTGAAAAATGTCGTCATGAATAGTGAAAGTGCTTTTTGGATAATTTTTTGGAAGCCACCTTTTAGGGCTTTTGCTAAAGGCTTCTAGAAGGGCTTGGGGGGCCATGAGAGCCCCTCATGGGGGGCCCCCTAGGGGTGGCCGGCCAAGGAAGGGGGAGCTCCTTGGAGCTCCACATGGCATCCCAAGTTTACCCTTATGCCCATGAGGTGTGACCTAATGCATGGGTTTTTTTGGTAATTAGTGGAGGAGCCCTACCCCTTGGCTTTCCTATAAATAGAGGAGATGGGGGCTGCCATCTCTTCATCCCTTGCTCTCATACACATGCCATGCATTATCTGGCTTCTTCTCTCCCTCCCACGAAAAGAGTTTCGTAGAGCCGAAAGGCTGTCTGGGTTCCGGCAGGAACTAGTTCTGGACGGCGAAGCCCTGCCGGATAGCTGACACCGTATGTGTGCAACCCCATAGAGAGGTCGTAGTTTCGGTCTTTTGCCCGAGGGGCTGTTCGAGTGTCCTCCCGAAGGGCTGTCCGAGTCTCCGTTCGAGTTTCGAGGGTCCTCCCGAAGGGCTGTCTGCGACATCGTCCGGGGGACTGTCCGACCGCCTCCCGAAGGGCTGTCCGGCGAGGGAGTACATCCTCGCGGTTGGGAGGTTGTAAATCCTAGCTGCGGGGATCTGCACCAACGATCTCCACCGACTCTTCTTCCGCTGCGCTTCGAGTCGGTACGGATCAGATCAAACCTTGTATGCAGTCTCCATAGTGGTCCTGGGCGTGCTCGCTATACCGAAAATTTTTGTTTTCTGTCGCGTTCCCCAACAAGTATCATACCGGTAGACAAAGGGAATTGTATACGGGATTGATTGAATCCTCGACATCGTGGTTCATCCGATGAGATCATCGTGGAACATGTGGGAGCCAACATGGGTATCCAGATCCCGCTGTTGGTTATTGACCGGAGAGATGTCTCGGTCATGTCTACATGCCTCCCGAACCCGTAGGGTCTACACACTTAAGGTTCGATGACGCTAGGGTTATAGGGAAAGTTTGTACGTGGTTACCGAATGTTGTTCGGAGTCCCGGATGAGATCCTGGACGTCACGAGGATTTCCGAAATGGTCCGGAGGTGAAGATTTATACATGGGAAGTCATCATACGGTCACCGGAAGTGTTCGGAGGTATGCCGGTATTGTACAGGGGCCACCGAAGGGGTTCCGGGGGTCCACCGGGAGGGTTCACCTGCCCCGGAGGCCCCTATGGGCTGTATGTGGAAGGGAACCAGCCCCTAAGTGGGCTGGGCGCCACTCCCCCTAGGGCCCATGCGCCTAGGGTTTTGGGGGAACCCAAAAGGGGGCGCCCCCCCTTGGCTTGGGGGGCAAGCCCCCTCCCCTGGCCGCCGCCCCCCTCTAGATCTCATCTAGAGGGGCCGGCCCCCCTTCCCCCTTCACCCTATAAATAGAGGGGTGGAGGGAGGGCAGCAAAGGGACATCCAAGGCGCAGCCCTCCCTCTCTCCAACACCTCCTCCTCCTTCCGCGGTGCTTGGCGAAGCCCTGCCGGAGTACCACGCTGCTCCAACACCACCACGCCGTCGTGCTGTTGCTGGAGTTGTCTTCCCCAATCTCTCCCTCTCTCCTTGCTGGATCAAGGCGTGGGAGACGTCACCGGGCTGCACGTGTGTTGAACGCGGAGGCGCCATTGTTCGGCGCTAAGATCGGAATCGACCGCGATGTGAATCGCTGCGTGTACGACTCCTCCAACCGCGTTCTTGCAACGCTTCCGCATCGCGATCTTCAAGGGTATGAAGATGCACTCCTCTCTCTCTCGTTGCTAGTCTCTCCATAGATTGATCTTGGTGATGCGTAGGAATTTTTTTTGATTTACTACTACGTTCCCCAACAGTGGCATCAGAGCCAGGTTTATGCGTAGTTTCTTGCACGAGTAGAACACAAGTTGTTGTGGGCGTCGATTTTGTCAATTTACTTGCCGTTACTAGTCTTATCTTGATTCGGCGGCATCGTGGGATGAAGCGGCCCGGACCGATCTTACACGTACGCTTATGTGAGACAGGTTCCACCGACTGACATGCACTAGTTGCATAAGGTGGCTAGCGGGTGTCTGTCTCTCCCACTTTAGTCGGATCGGATTCGATGAAAAGGGTCCTTATGAAGGGTAAATAGAAATTGGCATATCACGTTGTGGTTGTGGCGTAGGTAAGAAACGTTCTTGCTAGAAACCTATAGCAGCCACGTAATTTTTTTTTGCAACAACAATTAGAGGATGTCTAACTTGTTCTTGCAGCATGTGTCGTGTGATGTGATATGGCCAAAAGGATGTGATGAATGATATATGTGATGTATGAGATTGATCATGTTCTTGTAATAGGAATCACGACTTGCATGTCGATGAGTATGACAACCGGCAGGAGCCATAGGAGTTGTCTTAATTTATTGTATGACCTGCGTGTCAATGAAAAACGCCATGTAATTACTTTACTTTATTGCTAACCGTTAGCCATAGTAGTAGAAGTAATAGTTGGCGAGGCAACTTCATGAAGACACGATGATGGAGATCATGATGATGGAGATCATGGTGTCATGCCGGTGACGATGATGATCATGATGCCCGAAAGATGGAGATCAAAAGGAGCAAAATGATATTGGCCATAACATGTCACTATTTGATTGCATGTGATGTTTATCATCTGTTTACATCTTATTTGCTTAGAACGACGGTAGCATAAATAAGATGATCCCTCGCTAAAATTTCAAGAAAGTGTTCCCCCTAACTGTGCACCGTTGCGAAGGTTCGTTGTTTCGAAGCACCACGTGATGATCGGGTGTGATAGATTCTAACGTTTGAATACAACGGGTGTAAGCCAGATTTACACATGCAAAACACTTAGGTTGACTTGACGAGCCTAGCATGTACAGACATGGCCTCGGAACACGGAAGACCGAAAGGTCGAACATGAGTCGTATAGAAGATACGATCAACATGGAGATGTTCACCGTTGATGACTAGTCCGTCTCACGTGATGATCGGACACGGCCTAGTCGATTCGGATCATGTATCACTTAGATGACTAGAGGGATGTCTATCTGAGTGGGAGTTCATTGAATAATTTGATTAGATGAACTTAATTATCATGAACAGAGTCAAAGTGTCTTTGCAAATTATGTTGTAGATAGCTCGCACTGTAGATCCCCTGTTTTATTGATACGTTCCTAGAGAAAAGTAAGTTGAAAGATGATGATAGCAATAATGCGGACTGGGTCCGTGATCTGAGGATTGTCCTTATTGCTGCACAGAAGGCTTATGTCCTTAATGCACCGCTCGATGCGCCACCCCCTCAAGCGTTGTCTGTAGATGTTTTGAACATCTGACAGGCACGTTCTGATGACTACTTGATAGTTCAGTGCGTCATGCATTACGGCTTAGAATTGAGGCTCCAAAATGTTTTGAACGTCACGGAACATATGAGATGTTCTAAGAGCTGAAATTGGGATCTCAGGCTCGTGCCCGCGTTGAGAGGTATGAGACCTCCAACAAGATTCTTTGCCTGCAAGATGAAGGAGAATAGCTCAATCAGTGAGCATGTGCTCAGATTGTCTGGGTACTACGATCACTTGAATCGAGTGGGAGTTAATCTTCCAGATAAGATAGTGATTAATATAGTTCTCCAAGTCACTGCCACCTAGCTACTAGAGCTTCGTGATGAACTATAACATGCCAGGGATGGATAAGATGATCCCTGAGCTGTTCGCGATGTTTGACACCGCGAAGGTAGAAATCAAGAAGGAGCATCAAGTGTTGATGGTTAGTAAAACCACTAGTTTCACAAAGAGCAAGGGCAACAAGGGAAACTTCATGGATGGCAAGTCAGTTGCTGCTCCAGTGAAGAAACCCAAGGTTGAACCCAAACCTGAGACTAGGTGCTTCTGTTATGAGGAGAACGGTCGCTGAAGCAGAACAACCCTAGATACTTGGTAGATAAGAAAGCTGGCAACGTCGACAGAAGTATATTTGATATACGTGTTATTGATGTATTCCTTGCTAGTACTCCTAGTAGCACCTGGGTATTGGATACCGGTTCGGTTGCTAAATGTTAGTAACTCAAAATAAAAGCTACGGAATAAACGGAGGCTAGCTAAGTGTGAGGTGACGATGTGTGTTGGAAGTGTTTCCAAGGTTGATGTGATCACCATCGCACACTCTCTTGGGATTAGGGATGAACCTAAATAAATGTTATTTGGTGTTTGTGTTGAGCATGAACGTGATTAGATCGTGTTTATTGCAATACGGTTATTCATTTAAGTTAGAGAATAATGGTTATTCTGTTTACATGAATAATACCTTCAATGGTCATGCACCCAATGTGAATGGTTTATTGAATCTCGATCGTAGTAATACACATGTTCATAAAAGATGCAAAGTTAATAATGATAGTACCACATACTTGTGGCACTGCCGCTAAAGGTCATATTGGTGTAAAGCGCATGAAGAAACTCCATGCTGATGGATCTTTGGACTAACTCGATTTCGAATCGGTTGAGACATGCGTACCATGCCTCTTAGGCAAGATGACTAAGATCCCGTTTCCGGTATGATGGAGCGGGCTAGTAACTTATTGGAAATAATACATGTTGATGTATGCGGTCCAATGAGTGTTGTAGCATGCAGTGGATATCGTTATTTTCTTACCTTCACTGATGATTTGAGTGGATATGAGTATATTTACTTAATGAAACACAAGTATAAAACGTTTGAAAAGTGCAAACAAATTCAGAGTGAAGTCTAAGATCATCATGACAAGAAGATAAAAAATGTCTACGATATGATCGTGGAGGTGAATATCTGAGTTACGAGTTTTGTATACAACTTAAGACAATGTGAAAGTTGTTTCACAACTCACGCCACCTGGAACACCATAGTGTGATGGCGTGTCCGAACGTCGTAGTCGTACTCTATTGGATATGGTGCGTACTATGATGTCTCTTATCGATTTTCCACTATCGTTTTGGGGTTAAGCATTAGAGATAACAACATGCACTTTAAATAGGGCACCATCTAATTCCGTTGAGATGACACCGTATGGTTTGGTAGAAACCTAAGCTGTCATTTCTCTGAGTTTGTGAATATGACGCTTATGTTTGATAAGCTCGAACCCAAAGCGGAAATATGCATCTTCATAGAATACCCTAAGGAAAAATTTGGGTATGCCTTCTATCTCAGATCCGAGGGCAAAGTATTTGTTGCTAAAAACGGGTCCTTTCTCGAAAAAAGGTTTCTCTTGAAAGAATTGAGTGGGAGGAAGATAGAACTTGATGAGGTTGTTGAACCTTTGTTTCAACCAAAGAGTAGTGCAGCACAGAAAGATGTTTCTGTGGAGCCTACGTCAGTTGAAGAGGAAGTTAATGGTGATGATCATGAAGCTTCGGATCAAGTTACTATCGAACTTTATAGGTCGACAAGGACGCGTACTGCTCCTGAGCGGTACGGCAACCCTGTCTTGGAGGTCATGTTGTTGGACAACAAAGAACCTACAAACTATGGAGAAGCGATGATGGGCCCGGATTCCAACAAATGGTTAGAGACCATGAAATCCGAGAAAGGATCCATGTATGAAAACCAAGTATGGACTTTGGTAGACTTGCCTGTTGAATGGCAGGTCGTTGAGTACAAATGGACCTTTAAGAAGAAGACAGACACTGATGGTAAATGTTACCATTTATAAAGCTCGACTTGTCGCAAAGAAGTTTCCGACAAGTTCAAGGAGTTGACTACGATGAGACTTTCTCACCCGTAGCGATGCCAAAGTCTGTTGGAATTATGTTAGCAGTTGCTGCATTTTTCGATTATGAAATCTGGCAGATGGATGTCAAAACATCGTTCCCTTGAGGAAAGGTTGTATGTGATACAACCAGAAGGTTTTGTCGATCCTAAGGATGCTAAAAAGTATGCAAGCTCCAGCAATCCTTCGATGGACAGGAGCAAGCATCTCGGAGTTAGAATGTACGCTTTGATGAGCTGATCAAAGTTTTTGAGTTTATACAAAGTTTATGAGAAACTCGTATTTACAAGAAAGTGAGTGGGAGCACTATAGAATTTCTGATGAGTATATGTGGATGACATATTGTTGATCGGAAATGATGTAGAATTTCTGGAAAGCATAAACGGTTGTTTGAAAAGAGTTTTTCAAAGGAAGACCTGGATAAAGCTACCTAATTGTTGGGCATCAAGATTTATAGTGATAGATCAAGATGCTTGATGAGACTTTCAATGAGTACATACCTAGACAAGATTTTGAAAGAGTTCAAAATTGATCAGTCAAAGAAGGAGTTCTTACCTGATTTGTAAGGTGTGGAGTTGAGTGAGACTCAAAGCTCGACCATGGCAGAAGAAAGAGATAGGACGAAGGTCGTCCCCTATGCTTTATCGATAGGCTCTGTATAATATGCCATGATGTGTACCGCACCTGTGTGTGCCTTGCCATGAGTCTGTCAAGGGGTATGAGAGTGATCCAGGAATGGATCACTGGACAGCGGTCAAGATTATCCTTAGTAACTAGAGGACTAAGGAAATATTTCTCGATTATGGAGGTGATAAAGAGTTTGTCGTAAAGGGTTACGTCGATGCAAGCTTTAACACCAATCCGGATGACTCTGAGTAGCAATCCAGATACGTATAGTGGAGCAGCAATTTGGAATAGCTCCAAGTGGAGTGTGGTAGCAGTGTCTACAGTATGACATAGAGATTTGCAAAGTACACATGGACCTGAATGTCGCAGACCCGTTGACTAAAGACCTCTCTCATATGCAAAGCATGATCGAACCCCAGAACTCACTAGGTGTTAGATTCATAACAATGTAAATCACATGGTGATGTGAACTAGATTATTGACTCTAGTGCAAGTGGGAGACTATTGGAAATATGCCCTAGAGACAATAATAAAATGGTTATTATTATATTTCCTTGTTCATGATAATTGTCTATTGTTCATGCTATAATTGTATTAACTGGAAACCGTAATACATGTGTGAATACATAGACCACTCCATGTCCCTAGTGAGCCTCTAGTTGACTAGCTAGTTGATCAATAGATGGTTGTTGTTTTCTGACCATGGACATTGGATGTCGTTGATAACGGGATCATATCATTAGGAGAATGATGTGATGGACAAGACCCAATCCTAAGCATAGCACAAGATCGTGTAGTTCGTTTGCTAGAGCTTTTCTAATGTCAAGTATCATTTCCTTAGACCATGAGATTGTGCAACTCCCGGATACCGTAGGAATGCTTTGGGTGTACCAAACGTCACAACGTAACTGGGTGACCATAAAGGTGCACTACAGGTATCTCCGAAAGTGTCTGTTGGGTTGGCACGAATCGAGACTGGGATTTGTCACTCCGTGTGACGGAGAGGTATCTCTGGGCCCACTCGGTAATGCATCATCATAATGAGCTCAATGTGACTAAAGAGTTAGCAACGGGATCATGCGTTACGGAGCGAGTAAAGAGACTTGCCGGTAACGAGATTGAACAAGGTATAGGGATACCGACGATCGAATCTCGGGCAAGTATCATACCGGTAGACAAAGGGAATTGTATACGGGATTGATTGAATCCTCGACATCGTGGTTCATCCGATGAGATCATCGTGGAACATGTGGGAGCCAACATGGGTATCCAGATCCCGCTGTTGGTTATTGACTGGAGAGATGTCTCGGTCATGTCTACATGCCTCCCGAACCCGTAGGGTCTACACACTTAAGGTTCGATGACGCTAGGGTTATAGGGAAAGTTTGTACGTGGTTACCGAATGTTGTTCGGAGTCCCGGATGAGATCCTGGACGTCACGAGGAGTTCCGAAATGGTCCGTAGGTGAAGATTTATATATGGGAAGTCATCATACGGTCACCGGAAGTGTTCGGAGGTATGCCGGTATTGTACCGGGGCCACCGAAGGGGTTCCGGGGGTCCACCGGGAGGGTCCACCTACCCCGGAGGGCCCTATGGGCTGTATGTGGAAGGGAACCAGCCCCTAAGTGGGCTGGGCGCCACTCCCCCTAGGGCCCATGCGCCTAGGGTTTTGGGGGAACCCTAAAGGGGGCGCCCCCCCTTGGCTTGGGGGGCAAGCCCCCTCCCCTGGCCGCCGCCCCCCTCTAGATCTCATCTAGAGGGGCCGGCCCCCCTTCCCCCTTCACCCTATAAATAGAGGGGTGGAGGGAGGGCAGCAAAGGGACATCCAAGGCGCAGCCCTCCCTCTCTCCAACACCTCCTCCTCCTTCCGCGGTGCTTGGCGAAGCCCTGCCGGAGTACCACGCTGCTCCAACACCACCACGCCGTCGTGCTGTTGCTGGAGTAATCTTCCCCAATCTCTCCCTCTCTCCTTGCTGGATCAAGGCGTGGGAGACGTCACCGGGCTGCACGTGTGTTGAACGCGGAGGCGCCGTTGTTCGGCGCTAAGATCGGAATCGACCGCGATGTGAATCGCTGCGTGTACGACTCCTCCAACCGCGTTCTTGCAACGCTTCCGCATCGCGATCTTCAAGGGTATGAAGATGCACTCCTCTCTCTCTCGTTGCTAGTCTCTCTATAGATTGATCTTGGTGATGCGTAGGATTTTTTTTTGATTTACTACTACGTTCCCCAACCGTCGGAGCTAGTCCGGGACAAAGTATGCTGAGGGTCCCAAACTTGAGAAACAATACGACGGCAGGCAGGGTGGAGAGCCCAGAAGGACTCGAAGCGGAAGAGTTTGGAGCGAGGCATCTGCGAGGAGACGTTAACGAAAAGGGGGACGTGGTCGGAGGAGAATCTAGTTAACGAGGAGAGAGTTGAGTTTGGGAAGGCCTCTTCCCAGGCAAGGTTGATGAAAGCACAGTCGAGACGCTCAAGGGTGGGGATTTGGCGGTTGTTCGACCAAGTGTAGGATCTGTCGAGCAAGGGGAGTTCGATTAATTGAAGGTCAGAGATCATTTTATTGAAGAGGTCGGCCTCGTTAGCGTGGAAGTTAGCATTGTTCTTCTCACACGTGAAGCGAATGAGGTTGAAGTCACCGATGATCAACCACGGGGATGTGTCGAGAGGGGCGAAGTCGGATAGCTCCTGTAGAAAGGCAGCCTTTTGGTGCCGTTGGGAGGGGGCGTAAACGTTCGTGATGCATAGAGAGGTGTTGGAGGCTGGACATGTGAGGTTGAGGGAGGTTGAAAAAAGGTGGTGAGCGTGGTCAGTTAGAGAAATCTTAGCGGGGTTGACCGCAGAGACAATACCACCAGCAGATCCAACGGCCGGTAGATTTACAAGGGAGCTAAGAGACCGAGGCATGAAGGAGTGAAGTTTCTGGGCAGAGATAACGTTGAGTTTGGTTTCTTGAATAAGCGTGACGGAGGGGTTAGCGGTGATTAGCTCAGAAAGGATGTCTGAGCATTTATCGTCATCGCCAAGGCCGCGAAAATTCCAGGACAGAATCGAGAACGAAGACTGATTCATAAGCAAACGATAAAACACCACGGTTGGGTCGCGAGGCAGCAAGGGAAATACATGGGGTGTGATCTAACCAAGCCAAGAGACAGGGTCAAGGCTGATATTAACCTATGAGAACTACGACGAAGAAAGTAGAGAGGGCGTGGCTGCAGGCGCAGGACGCAAAAACACCCTACAGGAGGGCGCTCGCACCGGGTGTTGCTGAGGGAGGTGATCATGGCGAGGGTAGGGCACCGGCAGCTCGCACAGCGTCTGCCTCGTCAGCGTCAGCGCCGCAGACCAGCGCCACGTGGGCGAGGGCCTCAGCAGCCTCATCTCCGTCCGAGGCGTCCTCATCGGACACGCAGAGGGAGGAGGAGGCCACCGCGTCCTTGAGCTCGACCGAAGTCGAGGCGAAGATGAACTTTGCGGCTTTGACCCTGGAGGCCTTCTGTGTCATGGTCTGATAGAACGGTGCCTCACGCTCGGCAATGCGAGCACTGCGGCGAAGCTTGGCAGCGGAGGTGGCCCGGTGCAGTGCACGGCCAGCTTGCGGAGCACGTTGTCGTGAACGGCAAGGTCCGAGATGACCGCCGAGGAAGGGGGCTCGAGGACGGCCGTGTGTGAAGGAGGGGGATCGGTCGAGACCGCCGAGGCCGGCAGGGCGGTGTGGATCGAACCCACCGAAACGGCGGCAGGAGGGTTGGGTATGGCGGCGAGCGCGTCGAGCGGCCCGTCGAAGGCAGAAGACGGGCGCAATGATCGGTGCGGAGACCTCCACAACAGCGTCCCGAGTCCCCCCATCAGGTGACGGGACAAGCGGGAGCATGGGCGGAGCAGAGACTTGGAGGACGCCCACGGAGCCACCCGGCTGCTGGACGAGCAGAGTGGGTGTGCGCGCACTGGAGCCGCCAGGCGCGTCGCAGGCGCGTCTTCCCCAGAGAGTAGCCGAGTAGCCGAGCGCGAAGGATGGGTTCTGATGGTGACCGCCATCCTAATGGTAAAGGGAAGGTCAATGTCACAACCCAAATTTCTCCTAAATTTTGGTTGTGAATTCAAAAGCATATGCATCCATGATTCTCTACATATTTGGTTTTGAGACCAATAAGGATGACATTCGAATTCAAATCACCGGTTGAATTTAAATGAAAGCCATGGAGGCCTCACCCAAAATTCATTTTCAAAAGAAAATTTGCATAAGGGCAGGAATGAAATTTCCTAAGATTATATATAAATTTGCCCTATTTTATTTTGAGTGAACCAGAGTTTGAAAATAGTTTAAATTGGGCAATTAAACTATAAGTAAAACTCTGGAATAAATAGACAAAATAGAAAAATAGAAAAGAAATGGAACTACTTTGCAAATGGGCCCATTAGTTAATTTGATAAATTCTAGTTTGTCAAAAATCCTTGGAGAAATGTTCTGATAGTCAGAAATATTCCCAAGGTAATATAGGAACATTTTCTCTTTTGAGGAAAATTCAAATTTTAAATTTGAAAATGAAAACAAAGAGCAGAAATGAAAAACAGAAAAGAAAAGAGAAAACAAGGGCACGCCCAGCCAGCCAGCTAGCCAGGCCGGCCCAGCTAGCCAGCCGACCAGGCCGCGCGCGTCCGCTCGCGCTCTCTCTCTCTCTCTCCCCTCTCACTGACAACGGGCCCTGCTCGGTAGCTCTCCCCTATCCTCCCGCAACTGCAGCCGCACCCCACGCGCGCACGCACCTGAGCACGTCCGCGCCCACGATCGCCACTTGCGCACTCCAGCCGCCCCGAGCCCCGCGTCCATGTCTTATAAATAACCCTCCCCTCGCTCTCTCAAACCCCTCTGCTCTCGCTTGCCCTCGCTGGCAGGCTGCTCCGCCACGAGCTCGCCGTTGCCGCACTGACCGCAACCCTAACCACCGAATTCTGGCCACTGCAGCCACCCCTGAGGCCAATCACCACCACCACTCGAACCCCCACTCCACGGCGAGTCTCCAGGACATCTTCGCCGCAAGCTTAGCCCCCTGGAGCACCATCTTCGTCGGAGACCGAAGCTCAGCGCCGCCGCCGTCGTTGCTCTGGTGAGCCCCGCCGTCCATTCGGGCGCGCATCTTGTCCATCTTGATCTTCGTCCTCGCGCACATCTTCCCGACCCATCCGTTCATCTCTAGGCACACGGGATCGAGCACCCCGACCTCACCCGAAGCCTCTCACCGTCGTCCGCAACTCCGGCAGCCCCGCGCCGTCGCCTCCGTCCACCCCAGCACCACCCGAGGCCACCAGAAGCCCCACCGTCGTCAACCGCATCCAGCCGACAACGCCGCTGCCGTCGGGAAGCACTAGAACACCGAGAACGTCCACACCCGAGCCGCGCTCGAGTTTTCCGGCGAAGCTCCGGTGACCAAGCTGCTGCGGTGAGCTCCGATCTAATCCTGGCCGTTCGATCTTGAGCCGACGCGTTAGATTAGATCACTTAAAAACGATTCGGTATGTTAGATGTGAGCCGTTAGACCTAGATCGGACGCACGCGTTTTAATTTAATTCCGAAGCGGTATCAACCAATCAGAAGCCGTCACGTGTACAACATTATCCAGAACTAAATCGTTAATTAAAAAGAAAAGGCAGTTTTGCAGAAAAGCCCCTGGAACTTGAATTCATCATAACTAATTATCTAGAGGTCCAAAATGAATGATTCTTTTTGCAAATGAAAGCTTATGTGATGTAGTTTCAGAATAATTTTGGTAATTAAATTTGAAACTTTGAAATATGAAAATCAAACAGAATGGTTTAAATGTCAAATTGATCATAACTTTTAATCTATAAATCCAATATGGGTGATTCTTTTTGCAAAATGATCCCCATGAAACATACTTTCACTCTATCCAGAAACATTTCACATTCAAACTCAATTAGGGCATAACATGAAATTTACAATTCCAAATTAATTAAATCTTTTTGCAAAATGAAACTAATGAAATGTAGTTTTTGTCTAGAGCACTTTGGTTCAAATTTGAATAATTTTCAAATATATTTCAAACAGAATACAGAAGAAGCCAGAATTCAAATAGGAATTAAACCTAGATAGGTTTAATTTTGAAATGAAATTGTTAAATTAAATAATTATGATACAAGTGGGTTCAGAATGATAAATTGAACTTTAATGAATAATTTTTGGATTATTATTTAACTTTAGTGAATTCATATAACAATTGGATTAATTCAAACACAGTTTGATTAAGACTTTAAAACCCTAGGTCCAAATTGAATAAAACCTATGCAACATGACCTAGTCAATTAAGTTGATATTTTAGGAGTGACATTTGACTTATGTAATTCTGAAATAGAAATGAACTTGGATCAAGTAAGATTGAGCAATTAAGTAAACCCTAGGGACAAATCAAACAAGCCAATTTGAATGAAGCCAAACCAAATAACCCAACACTATGTGTTTGAGTGATTTGCAAATTTCATTCATGCAGGTTTTCCCTTTGCATGAACTGTGTGCTTATGATTGCTATGTGTTATTTTTCTGTCAATGTTAGATTATGAGGAGTGCAACCACCATGACTGTGAGAAGTGCACCTTTGACAACAACAATAACCAAGGCAAGTACCACTTGATCATGTTACCCAGTATTTTATTGCATTGTAGTTCTGTCATGTTAGGTATGTGAGTTTAGGATGCTAAATTCTGTACAACCCAGTAGTTGACAACTTAGGCCCAAACTTACTTTGACTTTGTAACCGTCGAGTAGTTGCTTAGCTGCTATGACGTGAATTGGAAAATGCCAACTATTATTCCACCATACAACCACATGGTTGACAACTTAACTACAAATTAATTAATGAATCATCTGGGCGGTGCTTTGGTATTGCTTTGGGGGCCGCATGTTTTGTGGGCGACCGCCCAGGTTCAAAGGGCTTGTACGAGTTCGAAGTTGAGTAGCTTTCGTGTGTAACCATGATACAATATGGGCTCTGTCTGGACCAAGTAAGTTGTGGGAACCCTCCTGCGGTAGACCAGCAGATGTAGGTGTGTATGTTGGACTGGGTCTATCTTTTCTGAGAGGGTACTGCTGCCCAAAAGTCCCATCTTGGTCTACCTGGCTACTTCATAAGTGAAGTTTAGTGGCATGAGGGTGTGATCGGGAATCACGGGTAAAGTACACAAACCTCTGCAGAGTGTATAAAATAGATCATGATTAGTGATACGTCTCCAACATATCTATAATTTATGAAGTATTCATGCCATGTTTATAACAATTTTATATGATTTTGGTATGATTTGATTAGAACTTACCCAGACTGACGCTGTTTTCAGCAGAACTACCGTGGTGTTGTTTTTGTGCAGAAATAAAAGTTCTCGGAATGGGCTGAAAATTTACGGAGAATATTTTTGGAAAATATAAAAAATACTGGAGCAAAAAGATACCAGAGAGGAGTCCCGAGGCAGCCACAAGGGTGGGGGGCGCGCCCCCTGGCTTGTCACCTCCTCGGGAACCCCCCTGACGTGGGACCTATGCCAAAAAGTCTTATAAATACCCAAACCTCCGAAAAGAACCCTAGATCAGAAGTTCCGCCGCCGCAAGTCTCTGTAGCCACGAAAAATCAATCTTGGCCCTCTCCGGCACCCTGCCGGAGGGGGTCTGTAGGGGAACATAGCAGAAAACAAAAAATTTCTGACCTACGCACCAGCCCAGGACCACTATGGAGACTGCATACAAGGTTTGATCATTTCGTTACCGACTCGTAGCGCAGCGGAAGTAGAGTCGATGACGATCGTCGGTGCAGATCCCGTCAGCTAGGATTTACAACCTCCCAACCGCGAGGATGTACTTCCTCATCTGCCCCTCGGACAGCCCTCCGGGAGGCAGTCGGACAGTCCCCCGGATGGTGTCGCGGACAGCCCTTCGGGAGGACCTTCGAAACTCGGACAGTCACTCGGACAGCCCTTCGGGAGGACTCACAGAACTCAGACCGTCACTTGGACAGCCCTTCGGGAGGCACTCTCAAAACAGCCCCTCGGGCACAAAGATCGAAACTACGACCTCTCTACAGAGTTGCACACATACGGTGTCATCTATCCGGCAGGGCTTCGCCGTCCAGAACTAGTTCCCACCGGAACCCAGACAGCCTTTCGGCTCTACGAAACTATTTCGCGGGGAGGGAGAGAGAAGCCAGATCATTGCAATGGCACTTGTATGTGAGAAGGAGTGGGTTTTGGGCAGCCCCCTCCACCTCTATTTATAGGAGAAGGAGGGGTGGAGGGGCTGAAATTTCAGCCACATCCATCCATGTCATCTCCAAGATATTTTGGAGCAAAAGCCCAAAAAGGTGGCTTTCCAAAAAGTAACCCAAAAAGCACTTTCACTATTCACGACAACATTTTTCAGCGTCCGTTCGAACTGAAAATATTTATGTGGGCTTAGAACATTTCCAGTACCCACTAAAATAATTTTCAACGCATTCCAGAACAATTCCGGTTTAGTGATTTTCATCTGCGAAAAGCATCTGAAGTGGTTCCGGCAGCTCCGGAACATTTTCGGTTTTTCTTCCAGAAAATTCCCAGAAGTTTCCAGAATGATTCTGGCACCCTCCAAGAATTATCAGGCATGTGCCAAAACCAATTTGACTTAATGGTATCCCCTGAAAGAACTTTTCAGTTTTACCGGAACTCATCCGGTGACCTCTCTTTTCGGAACTTTTCCACTGTCTCCGAAAACTTTTTTTCGGAAACTTTCTCTCAGACTCCCTATCTAGTATTCAGCAGATAGATGACCCTTAAGCGTGTGACCCTATAGGTTCGGCGAAGTATAGACATGACCGGAACCCCTTCCGATCAATGATCAACATCGGAGCCGTGGACACCCATATTGACCCCTATACCCACACGAATGAATATTCGAGTGAACCTCCAGTTGTTGTGTGCTATTCCTGTTGCTTCGCGATATGTTACAAATACCCGAGGTGAGACATGTTGGCACTCCCGTGGATCAACAACTTGTCCACTAAGCCAGTTACCTCGTTACCGGTATTGTTCTCTTTTCTCGTTACCGTGTTCCGGCATCCCCGTGATCAAATCACAAAGTGTCTGGCCAGACGATGATGGATACCGTAACACCGAGAGGGCCCAGAGATATCTCTCCATCGTTGGAGGAGCAAATCCCAATCTTGAGCTATCAAGTTACTTGACATACTCTCCCATGAACCCGTAAGCCGCCGTAATAGCCATCCAGTTACGGATGACGTTTAACAAACCCCAAAGTTCATGAATCAAGCATGAAGAAACTCGATACTCTCATGGTCTAAGGAATCATGCAAACATTAACCATCTCTGTGTTATTAACCATTAACTCATGACGAATGTATCTCATAGCATAACATTAATTCGGGTCGATTCAACACAAATGTTCTGCTAACATTGTGCCCTCAAAGTTGCTGGCATAGACATGCCCATGATCAGGAAAACAGAACCATCATGCAACACTTGAGCTAGTCTTAGAGGCCAGACCAGGAATACATTTTACCGTTTATTATTCCACACGTGCACATGAGTCTTCCTCCAAGCCTCGTTTTATTTGTAGACTCGAGAACCATAGCAGTTATAGCATGGAACATAAACCTAATTATGAACAGGGAGATAAATAATAACATTTATTATTGCCTCTAGGGCATATCTCCTACAGGGTCATCATCACCAGAGGCCATGGAGGAGGAAGTCGGAGGGGCCATCATCATCATGGAGGCCAAGGACCTGAGGGAGAACCTCTCCCCATCTAGGGGGGAGGCCATGGAGGAGGAAGCACAAGGGGGAGACTCTCTCCCCCTCTCTCTCGGTGGCGCCGGAGTGCCACCGGGGGAACCATCGCCGCGGTGATCGTCTTCATCAACATCACCTTCTTCATCACCGTCCTCATCTATTTTCAGCGGTCCACTCTTCCGCACCCCGCTGTAATCCCCTACTTGAACATGGTGCTTTATGCCACATATTATGATACAATGATGTGTTGCCATCCTATGATGTTTTGAGTAGATTTCTTTTGTCTTTTCGGTTGATTGATGATCTAGATTGGTTTGAGTTGTATGTTTTATTTTGGTGCTGTCCTATGGTGCCTTCTGTGCCGCGCACACGTGAAGGATTCCCGCTGTACGGTGTTGCAATACGTTCATTATTCGCTTATAGTGGGTTGCTAGAGTGACAGAAGCTTAAACCCGAGTAAGGGGGTTGTTTCTTATGGGATAAAGGGGACTTGATACTTTCATGCTATGGTTGGGTTTTACCTTAATGATCTTTAATAGTTGCAGATGCTTGCTAGAGTTCCAATCATAAGTGCATATGATCCAAGTAGAGAAAGTATGTTAGCTTATGCCTCTCCCTCATATAAAATTGCAATAATGATTACCGATCTTGTTAACAATTGCCTAGGACAATTCCGCACACCGACCCATCATTATTCCACACTCGCTATTTATAATATATTGTAATATATTCTAACTTTATGATAACAGCACCTATTTTTATATTTTAGTTCTCCGATATAATGCAAAGCTATCCTCTTCATACCCACAACGTAGTTTTATTTCTCGTTTCTAGTTGGAAGCAAACGTTCGGTGTACGTAGAGTTGTATCAGTGGAAGATAGGACTTGAGAGAATATTGATCTTACCTTTAGCTCCTTGTGGGTTCGACACTCCATACTTATCACTTCCACCTTTGGAAATTGCTACAATGATTCCTTGCACTTGGGGATTATCAAGCTCTTTTCTGGCGCCGTTGCCGGGGAGCAATAGCGTGGGGTTGATATTCTCGTGTGTACTTGTTTGCTTTCTTCACTAAGTAGATTTTGTTTTCCCTTTTTGTTTTCTTTAGTTGTGGGTGAAACAAACGAAAAAAATTAAATAATGCAAAATACAAAAAGAATTACTTGCCTCTTATGCCTAAGAAGTTTTTCAAAAAGAGAAGTGATTGGAAGGTTGTGCATTGGAGAAGTGAGGGTCGACCTTGAACACTTGTGTTCATGCTCATGGAAACAATGTAGAATTTTTCATGGAAGTTTCTCAAAAATAAATATCCATCGTATTATAAAAATAATGTGCCAAGATTTGGCTTTAGGATGATTAGATTACTTGTTTGCTTTGAGCGGTGCAAAAACAGAAACTTTGACTGTAGTGCGTGAATTTACATTTTTTTACTGGAACGTCAAAAGTTTCTGAAATTTTTACACAGTACTTCTATACAAATTGTTTAGGTTTTCCTAAATTTTTAGAATTTTTGGAGTTACAGTAGTATACGAAGTTTCCAGATTACTACAGACTGTCCTGTTGTTGACAGATTCTGTTTTCTATGTTTTGTTCACTTATTTTGATGAATCTATGGGTTGTATCAGGGGGTATGAACCATGGTGAAGTTGGAATACAGTAGATATAATGCTAATATGAAATTGGAATGAGTTTACGACAGTACGTAAAGGTAGTGATTTGCTTTATTATACTAACGGATCTCACGAGGGTTTTGTTAAGTTTTGTGTGAATGAAGTGTTCGAAGAAGGAGGTATCGATATAAGAAGAATACGGAGAGACAAGAGTTCAAGCTTGGGGATGCCCCGGAAGGCATCCCATCTTCATTCTTCAACAATTATCGGTATACCTCGGTTTTTGTTTTGTTCACATGATATGCGTCTTTAGTGTTTTTCTTTTCCTTTATGCACTCTTATAGTATGAGATAGTCCTTCATTGATTTGTAGAATTCTCTTTGTTCTTCACTTAAATCTTTTGAGTATGGCTTTGTAGAATGCTCTTTGTGCTTCACTTAAATCTTTTGAGTATGGCTTTATAGAATGCTTCGTGTGCTTCACTTATATATTTTGAGCTTGGATATTGGTTAATCTATATTAATTGTAGAATGCTCTATGAACTTCACTTATATCTTTTATAGTATGAATAAAATTATCATCGGAATTGGGCTTGGAAGAGTATCAGTAAAATGTCATGCCTAGCTAAAAAGGCATTAAAGAAAAGTGCTTGATGGGAGATGACCCAATATTTACCCCTACTATTTTTGTGTATTCATATGGTTAATCTACTTTAGTAATCATATTTTATATGTTTTCTTTCAATAAAATGGCAAGTAAAGCCTTTGGGATAGTGTGGATGATAGTTGACTTGATTCTGTGCAAAAACAGAAACTTTTTCTCCCAGTGTAGAAATTCTAAAAAATCACCAGAGGGTCAAAAGCTTCTGAAATTCTTACACATGATTGATATACAAATTGCCCATGTTGCCCTAATTTTTCAGAATATTTGGAGTTGCAGAAGTATGGGGATTGTTCAGATCATTACAGGCTGTTCTGTTTTTGACAGATTCTGTTTTCAATGCATAGTTTGCTTGTTTTAGTGTTTCCATAGATTATATTAAGTGATATAAATTGTGGAAATGATAAGTTACAGTAGGAATTGTGTAAGAACAATTATGAATCTTATCTTTGAAAGTACCCAAGTGAATGATTTGCTCTTTATCATACTAACCCATCTCACGAAGTTCCGTTAAGTGTTGTGTGATTGAAGTTTTCAAGTTTTGGGTGAGCTATCGATATGAGGAGAATAAGGAGTGGCAAGACACTAAGCTTGGGGATTCCCAAGGCACCCCAAGGTAATATTAAAGGAATATCCAAGCAACTAAGCTTGGGGATGCCCCGGAAAGCATCCCCTCTTTCGTCTTCAACATTATCGGTAACCTCACGTGGAGCTATATTTTTATTCGTCACATGATATGTGTTTTGCTTGGAGCATCATTTTATTTTTTTAGAATTTGCTTGATATTATTTAGATTAATATTTTGCATCTTTTATTTCAATAAAAGTGTCAAGGGTAGCCTTCACCATGCTCAATTTGCAAGTATATGAGTTGCTGTTTCAAAACAGAAAGTTTGCTGTTAGTGCAAAAATTCCCTAGAATAGTCAGTAAGTCATAAATCTTGAAATTTTGACACAGAATGCTCTTATAAATTATCTACAGTGTGGTAAATTTTCAGAATTTTTGGAGTTAATTAAGTATGGATGTTGCTGCATTCTTTACAGACTGTTCTGTTTAGGCAGATTGCTGTTATGTTTGTATTGTTTGCATATGTTGGCTTGTTTAATGATTCTATTTGAGGATGGAAATATTAAATATGCAGAGGCATTTATTATGCAATGTTAAATAATAATTTTAGTGATTTGCTACAGTAGAGAATGATAAGGTTTTGCATTGATTTATAATAACTTATCTCACGAGCTCTTGTTGAGTTTTGTGTTGATGAAGTTTTTGAGATTTAGGAAAACCGTGATATGAGAGGAATTAATTAAGGAGACACAAGAGCTCAAGCTTGGGGATGCCCAAGGCATCCCTAATTAATATTTCAAGAAGTCTCAAGCATCTAAGCTTGGGGATGCCCCGGTAGGCATCCCACCTTTCTTTTCCAACAATTATCGGTTAGTATCGGTTGAACCTAAGTTTTTGCTTCTTCACATGATATGTGCTATCCGTGGAATGCCATTTTATTTTGTTTGCCGTTTTAATAAAATCATTGGATCTGAAATTTTGAATAAGAGAGAGTCCTCACATGGCTATTTAACTAATTGACTACGCATTGATCTTCACTTATATCTTTTTGGAGTAGTTTGTCATTTACTCTCGTGCTTCACTTATATCCTATGAGTAAATGGTTGAATGAATTGAATATCATAAACATGAAATTATATATGCTTCATATACTTATCCCATGGGGAGTAATGACTTCACATATAAGAGGTATAGGCAGTAAAATTTATTGGAAGTTAGCAAACACCGCATTGGTCACTTGAACAATTCATGAAAGAATATTGAAGGAAGAGAGATTCCACATATAAATATACTATCTTGGACATCTTCTATGATTGTGAGCCCATTAGTTATTTTCAAACTTGAGCAAATTAGTTGAAGTTGGACAAGGAAGACAACGTAATGAGTTATGTTTGGGTATATTTGTATAGAAGTTATATTGTTATGGATCCTCCAACATGTGGTGCTTGCTTCCACCTCATACTAGCCAAAATTTCTGCACCAAGTAGAAATACTACTTGTGCATCCAAACACCCTTAAACCATTTTTGCCATGAGAGTCCACTATACCTACCTATGGATTGAGTAAGATCCTTCAAGTAAGTTGTCATCGGTGCAAAAAGCAATAAAAATTGCTCCTAAATATGTATGATCTTTTATTGTAAAGGAAAATAAGCGTTGTACGAACTTGTGATGGTAAAGAAATAAAAGCAACGGACTGCATAATAAAGGTTGCTATCACAAAGGCCAATACAACGTGACGTTCCTTTGCATTAAGGGTTTGCACATCCAAAAACAAAAAGCGCATGACAACCTCTGCTTCCCTCTGCGAAGTGCCTATCTTTTACTTTCTAGTACTTACCTTTATGCAAGAGTCATGGTGATCTTCACCACTTCCTATATTTCGCCTTTTTCTCTTGGCAAGCGTCATGTGTTGGGGAATGATCTAGACATATATATCCATAAAAATATATTTGATCATGAATTATTATTGTTGACAATTATCTATATGATAAATAAGTTGGGAGGCGAAACATTAAGCCCCTATCTTTCTCTGTGATTGATGGATGCTATTTGTTCTAAAAATATGCTTTGAGTGTCAATAATCATGGAAGACTATATGATAGTTGAGTATGTGGAATTTGCTAAATCAAAGCTCTTATATAGACCCTTCCTGAAAATAAGATGAATTGCAATTGTTCAATGACTAGGAATATGGTTTGTTAGTTTTCAAGAAACTTGCTGGTCTATACTTTAACATGTGAATAGCTTGTTACTTGATCATGAGAAGTTTTATGAGATGAGCTACTGTTTAAGGTTAATATTGATGCTAGAAAAAGTGATTGGAATTATCATTGATCAAACTTGTGCACTTGCTAGCATTCACACTTCATATTTTTTTTAGCATTTACCTACTCGAGGACGAGTAGGAATTAAGCTTGGGGATGCTGATATGTCTCCAATGTATCTATAATTTATGAAGTATTCATGCCATGTTTACAATAATTTTATATGATTTTGGTATGATTTGATTAGAACTAACCAAGACTGACGCTGTTTTCAGCAGAACTACCGTGGTGTTGTTTTTGTGCAGAAATAAAAGTTCTCGGAATGGGCTGAAAATTTACGGAGAATATTTTTGGAAAATATAAAAAATATTGGAGCAAAAAGATACCGGAGAGGAGTCCCAAGGCAGCCACAAGGGTGGGGGCCGCGCCCCCTAGCTTGTCACCTCCTCGGGAACCCCCTTGACGTGGGACCGACGCCAAAAAGTCTTATAAATACCCAAACCTTCGAAAAGAACCCTAGATCAGAAGTTCCGCCACCGCAAGTCTCTGTAGCCATGAAAAATCAATCTTGGCCCTCTCCGGCACCCTGCCGGAGGGGGTCATCATCACCGGAGGCCATGGAGGAGGAAGTCAGAGAGGCCATCATCATCATGGAGGCCAAGGACCAGAGGGAGAACCTCTGCCCATCTAGGGGGAGGCCATGGAGGAGGAAGCACAAGGGGGAGACTCTCTCCCCCTCTCTCTCGGTGGCATCGGAGTGCCACCGGGGGAACCATCGCCGCGGTGATCGTCTTCATCAACATCACCGTCCTCATCTCTTTTCAGCGGTCCACTCTCCCGCACCCCGCTGTAATCCCCTACTTGAACATGGTGCGTTATGCCACATATTATGATCCAATGATATGTTGCCATCCTATGATGTTTTGAGTAGATTTATTTTGTCTTTTGGGTTGATTGATGATCTAGATTGGTTTGAGTTGTATGTTTTATTTTGGTGCTGTCCTATGGTGCCTTCCGTGCCGCGCACACGTGAAGGATTCCCGCTGTAGGGTGTTGCAATACGTTCATGATTCGCTTATAGTGGGTTGCTAGAGTGACAGAAGCTTAAACCCGAGTAAGGGGGTTGTTGTGTATGGGATAAAGGGTGCTTGATACTTTAATGCTATGGTTGGTTTTTACCTTAATGATCTTTAGTAGTTTCGGATGCTTGCTAGAGTTCCAATCATAAGTGCATATGATCCAAGTAGAGAAAGTATGTTAGCTTATGCCTCTCCCTCATATAAAATTGCAATAATGATTACCGATCTTGTTAACAATTTCCTAGGACAATTCCGCACACCGACCCATCATTATTCCACACTCACTATTTATAATATATTCTAATATATTCTAACTTTATGATAACAACACCTATTTTTATATTTTAGTTCTCCGATATCATGCAAAGCTATCCTCTTCATACCCACAACGTAGTTTTATTTCTTGTTTCTAGTTGGAAGCAAACATTCGGTGTACGTATAGTCGTATCAGTAGCAGATAGGACTTGAGAGAATATTGGTCTTACCTTTAGCTCCTTGTGGGTTCGACACTCCATACTTATCACTTCCACCTTTGAAATTGCTACGATGATTCCTTGTCCTTGGGGATTATCAATTAGCTGTGTCCCCGGTTATGGGCAACTTGAGCAACTCATCTGAGAATTGTCAGTTTGATCGCATCACCTCTTCCATGTAAAATCAATGGGTTGAATCAATGGGGAGTGTGGACCGACCCAGGTTCCTGGCGTGATACTAGTAGCTTTAGCTGGGAAGGCTGGGACAACCACGTAACAGGGAAGTCCACATACTCAAGTTGCATTATGGGTGATCGCGTGACACGATCTGCCCAAGGCTACTGTGTGAAGCAGTTTGTCTAGCTTCTAGAGTAGTCCACCACCTAAATAATAGGGCAAAACTATTTTCTGCGAAGAGCCTTGGACTCCACCAGCCAAAGTGCATGTAGGTGAACAGGTTTCCAATAAACTGTGGACTTGCCAATACAATCCATGTATTGACCCTAGTGGCTGCAACGTATCATGTTGCAGGTGACTACAATGAGGAGTAATTTACGTAGGGTTTCGTGACTCCACTCGACATGATTCCCGATGGTGTTGATGGAGCCTATCAAGACGTCTACCTTAGATTTGCTTTCATTTCTGCTTGTGTTGAACTCTGTTTGCTTATTGTAAGACAATGTATTTGACTAGCCTATGACTAGAGTCTGTAAGACTATTTGCTTTCTGGATCATGCGATGTAATGAAGGATGCATTTGTGTATGATACAACATCGTTATCATGTATGCCGACGATTTGATCCAGGGGTTGGCATAGGATCACACGGAGACCGTATGCCTGAAAAGGTAGGTTGTGACAGATGGTATCACAGCAATGTGTTAACTGTAGGACGCGATCCTAGGATTGGGCGAGACCATAGGGAAAATTTATCTTGTTAACCTTATATTTCTCTTCACTTCATTTCTGACCCTCTCCTTTTTCAAACTGTAGATGGAGGACTACACCCAGGTTGTGTACGTGAGGAGAAAGAAGTACACCAACATGTTTGCTCAGTGTTTGTGATCCTTGACACATGAGTTAGGTCTACCTCCCCCGGAGATCAAGGGCAGATGTGTTGAGGGAACGGTGCCCGGTGCCAGACATGCATGGGTCTTCGAGGCTCGAGTCCGAGGATGAACCGTAGAGGTGCACATGAAGGACATAGTCTTTGTACGGACTTACGCTACCTGGCACGATGGAGTGGAACAGGCCATTTCAGAGGCTCTGGCACGCACAATATTCATGTACCGCGATGAGATTCCAGAGGACTCCCTGTTCAGTGCACTGGAAAGACGTGATGAGTTTCTCCACCCAGTGGGATAGATGCTTAGAGGCCCCTCAAACTGGGCTGAGAAGCAGCTGGAGCACATGGAGAGGCATACAACCAACCTGGGAGCCCTTATCAGGGAACTCATGGGGGAGAACTTCACATTGGAGGTCTTCGCAGACAACACTAGGAGGACCTCACTTCTGAAGAGAGAGGAGGTGCAGAAGCTTAAGGCCGACAAGGAGAGACTGTTTGATGAGATCATGGAGCTCAAGGGCACTGTGGATCTCAAGGATGAACTCCTGTTAGCCAAGAGCCAACAGATAGTGAGCATGACCAAGAAGGACATGGCTCAGGACACCCAGATGCAGGCAATGGAGAAGAGGATTAGGAGTCTGGAGAAGCAGCTCAAGAGTTTGACAGTGTCGCCACCACCCGAGCCAGAGGAGGAAGATCCTCAAGAGAGGATATGGATCCGCTCTGATGGTGAGGAGGAGCCCATAGAGACAGCGTTAGAAGCGCCGAAGAAGCACAAGATAGGAGATGCCAGGAGTTACCGCAGGTCTCACGAGCGAGCTCAGGCGGGACTCTACACTAGACGCCTCAGAGGGCGATAGACTACAACCACATAGAGTAATAAACGATATCGTGATAGGGTACTAATCACGCCAACTTATTGTGGGTGACTGTACAAGTTTGCCTGTTGCTTGTTGCTTGTTGCTTGGATGATTGGATTGTTTGATTTGCTCGTTTATTGCCATCCGGTGTGTTAAGTTTTGATCATGTGCATATGGGAAGGAATCTATTTAGACCCCACTGTCTAGTATCTCATCTTTTCTAAAACCACCAGATGTCGCCAAGACGTGACTGTTGCAACGAGGAGGGAAAAGCCAGTGGCAACATGGCAGCTGGTGTTGAACAGTTGTGGCCGCACCAGCCGAGTTGATCTAGCTTATGACCAAGAACCTAGCCAACAACAACAACAGCAATAACCCTCCAACACCGCCACCTCCACCACCCCCACCTCAGGGAGACCAACTCACCTGTTTTCTAAGGCACACCCACCAACCTTCACCACCTCTCCTGAACCCATAGTGGCTGATGATTCGCTCAGGTCGATCAACATGTGTCTGGTGACTGTTGGCTGCACTGATGCAGAGAGCGTAAAGTTTGCTACCCACCTGCTTGAAGGGCCAGCAGCCTCCTGGTGGGAGAACTATCAAGTCACCCATCCCATTGGAGAAGTGACGTGGTTTTCATTTCAAGATGCCTTCCGTACAGCCCACGTGTCAGTAGGAGCCCTGAGCCTGAAGAAGAGGGAGTTCAGGAACTTACGCCAGGGTAATCGCAGCATCGCAGGCTATGTCGAGGACTTCAATTACCTCGCACGTTATGCACCCGATGATGTCAAGACCGATGCTGCACGCAGGGAGAGGTTTTTAGACGGACTCAATGACAATATTGCACTCCAACTGGCCACCGCTCATGCGCCAACCTATCAAGCTATGGTAGACATGGCCATCGTCATCGAGGACAAGAAGCTGCTATTTGAGAATCGCAAACGGAAATTTGGCCAGCACAAGAGCTACACTCCACCACACCAGAAACCACGTTATGAAGGAAACAACAGCTATGGAAGTCAGAAGTTTGGAGCACCTGCTAATCACGAAAGTCACAAACCACACCACAACACTGGAGGGCAGAATCCCAACTCTGCAGCCAAGCCAAACCAGTTTGGCAAGGAGCACTACCGTGTCAAGGAGAACCAGAACCACAGAGGGGATGGAAACAACAATCGCCACTTCAGGCCAAAGAAGGATCTATGCCAGGTGCAGTGTTACCGCTGCAGACAGATGGGACACTATGCCAATGAATGCACTGGGAAGAAAGATGAGGCACCGGCGAAGACCAACCCATTCCAAAAGGCTCAAGTCGACCACTTGAGCACGGAAGAGGTCACCGATGAACCAGATGCTATTATGGGTAAGTTCAGGCTTAACTCTCATCCAGCACTTGTTTTGTTTGATTCTGGTGCATCTCACTCATTTGTATCGAGGGCCTTCATGGAAAAACACAACCTATGCACAGAAACCCTTAGTAAGCCCTTTAGAGTCAGTTCACCTGGAGCTGAGATGGTTGCAAACCTAGGCTGTGCCCAGACTACATTGAGGATTGGAAAGTATGACTTCCCCATGAACCTCGTAGTTTTGGCAGACCAGGGAATTGATATCATCCTCGGTATGGACTGGATGACCACTCACCAAGGAGTCATTGATTGCGCCAACAGGACCATTAGACTTTCTGCCCCTGACGGGAGGAGCATGAAATTTACCTCTGACCGCAAAATGAAGGGAGTTAAGTTAAATTCTCGTAACGGGGTTAGCATCAAGGACATATGGGTGGTACGGGAATTCCCGGATGTTTTTCTAGAGGAATTGCCTGGTATGCCACCCGACCGAGATGTGGAATTTCTAATCGATTTGGTTGGAACAGGATCGATAGCGAAGAGACCATATAAGATGGATGTCGATGAACTTGTGGAGATGAAGAAGTAGCTCAGGGAGTGGTTGGATAAAGGATTTATAAGACCCAGTTGCTTGCCCTGGGGAGCACCTGTTTTGTTTGTGACGAAGAAGGATGAAACCTTTCGGATGTGAGTGGATTATAGGGACTTAAATGAGGTCACTATCAAGAACAAGTACCCCATGCCCCGCATCAACGATCTTTTCGATCAATTGGACGGAGCCAAAGTGTTCTCGAAAATCGGCTTGAGGTCTGGTTACTTCCAGTTCAAGATACGAGAAGCAGACATACCTAAGACAACTTTCACTATAATGTATGGCCTGTATGAGTACACAGTCATGTCCTTCAGACTGACGAACGCTGTTGCATACTTCATGAACATGATGAACAAAGTATTCATGGAGTATTTGGATAAATTTGTGGTCGTGTTCATTGACGACATCCTGATATATTCAAGGAATGAGGAGGAGCATGCAGAGCACCTGAGGTTGGTTCTGTAGAAGCTGAGGGAACACCAGCTCTACACCAAATTCAGCAAATGTAGGTTTTGGCTGAAAGAGGTGGGATTCCTGGGTCATGTCATTTCGGGAGAATGTTTGGCAGTGGATCAGTCCAAGGTGTCAGCAGTGAATGATTGGGTGGCTCCCAAGAATGTGGGCAGGTCCGTAGCTTTCTCGGCATGGCTGGTTATTACCGTAAATTCATCGAGAACTTCTCGAAGATAGCCAAGCCCATGACTGACTTGCTTAAGAAGGAGAAGTTTTGTTGGATGGAAGCTTGTGAGAGAAGTTTCCTGGAGTTGAAGAAGAGATTGGTGACCGCACTAGTACTGTGCCTACCTGACATTGAGAAGCCCTTCCTGGTCTATTGTGATGCTTCGCACCAGGGACTGGGGTGTGTTCTAATGCAAGAAGGAAGAGTAGTGGCTTACGCCTCGAGGCAGTTAAAGAAGGACGAGGTGAATTACCTGACCCACGACTTGGAATTGGCGTCGGTAGTCCACGCTCTGAAGCAGTGGAGGCAATATCTCCTAGGCAAGGCCTGTGATGTATTCACCGATCACAAAAGTTTGAAGTACATATTCACGCTGAAGGAGTTGAACATGAGATAGAGGAGATGGTTGGAGTTACTTAAGGATTACACCATGAAGTTGCAATACCACCCTGGCAAGGCAAACGTAATTGCTGATGCGCTTAGCCGCAAAGCCTACGGGAACGGTTTGATAGTCGGAGAATTGCCACCAGAGTTGAGTAAGGCATTTAAGGAGTTAAGGTTGGAAGTTGTTCCTGAAGGGTACGTGGCAAGCCTTGAAGTTCAGCCCACATTGATAGAAAGGATTAGAGAAATCCAAAAGGCAGGTCTTGAGATCAAGAAGATCAAGATGGATTTAAAAGAGAAGGTGGAAGGTTTTCGCGAAGATGATAAGGGAATTTTGTGGTACGAGAACCGAGTGTTTGTACCCAATGATCCGGAGATAAGGAAGCTAATCATGCAAGAGGCACATGACTCTCCCTATTCCATACACCCCAGAAACACCAAGATGTACATGGATTTGAAAGAGAAATTTTGGTGGACCTGAATGAAGAGGGACATAGCTGAATAGGTAGCACTCTGTGACGTGTGCAGTAGATCCAAAGCTGAGCACCAAAAACCCGCAGGACTTTTGCAACCCTTACCACCCGCGGAATGGGAGTGGGATCGCATCAGAATGGATTTGATAACCGGGCTACCCAAGACCCAATCAGGCTACGATTCAATATGGGTACTGGTGGACCACCTCACTAAAGTGGCACACTTCATACCTATAAAGACCACCTACACTGGTGCCAAATTGGCCAAGATCTACATGACCAAGATCATAAGCTAGCACGGAGTTCCACGAGAAATTGTCTCCGACAGAGGGACTGGGTTCACGTCAAAATTTTGGGAACAGTTGCACGAATCACTTGGAACTCGTTTGGAATTCAGCACAACCTTTCACCCACAGACTGATGGTCAGACCGAGAGAGTCAACCAAGTACTTGAGGACATGCTAAGAGCTTGTGCCCTGGATTATGGCGCCAGTTGGGACGAGAACCTGCCCTATGTGGAATTCTCTTACAACAACAGCTACTAGGCCAGCATTGACATGGCACCCTTCGAGGCACTATACGGAAGGAAGTGCAGAACCCCACTACTCTGGAGTGGAGTAGGTGAGCGAAGTTTGTTTGGACCTGATATTATTCAGGAAGCCGAAGAGAAGGTGAGGCAAATCAGAGACCGCCTTAAGATAGCACAATCGAGGCAGAAGAGCTATGCCAGTGCTAAGAGGAAGGAAGTGAGCTATGAGGTTGGAGATAGAGTGTACCTCAGAGTCTCACCACTCCGTGGAGTGAAGCGTTTTGGCATCAAGGGAAAGTTGGCACCCAGGATTATCAGACCTTACAGAATACTCACTCAAAGTGGTGAGGTAGTGTACCGACTAAAATTGCCGACAGAGTTGTCTGCAGTACACGATGTGTTCCATGTTTCCCAACTCAAGAAATGTCACCCCGACATGATGGACACGCCGCTAAACAACACGGTACCCTTAACGGAGGTCCAACTAGGAGATGACCTCAGTTATGAGGACAGACCCATCAAGATCCTAGAAACCACCGAGAGGAGAACCCGAACCAAGACGATCATGTTTTGCAAGCTATTGTGGAATCACCACACTAAGGAGGAAGCTACTTGGGAGCACGAAGATGAACTTCGAGAGAACCACCCGCACCTATTTGCTAGCCACACCAAATCTCGGGGATGAGATTCCCCTTAAGGGGGTTAGTCTGTCACAACCTAAATTTCCGCTTAAATTTTGGTTGTGAATTCAAAAGTAAATGCATCCATGATTCTCTCCATATTTGGTTTTGAGACCAACAAGGATGACATTTGAATTCAAATCACAATTTGAATTTAAATGAAAGCTATGGAGGCCTCACCCAAAATTCATTTTCAAAAGAAAATTTGCATAAGGGCAGGAAAGAAATTTCCTAAGATTATATATAAATTTGCCCTGTTTTATTTTGAGTGAACCAGAGTTTGAAAATAGTTTAAATTGGGCAATTAAACTATAAGTAAAACTCTGGAATAAATAAACAAAACAAAAAAATAGAAAAGAAGTGGAACTACTTTGCAAATGGGCCCATTAGTTAATTTGACAAATTCTAGTTTGTCAAAAATCCTTGGAGAAATGTCTGATAGTCAAAAATATTCCCAAGGTAATTTAGGAACTTTTCTCTTTTGAGGAAAATTCAAATTTTAAATTTGAAAATGAAAACAGAGAGCAGAAATGAAAAACTGAAAAGAAAAGAGAAACAAAAACAAAAAAAGCGGCAGGCCCAGCCAGCCAGCTAGCCAGGCTGGCCCAGCTAGCTAGTCGACCAGGACACGCGCGCACCCACGTTCTCTCTTTCTCCCCTCTCACTGACGGCGGGCCCCGCTCGTCAGCTGTCCCCTAACCTTACGCAACCGCACCCCACGAGCGCACGTACCCAAGCATGTTTGCGCCCACGATCACCACTCGCGGACTCCGGCCGCCCAGAGCACCCTGTCCATGTCCTATAAATACCCCTCCCCTCGCTCTCTTAAACCCCTCTGCTCTCGCTCGCCCTCGCCGGCAGGCTGCTCCGCCGCGAGCTCGCCGTTGCCGCACTGACCGCAACCCTAACCACCGAATTCCGGCCACCGCAGCCACCCCCGAGGCCAATCACCACCACCACTCGAACCCCCACTCCACTGGGAGTCTCCAGGACATCTTCGTCGCAAGCTTAGCCCCATGGAGCACCATCTCTATCGAAGACCGAAGCTCAGCGCCGCCGCCGTCCATTCGGGCGCGCATCTTGTCCATCTTGATCGCCGTGCTGGCACACATCTTCCTGACCCATCTGTTCATCTCTAGGCACACGGGATCGAGGACCCCGACCTCACTCGAAGCCTCTCGCTGTCGTCCACAACTCCGGCAGCCCCACGCCGTCACCTCCATCCACCCCAGCACTACCCGATGCCACCAGAAGCCCCACCGTCGTCGACCGCATCCTGCCGACCACCTCGCCACCGTCGGGAAGCACCAAAATGCCGGGGACGTCCACACCCGAGCCGTGCTCGAGTTTTCCGACGAAGCTCCGGTGACCTAGCCGCCGCGGTGAGCTCCGATCTAATCCTAGCCATTCGATCTTGATCCGACGCGTTAGATTAGATCACTTTAAAATGATTCGGTATGTTAAATGTGAGCCGTTAGATCTAGATCGGACGCACTCATTTTAATTTAATTCTGAAATGCTGTCGACCAATCAGAAGCCACCATGTGTACAACATTATACAGAACTAAATCGTTAATTAAAAAGAAAAGGCAGTTTTGCAGAAAAGCCCATGGAACTTGAATTCATAATAACTAATTATCCAGAGGTGCAAATTGAATGATACTTTTTGCAAATGAAAGCATATGAGATGTAGTTTCAGAATAATTTTGGTAGAATTAAATTTGAAAATTTGAAATTCAAATAGAATAATTTAAATGTTAAATTGATCATAATTTTTAATCTATAAATCCAATTTGTGTGATTCTTGGAGTAGTGGGCGCGTCCAGCAACACCCCATCCGGGGAGCGGCCGGTCTGGCGCTGCATATGGGGTGCAAAAGTGCCTGCTACTTCTTGAGCTTGCGTTGGTTTTTCCCTTGAAGAGGAAAGGGTGATGCGACAAAGTAGAGATAAGTATTTCCCTCAGTTTGAGAACCAAGGTATCAATCCAGTAGGAGACAACGCACAAATCACCGAATACCTGCACAACCAATCAAACAACTTGCACCCAACGCGATAAAGGGGTTGTCAATCCCTTCACGGTTATTTGCAAAAGTGAGATCTGATAGAGATAGATAAATGATAAAGTAATTTTTTTTGGGTTTTTTGGTTTATAGATCTGAAAATAAAAGATTGCAAAATAGTAGATCGGTAAGTAATATGATGAAAAGTAGAAGATTATATGATGGAAAATAGACCCGGGGGCCATAGGTTTCACTAGAGGCTTCTCTCAAGATAGAAAATAATACGGTGGGTGAACAAATTACTGCCGAGCAATTGATAGAAAAGCGCAAAGTTATGACGATATCTAAGGCAATGATCATGAATATAGGCATCACGTCCGTGTCAAGTAGACCGAAAGGATTCTGCATCTACTACTATTACTCCACACATCGACCGCTATCCAGCATGCGTCTATAGTATTAAGTTCATAAAGAATGGAGTAACGCATTAAGTAAGATGACGTGATGTAGAGGAATTGACTCAAGCAATATGATGAAAACCCCATCTTTTTATCCTCGATGGCAACAATACAATACATGCCTTGCTGCCCATACTGTCACTGGGAAAGGACACCACAAGATTGAACCCAAAGCTAAGCACTTCTCCCATTGCAAGAAAAACCAATCTAGTTGGCCAAACCAAACCGATAGTTCGAAGAGAATTACAAAGATATCAAATCATGCATATAAGAATTCAGAGAAGATTCAAATAATATTCATAGATAACCTGATCATAAATCCACAATTCATCGGATCTCGGCAAACACATCGCAAAAAAGTATTACATCGAATAGATCTCCAAGAACATCAAGGAGAACATGGTATTGAGAATCAAAGAGAGAGAAGAAGCCATCTAGCTACTAGCTATGGACCCGTAGGTCTGTGGTAAACTACTCACGCTTCATCGGAAGGGCAATGGTGTTGATGTAGAAGCCCTCCGTGATCGAATCCCCCTCCGGCAGGGTGCCGGAAAAGGTCCCTAGATGGGATCTCACGGGTACAGAAGGTTGCGGTGGTGGAAAAGTCTTTTCATGGATGCCTCTGTTGGTTTGGGGATATATGAGTATATATAGACGAAAGAATTAGGTCAGGAGGTGCACGAGGGGCCCACAAGGGTGGGGGGCGTGCCTTCCGTCATTGTGGCTGCCTCGTGGCTCCTCCGACTTCATCTCCAAGTCTCCTGGTTTCCTTCTGGTCCAAGAAAAAACATCGCGAAATTTTTATTCCGTTTGGACTCCATTTAGTATTCCTTTTCTGCGAAACTATAAAACAAGGAAAAAGCAGAAACTGGCACTTGGCTCTAGGTTAATAGGTTAGTCCCAAAAATATTATAAAATAGCATATTAATGCATATAAAACATCCAAAACAGATAATATAATAGCATAAAACAATAAAAAATTATAGATACGTTGGAGACATATCAAGCATCCCCAAGCTTAATTAATTCCTACTCGTCCTCGAGTAGGTAAATGATAAAAAACAGAATTTTTGATGTGGAATGCTACCTAACATATTTATCCATGTAATTTTCTTTATTGTGGCATGAATGTTCAGATCCATAAGATTCAAAACAAAAGTTTAATATTGACATAAAAACATTAATACTTCAAGCATACTAACAAGGCAATTATGTCTTCTCAAAATAACATGGCCAAAGAAAGCTTATCCCTACAAAATCATATAGTCTGGCTATGCTCCATCTTCATCACACAAAATATTCAAATCATGCACAACCCCTATGACAAGCCAAGCAATTGTTTCATACTTTTGATGTTCTCAAACCTTTTCAACTTTCACGCAATACATGAGCGTGAGCCATGGACATAGCACTATAGGTGGAATAGAATATGGTGGTTGTGGAGAAGACAAAAAGAGGGAGATAGTCTCACATCAACTAGGCGTATCAACGGGCTATGGAGATGCCCATTAATAGATATCAATGTGAGTGAGTAGGGATTGCCATGCAACGGATGCACTAGAGCTATAAGTTTATGAAAGCTCAAAAAGAAAACTAAGTGGGTGTGCATCCAACTTGCTTGCTCATGAAGACCTAGGGCAATTTGAGGAAGCCCATCGTTGGAATATACAAGCCAAGTTCTATAATGAAAAATTCCCACTAGTATATGAAAGTGACAACATAGGGGACTCTCTATCATGAAGATCATGGTGCTACTTTGAAGCACAAGTATGGAAAAAGGATAGTAACATTGCCCCTTCTCCCTTTTTCTCTCATTTTTTTTTCTTTTTTCTCTTTTTTTTCTTTCTTTTTTTTTCTCTTTATTTTTTTCCCTTTTTTTTCTTTCTCTTTTTTTCTTTGGCTTCTTTTTTTTATTTCCTCACATGGGACAATGCTCTAATAATGAAGATCATCATACTTCTATTTACTTACAACTCAAAAAATTACAACTTGATTCTTAGAACAACATATGACTATATGAATGCCTCCGGTGGTGTACCGGGATGTGCAATGAATCAAGAGTGACATGTATGAAAAAATTATGAACGGTGGGTTTGCCACAAATACGATGTCAACTACATGATCATGCAAAGCAATATGACAATGATGATGCATGTCATAGTAAACGGAACGGTGGAAAGTTGCATGGCAATATATCTCGGAATGGCTATGAAAATGCCATAATAGGTAGGTATGGTGGCTGTTTTGAGGAAGGTATATGGTGGGTGTATGGTACCAGCGAAAGTTGCGCGGTACAAGAGAGGCTAGCAATGGTGGAAGGGTGAGAGTGCGTATAATCCATGGACTCAACATTAGTCATAAAGAACTCACATGCTTATTGCAAAAATCTATTAGTCATCAAAACAGATTACTAGGCGCATGCTCCTAGGGGGATAGATTGGTAGGAAAAGACCATCGCTCGTCCCCGACCGCCACTCATAAGGAAGACAATCAAAAAATATCTCATGCTCCAACTTTGTTACATAACGGTACACCATACATGCATGCTACGGGACTCACAAACCTTAACACAAGTATTTCTCAAATTCACAATTACTCACTAGCATGACTCTAATATCACCATCTTTATATCTCAAAACAATCATAAGGAATCAAACTTCTCATAGTATTCAATGCACTTTATATGAAAGTTTTTATTATATCTCTTGGATGCCTATCATATTAGGACTAAATTTATAACCAAAGCAAATTACCATGCCGTTTAAAGAGTCTCAAAATAATATAAGTGAAGCATGAGAGTTCAACAATTTCTATAAAATAAAACCACCACCGTGCTTTAAAAAGATATAACTGAAGCACTAGAGCAAAATTGCCTAGCTCAAAAGATATAAGTGAAGCACAGAGAGTATTCTAATAAATCACGATTCATGCATGTCCCTCTCAAAAGGTGTGTACAGCAAGGATGATTATGGAAAACTAAAAAGCAAAGACTCAAATTATACAGGACGCTCCAAGCAAAACACATATCATCTGGTGAATAAAAATATAGCCTCAAGTAAAGTTACCGATAGACGAAGACGAAAGAGGGGATGCCTTCCGGGGCATCCCCAAGCTTAGGCTCTTGGTTTTCCTTGAATATTACCTTGGGGTGCCTTGGGCATCCCCAAGCTTAGGCTCTTGCCACTCCTTATTCCATAGCCCATCAAATCCTTACCCAAAACTTGAAAACTTCACAACACAAAACTCAACAGAAAACCTCTTAAGCTCCGTTAGTATAAGAAAATAAATCACCACTTTGGTACTGTTGTGAACTCATTATTTATTTATATTGGTGTAATATCTACTGTATTCCAACTTTTCCATGGTTCATACCCCCCTATACTACCCATAGATTCATCAAAATAAGCAAACAACACAAAGAAAACAGAATCTGTAAAAAAACAGAATAGTCTGCGAAGATCCAAATTGTTCTAATACTTACGTAACTCCATATTTTTTGAAAACTTTGGACAACATAGGAAATTTGTATATAAATATCGTATAAAAAATTCAGGGTTTTTCAACACACCAGTGAAATATTAAAATTCTGAGACTGGACGCAAAAGTTTCTATTTTTCAGCAAGATCAAATCAACTATCACCGTAAGCCATCCCAAAGGTCTTACTTTGCACAAACACTAATTAAAACATGAAACCACATCTAACCAGAGGATATATGAATTATTTGTTGCAAAACAGAACCAAAAAAAGCAAAACCAAAAATAAAATTGGGTTGCCTCCCAACAAGCGCTATTGTTTAACGCCCTTAGCTAGGCATAAAAACACGAATAGATCTAGGTATTGTCATCTTTGGTATGCAATCCATAAGTAGATCTCATAATAGATTCATATGGCAATTTAATTTTCTTTCTAAGAAAGTGCTCCATGTCTTTCCTTAATGGAAATTGAAATCTAATGTTTCCTTCTTTCATATCAATAATTGCACCAATCGTTCTAAGGAAAGGTCTACCAAGAATAATAGGACATGTAGGATTGCAATCTATATCAAGAACAATGAAATCTACGAGCACATAATTCCTATTTGCAACAATAAGTACATCATTAATCCTTCCCATAGGTTTCTTAATAGTGGAATCCGCGAGATGAAAATTTAAAGAACAATAATCAAATTCACGAAAACCTAACACATCACATAAAGTTTTTGGAATCGTGAAAACACTAGCACCCAAATCACACAAAGCATAGCACTCATAATCTTTAATCTTAATCTTAATAGTAGGTTCCCACTCATCATAAAGTTTTCTAGGGATAGAAACTTCTAATTCAAGCTTTTCTTCAAAAGATTGCATCATAGCATCAACGATATGTTTAGTAAAAGCTTTGTTTTGATTATAAGCATGAGGAGAATTCAACATGGATTGCAACAAGGAAATACAATCTATTAAAGAACAATTATCATAATTAAGTTCCTTGAAATCCAAAAGAGTGGGTTCATTGCTACTTAAAGTTTTGACCTCTCCAATCCCACTTTTATCAATTTTTGCATCAAGATCTAAAATCTCCGAATCATTGGGACACCTTTTAACTAAAGTTGACTCATCTCCAGTCCCATCTTTATCAAGATTTATATTGGAAAGCAAAGATTCAATAGGAGTCACATCAATCACTTTAAGATCTTCATCATTATTTTCACGGAAACTAGAAGAACATGTTTTTACAAACCAATCTTTTTTAGCACGCATCTTAGTGGTTCTTTCTTTGCACTCATCAATGAAAATTCTCATAGCTTTGAGAGACTCATTGATATCGTGCTTGGGTGGAATAGATCTATGTTTGAAAGAGTCAACCTCAAGAGAAATTCTATCCATGTTCTTAGACAAATCATCAATCCTAAGCAATTTTTCTTCAATCAAAGCATTGAAATTCTTTTGCGAACTCATAAATTATTTAACACTATTCTCAAAATCAGAGGGCATCTTATTATAATTTTTCCATAAGAATGGTTGTAGGAATTACCATAATTATTAGAGGAATTACTAGGGAACGGCCTAGGATTAAAATTACCTCTATACGCATTATTACCAAAATTGTTCCTACCAACAAAATTCACATCCATAGATTCATTATTATTTTCAATCAAAGTGAACAAAGGCATATCATTAGGATCCAAAGAAGCACTCTTGCTAGCAAATAATTTCATAAGTTCGTCCATCTTTCCACTCAAAACATTAATCTCTTCAATTGCATGCACTTTTTTACTAGTGGAAGATCTTTCGGTATGCCATTGAGAATAATTAACCATAATATTATCTAGAAGTTTAGTAGCTTCTCCTAGAGTAATGTCCATAAAAGCGCCTCCCGCGGCCGAATCTAAAAGATTTCTAGAAGCAAAATTCAATCCGGCATAATTTTTTTGTATAATCATCCACAAATTCAAACCATGAGTAGGGAAATTTCATATCATCAATTTCATCCTCTCCCAAGATTATGCAACATGTTCATGATCAAGTTGCTTAAAATTCATAATCTCGTTCCTACGGGAGATGATCTTAGCGGGAGGAAAATACTTGGAAATAAAAGCATCTTTACACTTATTCCATGAATCAATACTATTTTTAGGCAAAGATGCAAACCAAGTTTTAGCACGATCTCGTAGTGAGAACGGAAATAGCTTCAATTTAACAATATCATTATCCACATCTTTTTTCTTTTGCATATCACACAAATCAACGAAATTGTTTAGATGGGATGCGGCATCTTCACTAGGAAGGCCAGAAAATTGATCTTTCATAACAAGATTCAGCAAAGCGGCATTAATTTCACAAGATTCCGCACTAGGAAAAGTAGAAGATTATATGATGGAAAATAGACCCGGGGGCCATAGGTTTCACTAGAGGCTTCTCTCAAGATAGAAAATAATACGGTGGGTGAACAAATTACTGCCGAGCAATTGATAGAAAAGCGCAAAGTTATGACGATATCTAAGGCAATGATCATGAATATAGGCATCACGTCCGTGTCAAGTAGACCGAAACGATTCTGCATCTACTACTATTACTCCACACATCGACCGCTATCCAGAATGCATCTAGAGTATTAAGTTCATAAAGAACAGAGTAACGCATTAAGTAAGATGACATGATGTAGAGGAATTAACTCAAGCAATATGATGAAAACCCCATCTTTTTATCCTCGATGGCAACAATACAATACGTGCCTTGCTGCCCCTACTATCACTGGGAAAGGACACCGCAAGATTGAACCCAAAGCTAAGCACTTCTCCCATTGCAAGAAAAACCAATCTAGTTGGCCAAACCAAACCGATAGTTCGAAGAGAATTACAAAGATATCAAATCATGCATATAAGAATTCAGAGAAGATTCAAATAATATTCATAGATAAGCTGATCATAAATCCACAATTCATCGGATCTCGGCAAACACACCGCAAAAAAGTATTACATCGAATAGATCTCCAAGAACATCAAGGAGAACATGGTATTGAGAATCAAAGAGAGAGAAGAAGCCATCTGGCTACTAGCTATGGACCCGTAGTTCTGTGGTAAACTACCCATGCTTCATCGAAAGGGCAATGGCGTTGATGTAGAAGCCCTCCGTGATCGAATCCCCCTCCAGTAGGGTGCCGGAAAAGGTCCCTAGATGGGATCTCACGGGTACAGAAGGTTGCGGCGGTGGAAAAGTCTTTTTGTGGATGCCTCTGTTGGTTTGGGGATATATGAGTATATATAGACGAAAAAATTAGGTCAGGAGGTGCACGAGGGGCCCACAAGGTTGGGGGGCGCGCCCTACCCCCCTGGGCGCGCCCTCCGTCCTTGTGGCCGCCTCGTGGCTCCTCCGACTTCATCTCCAAGTCTCCTGGTTTCCTTCTGGTCCAAGAAAAATCATCGCGAAAGTTTTTTTTCCGTTTGGACTCCATTTGGTATTCCTTTTCTGCCAAACTCAAAAACAAGGAAAAAACATAAACTGGCATTGGGCTCTAGGTTAATAGGTTAGTCCCAAAAATAATATAAAATAGCATATTAATGCATATAAAACATCCAAAACAGATAATATAATAGCATGGAACAATAAACAATTATAGATACGTTGGAGATGTATCAGTGGCCCTTAAGATGAGGATTCTGTCTTGGAAGGTGGTATCGGGTGCCCTAGCCACTAATGCTTTTAAAAAATACTGTCATATATCTATGAGGGATACATGCCCCTTATGCGCAAAGGAGAAGGATACCAGCTTCCACGCCCTAGTTGCATGTGATCATGCGCGTGAGGTGTGGCTGCACATGAGGTCGGTGTGGAGATTACCTCGCCAGGAGCTGTTGCAAGACACAGGGCAGGACTGGTTATTGAATGTGTTGGCAAATTGTGATGATTTGATGAGGGAGTGTGTGATCATGTTGGTTTGGCGTATTCCTTAGATCTCTCCAACGGTGGCTGCAACAGTCTTATATTTGCAGTCCTTAGATCTCTCCAGGAATTATTCTACAGAAGAGTTTATCAAAGGCAAGATGCCTATGGTGCAGGAGGAACCAGCCATTGTGCAGAAGGAGCTCCAGGTCCTTCCATGGCCGAGGCCACCACCGGATCGGGTGGCCCTGTCTGTCGGTTCAGCAGCGGCAGGAATGATTCTAAGGAGGCATGATGGGAGCGTTATATTTGTGGCATACCGTTGCATATTTAATTGCAATGATGCACTGAAGGCAGAGTTACATGCGCTAATGCAGGGTATGGCTCTTGCTATCCAGCACTGGGAGCTACCTATCATAGTCCAGTCGGATTCTTCTGTGGCCCTCTCCTCTATGTCTGGTGACAGCTTAACCAGAGCTGCCTATGGACATCTAGTTGCTGAGATTCGTCATCTTATGGTACATAGAGTTTTCATTCCCTTGAAAATTAGTCGTGTGCAGAATAGGGTAGCAGATTGATTGGCCCTGTATAGTCGTACAGAGAGCACTACTGCTGTATGGTTTGGACGAGGTCCACCGTGTGTTGAGGAACTCTTGCCTCTTGATTGTAACCCTATGCAAATGGAATAAAACTCTTTTACCAGCGCAAAAAAAAAATTGTGTGATTCTTTTTGCAAAATGAACCCCATGAAACATACTTTCACCCTGTCCAGAAACATTACACATTTGAATAATTTGAAATTCAAACTGAATTAGGGCATAACTTGAAATTTATAAATCCAAATTAATTAAATCTTTTTGCAAAAGGAAACTAATGAAATGTAGTTTCTGTCTAGAGCACCTTGGTTCAAATTTGAATAATTTTAAAATGTAGTGCAAACAAAATACAGAAGAAGCCAGAATTCAAATAGGAATTAAACCTAGATAGGTTTAATTTTGAAACAAATTTTTTAAATTAAATAATTATGATACAAGTGAGTTCAGAATGATAAATTGAACTTTAATGAATACTTTTTGGATTATTATTTAACATTAACGAATTCAAATAACAGTTGGATTAATTCAAACACAGTTTGATTAAGACTTTAAAACCCTAGGTCCAAATTGAATAAAACCTATGCAACATGACCTAGTCAATTAAGTTGATATTTTAGGAGTGACATTTGACTTATGTAATTCTGAAATAGAAATGAACTTGGATCAAGTAAGATTGTGCAATTAACTAAACCCTATGGACAAATCAAACAAGCCAATTTGAATGAAGCCAAACCAAATAACCCAACACTATGTGTTTGAGTGATTTGCAAATTGCATTCATGCAAGTTTTCCCATTGCATGAACTGTGTGCTTATGATTGCTATGTATTATTTTTTTGTTAACATTAGATTACGAGGAGTGCAACCCCTATGACTGTGAGGAGTGCACCTTTGACAACAACAACAACCAAGGCAAGTACCACTTGATCATGTTACCCAATATTTTATTGCATTGTAGTTCTGCCATGTTAGGTGTGTGAGTTGAGGATGCTAAATTCTATACAACCCAGTAGTTGACAACTTAGGTCCAAACTTACTCTGACCTTGTAACCATCGAGTATTTTCTTAGCTGCTATGACGTGGATTGGGAAACACCAATTATTATTCCACCATACAACCATATGGTTGACTACTTAACTACAACTTAATTAATTAATCATCTGGGCGGTGCTTCGGTATTGCTTTGGTGGCCGCGTGTTTTGTGGGCGACCGCCCAGGCTCAAAGGGATTGTACGAGTTCGAAGTTGAGTAGCTTCCGTGTGTAACTGTGATACAATATGGTCTCTGTCTGGACCAAGTAAGTTGTGGGAACCCTCCTGCGGTAGACCAGCAGATGTAGGTGTGTAGGTTGGACTGGGTCTACATTTTCTGATAGGCTACTACTTCCGAAAAGTCCCTACTTGGTCTACCTGGATACTTCACAAGTGAAGTTTAGTGGCATGAGGGTGTGATTGGGAATCACGGGTAAAGTACACAAACCTCTCGAGAGTGTATAAAACTGATCATGATTAGTCGTGTCCCCGGTTATGAGCAACTTGGGCAACTCATCCAAGAATTTTCAATTTGATCTCATCACCTCTTCCATCTAAAATAAATGGGTTGAACCAATGGGGAGTGTGGACCGACCCAGGTTGCTGGCGTGACACCAGTAGCTTTAGCTGGGAAGGTTGGCACAACCGCGTAACACGTAAGTCCACATACTCAAATTGCATTATGGGTGATCGGGTGACACGATCTGCCCAAGGCTACTGTGTGAAATAGTATGTCTAGCTTCTTGTGACGCCCCCGCCTTGGCCGTGCATTAATCATACATGCAAATGTGCAAGATCAAGGTCAGAGACTAACGCGAAGATATCACAACACAACTCTAGACACAAATTTAAACTTAAACATTTATATTACAAGCCAGGGTCACGAAGGACCCGAATACATAAGCCATCAAGCAACATAAGTCTAGGTACAGATGTAGTTAGACAACACTACTAGGGAAAACCTTATACACAGAAACTTACCAGTAGCGCTTTTTACAAGGAAGCGCTGCTGCTAATTAGCAGTAGCACTTGACAGGAAGAGCGCTGCTACTATGCACATAGCAGTAGCGCGGTAGTTAAAAAAAGCGCTACTACTATAATCGCCACACCGTTGCCGGCAGGCTAGGTATACTAGTAGCGCGCTTCCGTAAAAAGCGCTACTGCTATTGTACTTAGCAGTAGCGCTTTCCTCTAACCAGCGCTATGATACGTCTCCAATGTATCTATAATTTATGAAAGCGCTATGATACGTCTCCAATGTATCTATAATTTATGAAGTATTCATGCTCTTATATTATCATTCTTGGATGTCTTACAATCATTTTATAGCAACTTTATATCATTTTTTGGGACTAACCTATTGACTTAGTGCCCAGTGCCAGTTGCTGTTTTTTGCTTGTTTTTTACATCGCAGGAAATCAATGTCAAACGGAGTCCAAAGACCGCGAAACTTTTTGTGGATTTTTTATGGACCAGAAGACATCCAATGGGCCAGAGCAGCACCTGGGGGGTGCCCCGAGGGGGGCACAACCCACCAGGGCGCGCCTGGACCCCATGCGCGCCCTGGTGCGTTGTGCCCACCTCGGTGGCTTCCCGCACCCCCTCTTCGCCCTATAAATTTTCAAATATTCCAAAAACCCTCGGGGTAGCCCTAGATCAGAAGTTCCGCCGCCACAAGCCTTTGTAGCCACGAAAAACCAATCTAGACCCCGTTCCGGCACCCTGCCGGAGGGGGAGATCATCACCGGTGGCCATCTTCATCATCCCGGAGGCCACCACGATGAGGAAGGAGTAGTCCACCCTCGGGGCTGAGGGTTTGTACCATTAGCTATGTGTTTAATCTCTCTCTCTCGTGTTCTTGATGGCACGATTTTGATGTATCGGGAGCTTTGTTAATGTAGTTGGATCATATGGTTTTTCTCCCTCTCTATCTTGTTGTGATGAATTGAGTTTTCCCTTTGAGATTTCGTTTTACCGGATTGAATACTTTTATGGATTTGAGAGCACTTGATATATGTCTTGCATACGAATACCCGTGGTGAAAATGGGGTATTATATTGATTCACTTGATATATGTTCTGGCACTCAACTCGCAGATTCCCGAGGTGACATTGGGGTAATCTATGCATAGGGGTTGATGCACGTTCTTGTCTTTGTTTCTCAGATAGAAATCTTGGGGCACTCTTTGAGGTTCTTTGTGTTGGATTGAGCATTACGAATCTGAATTCGCTTTGGTGTTATTTTAGTACGAACTCTTGGATAGATCGATCGGAAAGAATAGCTTTGAGGTGGTTTCGTACCCTACAAACAATTTATTCTTATGTTCTCCGCTAGATAGGAACTTTGGAGTGATTCTTCATCGCACTTTGAGGGATGGTTATATGATCCAATTATATTAGCATTATGGAGAGATTGCACTTGCGAAAGTACGGACCCTAGGCCTTGTTTTCAAGCATTGCAATACCGTTTGTGCTCACTTTTATCGTTCGCTACCTTGCTGTTTTTATTTATTCAGATTATAAAAATATATTTCTACCATCCATATTACACTTTTATCACCATCTCTTCGCCGAACTAGTGCACCTATACAATTTGCCATTGTATTGGGTGTGTTGGGGACACAAGAGACTTTTTATTATTTGGTTGCAGGGTTGTTTGAGAGAGACCATCTTTATCCTACACCTCCCACGGATTGATAAACCTTAGGTCATCCACTTGAGGGAAAATTGAAACTGTCCTACAAAACTCTGCGCTTGGAGGCCCAACACAAGTCTACAAGAACAAGTTGCATAGTAGACATCAAGCTCTTTTCTGGCGTCGTTGCCGGGGAGGTGAGTGCTTGAAGGTATATCTTTAGATCTTTCAATTGAATCTTTTAGTTTCTTGTTTTATCACTAGTTTGGTTTATAAAAAGAAAAAAAATGGAATTGAGGTGGTCTCATGTTGTTCATCTTTATAATGTCTTTCGTGAAAATGATGGAAAGGAAAATTGTGCTCAATTGATAAAGGAGGAATTCAATAAAATGTTTGGTAGAAATGATGAGCATGATTGCAATGTTGTTAGTATGAATTCTTTGAATATCCATGAAGCTAATGATATGCAAAGCCATAAGCTTGGGGATGCTATATTTGATGAAGATGATATTTTTAGTCCCCCAAGTTTTTATGTGAAAATTTGTTGTAATGGTAGCATGCCTCCTATTTATGAAGATTATATTGATGAAAGTGAGTTTGGAAGAGTGTCAACTCTAGGTACTAATGATCCCACTATTTTGGAGGGTGTTGAATCTTATTGTGATAATTATGAAAGTGGATTTGGAGAGGTCATGACTTTATTTAGTGATGAATCCACTATTTTGGAAGAGGTTTCAATTGATTATGACAACAAAGTTCCTATATATGATGATTATGGTGATGACATGTATGATATAAAGAATAATGATAACCATAAAACTTGTCATCATGATTTTAATTTTCAATCCCATGATAGTTATTTTGTTGAGTTTGCTCCCACTACTATGCATGAGAATAAATTTGATTATGTGGAGAGTAATAAAATTTCTATGCTTGTGGATCATGAAAATAATGCTTTATGTGATAGCTATATTGTCGAGTTCATTCATGATGCTACTGAAAATTATTATGAGAGAGGAACATATGTTTGTAGTTATTGCAATAATATCAAGTTTCCTCTCTATGTGTTGAAAATCTTGAAGTTTTACTTGTTTTGCCTTCCTATGCTAGTTGATTCTTGCTCCCATAAATTGTTTGCTCACAAAATCCCTATGCATAGGAAGTGGGTTAGACTTAAATGTTCTAGTCATATGCTTCATGATGCTCTCTTTATGTTTCAATTCTTATCTTTTACGTGAGCATCATTGAAATCATCATGCCTAGCTAAAAGGCATTAAAGAAAAGCGCTTGTTGGGAGACAACCCAACATTTACCCCTACTGTTTTTATGTGTTCACATGATTATGCTACTGTATTAATCATGTTTTATTGCTTTTGTTTCAATAAAGTGCCAAGTAAAGCCTTTGGGATAGTATGGATGATAGTTGACTTGATTCTGTGCAGAAACAGAAACTTTTGCGTCCAGTGCAGATATTCCTGTCTTTTACTGGAACGTGAAAAAATTCTGAATTTGTTACAGTTGATGGGTATACAAATTTCCTACGTTTTCATAATATTTCATAATTTCTTGAGTTACAGAAGTATGACCTTAATTCAGATCTTTACGTACTGTTCTGTTTTTGACAGATTCTGTTTTCAATCCATGATTTGCTTGTTTTCTAGTTTCTATGTCTTATATTGCTTAATATAAATTGTGGAAATTGTATAGTACAGTAGGCATTGTGTGAGAACAATTATGAATCTTGTCTTTGACAGTACCCAAGTGAATGATTTGTCTTTATCATACTAACCCATCTCACGAAGTTCAGTTAAGTTTTGTGTGATTGAAGTTTTCAAGTTTTGGGTGAGATATCGATATGAGGAGAACAAGGAGTGACAAGAACCTAAGCTTGGGGATGCCCAAGGAACCCCAAGGTAATATTCAAGGAATATCCAAGCAACTAAGCTTGGGGATGCCCCGGAAGGCATCCCCTCTTTCGTGTCCGACATTATCGGTAACCTCACTTGGAGCTATATTTTTATTCATCACATGATATGTGTTTTGCTTGGAGCATCATTTTATTTTAGTTCTATTTGCTTGCTGCTATTTATAATAATGTTTTGCATCTTTCTTTTCAATAAAAATGTCAAGGATAGCCTTTACCATGCTTATTTTGCAAGTATATGAGTTGCTGTTTCAAAACACAAAGTTTATCGATGTTGCAAAAATTCCCGAGAAAAGTCAGAATGTGATAAAATGTTGAAACTTTTTGCACAGCAAGCTCTGATGAATTTTATACAGTGTGGTAAATTTTCATAATTTTTGGAGTTAAATAATTTTTGGAGTTAAATAGGTACAGAAATGTATTAGAATGCTATATGATTTTTTTTAGTAAATGCACGGTTTTTGAATAGAATAGAAAAAAATAAGTAAATGTAGGTCTTTTGAATATAATAGGAAATTTTTAGTAAATTTTCTTCTTTTGATAGAATAGAATAGAAAATTAGAAAAATTTCAGTAAATGTAGGTCTTTTGAATACAATATTTTTTTTTTATTCGTTTGATGTCGGTCTTTTGAACCTATTATCTTTAAGTATTATAGGTATCAAATAAAATATGAAAATGCCCATGTCGATGATCAGAACTAGGTTTTACAAATTTTTAGGGTTAGAACTTGGTTTAGACAAATGGATGGATAGATGGGCAGTACAAATTATTAGGGTTAGAACTATGTTTTACAATTTTGTTTTTGTGTTAGACATAGGGTTTCACTAAGTCCTAGGATGAGGATAATAATGTTTTTGTTTATATTTTGTTTTTGCAGAAATCAGGTAGCCCCTGCATCATCCCCGCCGTCGTCCCCGTCACCGACCCCCTCCGACCTCGAGGTGAGACCAGCCAAATCCCCATGTTGATGATGATGTAGATGTTTTGATAGATGTAGTAGAGTAGTAGCTAGATGAGTAGTGTTGTGTACTACTAGTGCTTGCCCAAGTGGCCTATGTTTGTAGGGAACACCTCACAGTGGCCTATGTTTTGCCGGAGTGTTCATTAATTTCCATTCTGGCAAATTTCAGGCACTCGACATATGTCCTTTTTAGCAAAGGTCATGCCGGATTTTTCCGTGAATTTTGGCATGACTTGTGCTAGAATATGTAGGAAATATCGAGTTGCCCGGATTTTCTAGAAACACTACTGGAATCAGAGGATTTGCCATCAGCGACTTCTTTGCCGTCTGCTAGCGGACGGCAATGGAGCTCTTTGCCGTCTGTTTCCAAAAAACAGACGGCAAAGAAGTGGCTGATGGCAAAGATCATATTTGCCATCAGCCACTTCTTTGTCGTCTGCTAGCAGACGGCAGAGGATGTTTGCCGTCAGCTAGCTAATGGCAAAGAGGGAGGTGGGCCCCACTAATGAGCTGCTTACAAAAAAACCTAGCGCCCCCCAAGACGGCAAAGAGCAAAAAGGCAGACGGCAAAGGCGGGTCGGACGGCAAACATTTGACTTAACTAATGGCCGCGCCCCACCCCACCCTGCCCGTCTCTTTCTCTGTTTCTCTCCCTCTCCTCCTCGACGACCACCGCACGCGCGCCGCCGCCCCCACCACCCTCCGCCGCCCCGTCGCCCCACCACCCCCCGCCCCACTGGCTCGCCGCCCCGGTGCCACCGCCCCCGCGCCCAGAGCGCACCGCCCACCCCACCCCCCCCCCCCCCACCTTCCGGAGCCTGCGGCCCCGTGCCAGCACCGCCACCGGCGCCCCCGCCCCCCCGGTGCCCCCGGGCCCTGCCCCAGGCTGCCCCGCCCTCCTCCTCCACCGGCCGCCCCACTTCCGAAGGTGAGCTCTACCTCCTCTTTTTTTTTCTTTTTTTAGTTTTAGGTTTATGTTTAGTTTAGATTTAGTTTTAGTTTTAGTTTTAGTTTAGGTTTACTTCTGAAAAAAAAGTAGAAAATAAGAATATTGAAGAAGAGGAAAGAAGAAGAAGAAGAAGAAGTAGGGAAGAAAGGACAAGAAGAAGAAGACAGAGGAGGAGGAGAAGAAAATAATAAACGCGACACCAGAAGGCAAAGAACAAAAACCAACAACACTAGCGATACACATTCCCGGAGCAAGGACCCATATTATCCCCCCCATCGAAAGGCGTATAGAGCACGCAGAGTAGGAAGGAATCACTTAAAGGAAGAAAGAAAAAAGGGAGAAAGAGCCAAGGAACCAATAAGAAGAAAATGACATCCAAGGAAAAGAGGAAGGACCCAAGGAAAGCACTAGGGAAAAAAAAAAACCCCTAAGAATGGACACAACGGAAAGATACCCAACACCACAAAAGAAAGCACGTAGAACCACGGAGGAAAGGAAAAACCACAGAAAGACCGGAAAAAAAGAAAGAAGAAGAACAAAAAAATAAACACAAACAAACTACACAGGTCCGAAAAAGAAGAAAAGCAACCCCACAGAAAGGGATAAAGCATCTATAAAGGAATAATTACGACATAGACCGAAGGGAGAAAACAGAAGACCAGGTAAAAACAATAAAAGCAAATGGCACAACAATAGAAAACAGAAGCAATAGAAGAGAAGACAAGAAGATCACCAAGGGTGAGAGAAAGAACAAACACAATGAAAAAAGAAGAACTAGAAATCAACACAAGAGGAGACCATGCGATTAATTTAAAACCCCACAAAAATGAAGATAGCAGACCAAGAAGAGATACAACACCCTAAAGCTCAGGAAGAAAATAGCGGAGACCCAACGGAACATATCGCTAAACTACACAGAGAAGGAAGGATAGGTACCACTAAAGCCAGTATAAAAACCAAACCGCCAAAGAACGAGATAGCGACAGCAGAGAATGAGGAAGAATAGCGGAGCACAAGAAACAACATGGACCAAAGAAGAACAAGTCAAGCAGACAAAACAATGTACAAACTGAAGGATAAGAACAGGAAAACAGGAGGAATGAGTAAAGGAATGCAATGGAAAGCAAAATACAAAGCACACAAGCGGAAAAAGGGAGAAAAACAAAAAAAAAGAATAACATCAAAGACGCAAGAACAAAAGAGTGGAGACCCAAGGAGTAAAGTGCAGGCCAGAGAGACGGAGAAAGGAAACAAGAAGGGAAATAAGAGCAGCGCCGAACCCCACGATTCGGACTAAGGTGAAGTTACGGATGGATGAGATGAAACGAAGAGACAATCAAGGAGGAAGGAAACCCAAGAAAAAAAGAAAAAGCATAACGACGGAATTAACAAGAAACGAAGCAAAAAAACCTTTAAAAGAAGAAGCAAAATAATAAGAGGGAGCACGTGATCAACGGACACAAATTGAAAGCAAGATAGGAAACACAAAACCGCCGAGCAAGAGAAAGAACGATAAAATCCCTAAAAGAATCTGCAAATCAACACAACGCCAACACATATACAACAATAAAAGAGAAAGATCTAACGAACAAGCCGTTCGGCACTTAAAAGTCTCTATATACAAAAGAAATTCAACATAGTGAAAATAAAAGGCAATAAAAGAAGAGCATAACACAAAAAGGAAGAAGACAAAGAGAAACAAAATATAACCGTAAGGGCAAGGAAAAGCGAACTACCATAGAATCACACGAAGTGAAAGGCGAGAAGGCGCAAACGTGGGCAAACTCTTTCCACAAACAACACAAAAGACAACAAAGGAAAAAAAAATCAAAGAAAAAAAAGAGAAAGGAAATAAAGGCAACAACAAAGGAGAAGGGAAAAGAAGAAGAAGAGAGCAAGAAAAAAAAAAAGAAAGAGGCAACAAAGAAAAAGGAGGGAAAAGGGAAAAAGAAAAAGGAAAAGAAGAAGACAGAAAAGAAGAAGAAGAAAACGAAGGGAGAAGTCGAAGAAAGAAGAACGAAGAAAGAAGAAGAGAAGAAGAAGAAGAGACAAAGAGAGAGACAGGAAGGAGGGAGGAGGAGGAGGAGGAGGAGGAGAAGAAGAAGTAGAAGAAGAAGAAGAAGAAGAAGAAGAAGAAAATGAGAAGAGGAGAAGAAGAAGGTGGCTCTGCAGTCTTTCCACTCTTATTGCTGAAATTTTGGTCTCCATCAGAAACAGGAGACCGGGACCTTCTTGCTTCACAATGCTGCGAAGCTCACGAACTGCCCCGGGGTTCCCAAGCCCCCGGCAGTTCCAGCTGAGGCAACTCATTGTCCCCGGCAGGATGCTGCGAAGCTCACGAACTGCCCCGGGGTTCCCAAGCCCCTGACAGTTCCAGCTGAGGCAACTCATTGTCCCCGGCAGGATGCTGCGAAGCTCACGAACTGCCCCGGGGTTCCCAAGCCCCCGGCAGTTCCAGCTGAGGCAACTCATTGTCCCCGCCAGGGCTGACTAGCATCATCATCTCTCATTGTTCCAGCTGAGGCAACTCATAGCCAAACTATCCGAATTTGTTGGTGCTGGTTTCTTCTTTTTTGGTTCCCTGATCTCACCATCCCGAGAGTCTGGACCTCTCTCTGAAAGTTGTCCGCTAAGTGAACCCTTTGGATCAGCATCATCATCTGCTACATGTTCAGAGTTCATCAACATCGGCATCTCAACCTTCCGGTACACCTGTTTGGGACCTTGAGGTCCACCTTTCCTCTTGTTTTGATAAGCTCTTGATTTTACCTGTTAACCTCCGTCCCTTTGTCTGTCGCCATTTGCATCTCTGACACCTGGCGTTGAACAATGAAGATCTGAATGGCCCAGCCGTCCACACGAGAAACAGAAATGAGGGGATGCTGCGAAGCTCACGAACTGCCCCGGGGTTCCCAAGCCCCTGACAGTTCCAGCTGAGGCAACTCATTGTCCCCGGCAGGATGCTGCGAAGCTCACGAACTGCCCCGGGGTTCCCAAGCCCCCGGCAGTTCCAGCTGAGGCAACTCATTGTCCCCGCCAGGGCTGACTAGCATCATCATCTCTCATTGTTCCAGCTGAGGCAACTCATAGCCAAACTATCCGAATTTGTTGGTGCTGGTTTCTTCTTTTTTGGTTCCCTGATCTCACCATCCCGAGAGTCTGGACCTCTCTCTGAAAGTTGTCCGCTAAGTGAACCCTTTGGATCAGCATCATCATCTGCTACATGTTCAGAGTTCATCAACATCGGCATCTCAACCTTCCGGTACACCTGTTTGGGACCTTGAGGTCCACCTTTCCTCTTGTTTTGATAAGCTCTTGATTTTACCTGTTAACCTCCGTCCCTTTGTCTGTCGCCATTTGCATCTCTGACACCTGGCGTTGAACAATGAAGATCTGAATGGCCCAGCCGTCCACACGAGAAACAGAAATGAGGGGCACTCTCTCTCTCAGTTCCTTTGATTTTGTGTACATGTATCAGGAGTCCGGCACGAGCCCATGTCATAAGTTTAGCTTCGTCGATCGAGTGGAAGACCGTGTCGATCAGATGCACCGTGTAAGCGTGTCTTTGTCGCGCTGCCTTGACCTCGCCCCCGTCCTTCCATCTTCATGCTCATGGTCTGTCTTTCTCGCGCTGCCTTGACCTTGCCTTTTTTGTACTTGATGGTTCCTGCGTCGTGTCCTCCTGGTCGGTCCTTCGCCGCTTCAACTGATCAGATCGGTTTCTGATTTGCTCTCCCCCGTCCTTCATGCTCATGGTCTGTTTGGTTCCTGAGGTGACCGGTTTATTTTTCAGAGGACTGCTAACGTATATGAACTGGTGGAAATTGATTTGGCAGAGCAAGGTGGGACTAAACAACATGAGATATTCTAGCCTCGGTTGCTTGCTGTGCCTTGGACATAAGGTGAGGTTCTAAGTTAGATCCCCACTGGCTTCTACTTTTTGGGGCTTATATTCAAGAGAGAGCCCACATGGCGGCCCATAATGCAGAGGCCCAGCTGAGCGTGCAGAATACATGCAGCCGACACGTACGAAGAAAACGAACCCAGGACGGATGAAAAGTAAGACACACGAAGAAACGGACGAACAATCCATGGTAAGAAGCGTTTACCTTTTTATTAGTAGGTAGTAGGTATAGATTAGTACCACCTCAGATATAGTAAATAATACGTGGGCGGACGACGGACGTACAAAAAACGGACGAAATTACGATGGTAAGAAGCAATAGCCCTTTTATTAGTAGGTATAGATATAAATATGCACATCCGCGTAAGTATATAGAGTCATAATAAATATTTTGTTAGTACGTATATGCACACCCGCGTATTGTACGTATATGCACACCCACGTAAGTATATGCACAGCCGCTCAGGACACATACCCACCACATAATTGGGTATACACATACTAGTACATGTACTTTTTTGCATGGTCCCCGCATATATATACATAATTTCGTTAGTTGGTATATGCATACCCGTGTATGTACTTAATTTTGTTAGTACATATATGCACACCCGCGTATGTATATAATTTCATTATTAGGTATATGCATACCTGCGTATGTACAAAATTTTGTTAGTAGGTATATGCATATCCGCGTATGTATATAATTTCTTTATTAGCTAGAACCTAGAATAAATCATTGGATATATACATACCCGCGTATGTACATAATTTCATTAGTAGGTATGTATACCACGGGTATGTCTCTATTATTTGGAGTCAGCGCACAATTTGTTTATATACAAAATAAAAATATTTTTTAAAGAGAACGTAAGACAATATATAATCATCGTAAAAAATATTTTATGTTACGTAAAATTACGAACATAAAAACATAGTGTAAAATATGCATAAAATGTAATTTTTCTGGTTTTGGGACCTATATATTTGTTTTCTTATGCCAAATTTTACGTAGTGAATCAATATGAATATAACTATTTGTATAATGGAGCATCACTATAATGTAATAAGATGATCCGACGGAGAGATTGTGAAAATTTGCATCTATGTGCCCTCGTAAAAAAAAACATTTCAGCTCACTGCAACATAAATATATACGGAACTACTTGTTTTTTTTGTCCAGGTCACATACAGTTGTATTTTTTCAATCCCTCCATTGGATCATGTTATATTATAGGTGCGTTGTTTCAGTATTTTTTCAGGATTTTTGGGAACTTTACACGTTCAAAATTTAGATACTAATAGCATACTACGCACAACGAGACGGCTACACCTCCGGTGAGGCGGGGCGTGGTGCGGGGATGGACATTCCGTTGTCGTAGATACGTACGGGATGATCAAGGCTGTTGCCCGGCAACAACACCGAGTCAGTCCAGGTCACATCCGGGACCTCATTGGCGGGTATAACAGAGCGGTAGTCTTCATACTTGCGTGCCAGCTCGTCATCCCATTCATGCCCCTCATACACCACAGGAGGACCTCCATTGCACTGACCGACGTATCACCACCATAGGCGGCCATGATCCTGTCCAGCTCGTACTGTGTGGAACAAATGATCACGCAATTCGCCTTATAATCCAGTTCCTTGGAGGTGCTATACCAGGAAGCGAGCTCGTTCATCTTGGCCAACAGTACAGCGTCGCCAAACGCTAACACCTTAATGAGCCCGTTCCATCCCCTACCGCCGTCCATCTGTAAAAAATTATACAAATTAATTAAGATGATATTCTTTATAAAAAAACACATAAAACAACAACATGTAATATACCATATGAAAGATATAGCATTTGCATGCAAATACTTCCACATATATTCACATTTTAACAAAAGACGATAGCATATTTTTAATTAATTACAAAAGACGATATGCATATTTTCTTTTTTAATGTATTTCATTTTTTTCTCTTTCCTTTGGCAACATAAGTTTTTTCTGTGGGAGGAGAGCAAACTCCATCATTATAATTAAGTTTCTAATGGGATAACTACTAGATTCACTTATATCGACATACAAATTATTAAATGCTATCATATGCATGAAGAAAAAAAAACATCCCATCATATCCATATCATTTTTTATCAATATTGTACATATCCATATATATAATCCACCATCCATATCAAACTAAACCTATATATCTAGCTAGATCCATATCGATCCATATCATCGATCCACATATATCTCATATCCATATCAAAAAGATATATATATATATATATATATATATATATATATATATATATAATATCCAATTCCTAATTAATTTAAACCTATCTATCTACATCTATAGCATTCAAACTAACCTAGAATCCATTGCGAAGATCATGCATCAGATGCCTATGAAATTTCCATACTTACAAAAAATATGACAAAACGAATAGGAAAAAAATGAGATAAACGGAAGAGCTCACCTTTGGCTGGTGGGGTTTTCTCGGTCGCTGGCGTCGAGGTGTTGCAGGTGGAGGCACGACCGGCGTCGGTTTTGGTGGTGGAAGCACGGCCGGCGTCGAGGTGGTGGAGAGGAGGCGTCGTGGTTGGCTTGCTTCAAGATTTGGTGGAGAGTAGGCGTTGCCGATCGGGCGCGGCCTGCGTCGACCGAGGTGGGGAGGCCGGCCGGACGGCGGTGAGTTCGGGGGTAGGCGGCGATGCTGCGGCGGAGGAAGAGGAGGTGCGCCGCGGAGCGGGGGAGAGAGAGAGGCGCGCTGCGTGCGATATAATTGGCTGGTTGGGCGGTGGGCAGGATATTATCCAATGTAAGCCGAGTGCATTTCGTCGGCCACTCGGCTTATAGGAGACGAAACATTTTCCTTTTTTTTAAAGAAAAAGGTATTATATACGCCGTGAGCTCCGTTAGGAAGCAGTCGGCTTACACGGACCACCGTTACAGAACCGTCAAGAGCGGCGAGTACAACCACGTGGCATGGCTGTTCGCCGTGTGGGCCGTAAAGCCGAGCGCTTAATATGCCGAGCATTTTTTATAAGCCAAGTGTATTTCAGACGTTTGTCGGTGTACGGGGTAGTAAGCCGAGGGTTCGTTCTTCGCCGTGTGCCTTGGCTCTACCACTCAGCTTAAAGCTCTATAAGCCGAGCGGCCGATAAACTACATTGGGCTAACGAAGAAACACAAGGCAACATGTGTTTTTCCTAAAGTGTAATTATTGTTCTCATTAGCATTTTTCTTACTTATTAAAGATTGTTCTGGATGCAACAGAGCATTTACATCATCATTCTTGTTTTTCATGGCCAAGGGCAGCTTTTTCGAAAAGCCCCTTTACCTTATAGGTATTTACGTATCAATCATTGGATTGTAGTACAAGTGACCCCAAATGACCCCACAGCTGCCGTTAATGGAGACTTGACATGCAGCATTAAATCAGGTACAAATTGTATCTGTAAGTTGCCAAGATTTGTGTTCAATGCAATGTCGTTTGCAGGATTGCCGGTTTTACTTTACGAAGAGTAGCATTAGAAAGAGACTGGCATTAGCTGAATTTTACTGCTAGCTAGGTCTAGGCCCTCCATGGATCCCATCCCCGCCAGCGAAGCAAGCGAGGGTGATTGTCTTCCTCCCCCTCACGTATTCGTGTTCCTTTCTTCATTCTCCCCGTACTTCTCCTCCGTTCTTTATTATTTCAAATCGACGGGCATCACAGGAGGCGCTCTGCCGATCGATGCTTCCCGCTATATTAATACCCGCGCCCAAGACGGCCATACGCACTTCAAAGTCTTGTCCTTTTTGTGTGCTGAAACATGGTGGATTACTTGCCGAGAGCCGCTGTGATGCTCGCTCTGCCTCTCATTTGCTTCTTGTCAGGTATGTCGACCCATATGCGTTTAGTTTTACATACATTTGTCACTGCAACCCACATCGTGACACGCACATTTGTATGCATGCAGGTGCAACGAGACGTGTCGAGTCGGCCAGAGTGTTCACCATCATCAACAAGTGCGAGACAACGATCTGGCCGGCTGTGACGCCGACGCCCGGCGACAGCTTCGGCGGCGGCGGTTTCGAGCTCAAGCCCGGGCAGTCCATGATCTTCACGGCGCCGGCGGCATGGTCGGGCCGCATCTGGGGCCGCAGCGACTGCGACTTCGACCAGTCCGGCACCGGCAAGTGCGGCACAGGCTCCTGCGGCTCGTCCCTCAAGTGCGACGGCGCGTCAGGCGACCCGCCGGCGAGCCTGGCTGAGTTCACGCTCGCCTCCCCCGACTTCTACGACGTGAGCCTCGTGGACGGCTTCAATCTGCCCATCACGGTGAAGCCCGTGAACGGGCGCACCCCTGGCAACTGCTCCGCCGCCGGGTGCGACGGCGATCTCCGGGAGACATGCCCGAAGGAGCTCACCGTGAAGGGCGCCGGCGGGAAGACGGTGGCGTGCCGAAGCGCGTGCGACGTGTTCAACACCGACCAGTACTGCTGCCGCGGGAAGTTCGCGGGCCCGTCGACGTGCCCGCCCACGACCTACTCCAAGAAGTTCAAGGAGGCGTGCCCATCTGCCTACAGCTACGCCTACGACGACCCCAGCAGCCTCTTCCAATGCTCCGGCGCCGACTACATCCTCACCTTTTGCTCGAACAGGTGACGACATTTTTGTGTGTAAAATTCCTGTGATTTTTATAATTTGGGTTGTGAGTTTCTTACCAATGCATTTTTGTGTTTCTATCAGGAAGCAATCGGTCAGTGGCTCAAGCCGATACCTGCCGGCCATGTCTGCCATGATGCTGGTGCTGCTCGTCAGCTTTGTGGCACTGTAGTTTCCATGTGATGATTAAGGGCAAGAAAATGAAGGTGCATTTGATCGATTGGATTGGTGGGTTCTGTGACATGTGGATATCAGTATTTCTTTGGAGAGGAAACATTAGTGATCTTTGTTCTTACCTGTGTTTTCAATCGTCTGTTCTGGTGTAAATGGAGGCGTCGCCACATCATAGAGTATATCTAGATTAAAATATGGTCGCTCTCTCTTTCCTCATTAAATAGGGGAGTTAATTGCAAAAAACCATCGGGCATCGATTGCAGAAGACCACCTAGTTCCTAATTTTGTGCAAAAATCACAGCGTTTCTAGTAAACTTTTTGCAAATTGCACTGATCAGGTGATCTAGCCTATTTAATCACTTTCTAACGCATGGGACCAGACTACAAGGAGCTGACTTGACAAAAAAAATATATACACATCTCTGGATCTAAAAACAAAAGGCAATCTAACCCCTACTCTCGATCTGATCCTTCCTCCCGATCCGATCGGGAGGAGGCAACCTCACCGCCCCCACCGGCTCCTGTCGCCGCCGCCAGAAGCCCACTGCCGGCCCCGCCTCTCCTCATCTCCTCTGGAGCTCGGCCTCACCGAAGCAGGATGGGTCGCGGCGCCCAGGAGCTCATCCTCGCCGGAGTCCGAAGTAGTTCGGGGGCGCATCCCGGTCGTAGGTCCCCGTGGTGGCGTTGCTACTGCCCGCAACACGGCGGCCTCGTCCGCGAGCTGGTCGGTGCATCTGTGACACAGCGCCACGACCTCCTGCTCGGCGTGCCCGCGGCACAGCTGCCACGGCCTCCTGCTCGGCATGCCCGCGGCAGCCGCAGCGACGAGGACCTGCGGCGGCGAGCAGCAGCACACAGCGGCGCGTGGGGCGGAGCACTCACCGGGCGTCGGAGCTCCGGAAGCACAGCCAGGGAGGAGGGAGGCCGTCCGGCCGGAGGCCGCCTCGTCGGCGCAACTGTGCAGCGGCGACATCTCTGCGCTCTCGCCCACCGCCGCCTTCATCGTCCACCGATGCGCGCAGTAGGTGTCCCAGTCCCATCTCCGTACTCCGTCCTCAGATTCGTGGACTGACGGATCGATCCAATGTTGGTTTGGGTGGCATGCAGGATCACGGGCGTGCCGGTGGAGCAGCTGGTGCGGCGGTTGGAGCCGGACGAGCAGCCGCCGTTCGCCTACGCTAGGAAGGCGACGGGGGTGGGAGGGGGCCTGATTGCTTTTTCATTTTTTGAATAAGGGTGTTTTTGTGAAATCCAGAGAGGTGTATGTCAATTTTTACGAAATCATCTCCTTACAATCTGGTCCCACTTGTCAGAAAGTGATTAAATGGGCTAAATCACCTGATCAGTGCAATTTGCAAAAAGTTTACTAGAAACGCGGTGATTTTTGCACAAAATTAAGGACTAGGTGGTTTTCTGCTATCGATGCCCGAAATGTGGTGGTTTTTTGCAATTAACTCTTAAATAGGGTATCACATCAGATTTTTACCTATGAAACCGTGCTAAGATACAAGCATTGGGAGTGCCCTAAGAGCAAGCATAATAGGTCCTAGTCAGCTGGCTATAAGATATTTCACATCAGCAAAATCTTAACTGAAGGAGAGAGAAAGTAGGAGTGAGAAGGGCGCCGGCGCTTCATCAATCGCCGGGCGATAGCACAAGGTTCGATGGAATGGAACCAACATACAGCCCGCGTGAGGACTAAAGGCAGGCGCCAGCCAATCAGTATGCCTTTCCCTTGCATATTTCTTCATGCAAGCATTAAAGACTATAGTTAACCTACAACCAGTTTATTATATAAGCAGGCTATATAGCTGACCTAGCACTACTATAAAGCCGGCAGCAGGTTCTTCTATTAGGCTGATTGTAATCGGGAGTATCATATATTAGTATCATGCATATGATACTAGTGTGGGATACTACATTCCTAATGCATGGTATCATATGTTGGTATCATATAGAACTACATTTATTGTCATGCATGACACAAAGTAGCACATCATTTAATATGATACGGTATCATGATATGATACTCAAGCCTCTCTTTCTTCATTTAATTCTATGCCACCTCATCAAAATTGCATAGTTGGCATGCATGATACTACATATGATACTCCCATTACGACTGGCCTTAGCTTTGCTCTAAGGTCACTCCCAATGCTTTGGCTCTTAACACGCTATCCTAGGTGGTGGAAAATAATTAAGAGACAACCACCCCAATGCAATGTCTCTCAAGTGTTGTATTTAAATGATGTTGTATTTAATTGATTCATGGATCATGCTTGCGTCTCAACATTGTGGATTAGTTGTGCAAAGAGAAGAGAATGAGAGAAAGGGGAGAGAGCCCACATGGGACCGGAGAATTAATAGTGATGCGTAGGGAAACGAGCTAAGAGCCGTATCTCCACCAACATAGCACTCTCTCTCTCTCTCTCTCTCTCTTCTTTAATCACTGTGCCACATCAACATTTTGCGTATGAAACAATGGTAAGAGCCTAAACCATTTTTAATGGACCACATCATCTGTAGGCTCTTGCCAAATGTAAATACGCGCGCGCTCACGCGCACACACACACATATAGACACACACATTCCAGCTATTCTGCAACCCTTTTCTAACTGTCCAAAACAAAAGAAGCTAACTGCCGCTCTATACTAGCTAACTACCGATTAGACTTTTTTGGCACCTTTTTTGCACTTTTTTTGCTGCAACTTTTGAGCCATTCATAGGAACAACGCGAGTGATATAACGTTGGGAAGCTATTGACAAGGCAAAACATTTTTATGTTGAACGTTTTCGCAAAACCATCATTGTTTTTAAACAAATTTCAAATTAGAAGAAAAATTATAAAGCAGCATATAACTTTTTTGAATGAAATTTTCAAACCGTTTGTTGAAAAGAATTGAACGATATACAGTTGCAAAGCTATCGATTAGGCTAAACTTTTTCATGTAGAACACTTTTTCAGATTCACTATGGTTTAATGGCAGTTTTTAAAAAACTAACATCGTTTCAACTTTTTTTGCTCGGACTACTATAGTACACGCGAATTGCTCTGAGTGGAATAGCCAACTGCCGGTGATAAGCATGCTAAATACCGGGATTAGTTCATTGTTTTATTAGCCCGAACTACAAAAGAACATGTATACTGCTATGACCAAAATAGTCAACTACCCGGCGATGAGCAAGCTAACCGTTGGACCGAAATAGTTAACTGCCCGGCACTACTATAGATCGAAATAGCACTGACCGGCCAAAACGTATCATAACTGATGCGCGTCAAATTCTAGCTGGCCGATCAGTGCTACTTATCAGAAGGGCGGCAAGCAAAGTCTTATAACTGATTGACCGTAGTTACGTGGCCAGTCAGTGATGTCAAATTCTGGCTGGCAGCTTTGGGCTGCACTGCAGCTTCACAGCAATACAAATCACATCATCACATACAAATATTTATAATATTCCATTTCATATACACATATACAAGATCTTTTCCATTTGCATTTCATGGCATAGACATACATTGCATTGGGTAGGCTCACATACAAACAGTTGTGTATCCTTAGTTGGTTTCATCGTTGTCATTGTCGCAGTGTTGCTTACATCCTTCTCGTTGTCGATATCCTGCGCTTTTGACTAGTCTACTCCTGTTACATAACAAACTCTAGCCATTAGCACACCCCGGAAGCAGATGTTATAGGTATTACATATCACATAAAGGAAAGGTAATTCCTCAATTTACTATCGGTTTGTGTTTCTAGTGACATATGCCTATCAAGAATCTAGACATTTATACCTTTTTAAAGAAAATACAGTGGCACACAAGAAAATATGAATCTTCGCATATAGAGTACCTTGTTTCATGCATCAACTTTTTCTATTTTGAATCTGCCAAGCTCATCATCCTTCTGCAGCTCCTCTATGTTCTGCTGAAGCTTTTGTGCTACTTAAGTAGTTTGTGCTGCCTCCACTTCTTTTATCTTAAGGAGTGTCGCGTTGTCTTTGTCCATTGTCCGCAATTGGTTCCTTAGAAAATCCATATTTGAGCTCAGAATCTCCCATGTTGCATTTTACTGGACTGTTGAAGGAATTAAAGCATGATGCATTTCATAGTCGGATATCTACTTGACATGAAGACTCAATCTTTTTGTACCGTGCAACAGAAATCGAGAAACGTCACTAGCGTGACATTTCGGTTGCACTGTACAAAACACTATTCTAAAGGAAAAGTGATTTGTATAGTACACAGAAATGCCATAATAGCAACAACGTGAATAATGTATCCCTGTATGCAAAAATGAGCAAAATAAACTCAGCTAAGCACAAAGAGAAGACAACACTAAATACTTTATCAGCCAGTCTACCAAAGCAACAAATCCAACACTAATTACTTTATAACTCTTATAGCAATTGCGACGTTCATTTTTTGTAACTCTTAGCACAATGACATTATGACATACCAATGGGAACGTTCTTCTTTTTTAACTCACACCACAATGAAATTATGACATATCAATTGTAACATTCACCTTTTAGTAATAACTCCTATCCCAATAACATCTTAACATATATATCAATTTAGCATTTGCAACATCTTAGCCAACTATCCCGACTATAAATCCAGAGATGACAGCCCCCAATCCCCCAATCTTGGGGGCTACTTCCCTCCGACAAAGGAAAACAAGTTTAGACATTAACACAAAAATATATGAGTGTACCAAAACTCACCCGGCAGCACCGCACATGCACCGGCACGCAAGGGCACCACGGGCACGCACACACACCAGCCAAGCATGCGTAAGCACGGGCACGCACGGGCACCAGCGGCACGGCGTGTCGATGAGGACGCACCATCGAGGTTGGCGGCAACGCTGTTTTAATAGCACGGGTTGTTATCATTGCCGGTGCTGGGGAACGTAGCATGCAATTTTAAAAAAACTCCTACGCTCACGCAAGATCTATTCAGGAGATGCATAGCAACGAGAGGGGAAGAGTGTGTCCACGTACCCTCGTAGACCGAAAGCGGAAGCGTTAGCTTAATGCGGTTGATGTAGTCGAATGTCTTCTCGATTCAACCGATCAAGCACCGAACGTACGGCACCTTCGAGTTTTGCACACATTCAGCTCGATGACGTCCCTCGAACTCTTGATCTAGCAAAGTGTCGAGGGAGAGTTTCGTCAGCACGACGACGTGGTGACCGTGATGGTGAAGTGATCCGCGCAGGGCTTCGCCTAAGCACTACGACAATATGACCGGAGGAGTAAACGGTGGAGGGGGGCGCCGCACACGGCTAAGAACAATTGGTGTGTCCTTGGAGGCGCCCCCCGCCCCCGTATATAAAGGAGGGCGAGGGGAGGAGGCCGGCCTAGGGCGCGCCAAGTGGGAGGAGTCCCACTTGGACTCCTAATCCAATTCGCCCCCCCCCCCTTCCTTTTATCGGAAGGGGAAAGGTGGAAGGAGAGGGAGGAGGACAAGGAAAGGGGGGCCGCGCCCCCTCCCCTAGTCCAATTAGGACTCCCCATGGGGGGGGGGGGGGCACCCCTTGTGGGCTGCATTGCCTCCCTCCTATGGCCCATATGGCCCATAGCTTTCACCCGGGGGGTTCCGGTAACCCCCCCCCCCCCCCCCCCCGGTACTCCGATACGTACCCGATACATTCCGAAACACTTCCGGTGTCCGAATACTATAGTACAATATATCAATCTTTACCTCTCGACCATTTTGAGACTCCTCGTCATGTCCGTGATCTCATCCGGGACTCCGAACAATCTTAGGTCACCAAAACACATAACTCATAATACAAATCGTCATCGAACGTTAAGCGTGCGGACCCTACGGGTTCGAGAACTATGTAGACATGACCGAGACACATCTCCGGTCAATAACCAACAGCGGAACCTGGATGCTGATATTGGTTCTTACATATTCTACGAAGATCTTTATCGGTCAAACCGCAATGACAACATACGTCATTCCCTTTGTCATCGGTATGTTACTTGCCCGAGATTCGATCGTCGGTATCTCCATACCTAGTTCAATCTCGTTACCGGCAAGTCTCTTTACTCATTCCGTAATGCATCATCCCTTAACTAACTCATTAGTCACATTGCTTGCAAGGCTTATCATGATGTGCATTACCGAGAAGGCCCAGAGAGACCTCTCCGATACTCGGAGTGACAAATCCTAATCTCGATCTATGCCAACCCAACAAACACCTTCGAAGACACCTGTAGAACATCTTTATAATCACCCAGTTATGTTGTGACGTTTGATAGCACACAAGGTGTTCCTTCGGTATTCAAGAGTTGCATAATCTCATAGTCAAAGGAATATGTATAAGTCATGAAGAAAGCAATAGCAATAAAACTTAACGATCATTATGCTAAGCTAACGGATGGGTCTTGTCCATCACATCATTCTCCTAATGATGTGATCCCGTTCATCAAATGACAACTCATGTCTATGGTTAGGAAACTTAACCATCTTTGATTAACGAGCTAGTCTAGTAGAGGCTTACTAGGGACACTGTGTTTTGTCTATGTATCCACACATGTATCAAGTTTCCGGTTAATACAATTCTAGCATGAATAATAAACATTTATCATGATATAAGGAAATATAAATAACAACTTTATTATTGCCTTTAGGGCGTATTTCCTTCAGACTCCCACTTGCACTAGAGTCAATAATCTAGATTACGTTGTAATGATTCTAACACCCATGGAGTCTTGGTGCTGATCATGTTTTGCTCGTGAAAGACGCTTAGTCAACGGGTCTGCAACATTCAGATCCGTATGTATTTTACAAATCTCTATGTCTCCCTCCTTGACTTGATCACGGATGGAGTTCAAGCGTCTCTTGATGTGTTTGGTTCTCTTGTGAAACCTGGATTCCTTCGCTAAGGCAATTGCTCCAGTATTGTCACAAAAGATTTTCATTGGACCCGATGCACTAGGTATTACACCTAGATCGGATATGAACTCCTTCATCCAGACACCTTCATTTGCTGCTTCCGAAGCAGCTATATACTCCGCTTCACATGTAGATCCCGCCACGACGCTTTGCTTGAAACTGCACCAACTGACAGCTCCACCATTCAATATAAATACGTATCCGGTTTGTGACTTAGAGTCATCCGGATCAGTGTCAAAGCTAGCATCAACGTAACCATTTACGACGAGCTCTTTGTCATCTCCATAAACGAGAAACATATCCTTAGTCCTTTTCTGGTATTTCAAGATGTTCTTGACCGCTGTCCAGTGATCCACTCCTGGATTACTTTGGTACCTCCCTGCTAGACTTATAGCAAGGCACACATCAGGTCTGGTACACAGCATTGCATACATGATAGAACCTATGGCTGAGGCATAGGGAATGACTTTCATTTTCTCTCTATCTTCTGCAGTGGTCGGGCATTGAGTCTGACTCAATTTCACACCTTGTAACACAGGCAAGAACCCTTTCTTTGACTGATCCATTTTGAACTTCTTCAAAACTTTATCAAGGTATGTGCTTTGTGAAAGTCCAATTAAGCGTCTTGATCTATCTCTATAGATCTTGATGCCCAATATATAAGCAGCTTCACCGAGGTCTTTCCTTGAAAAATTCAATTATCCTTTTATGCTATCCAGAAATTCTATATCATTTCCAATCAAGAATATGTCATCCACATATAATATTAGAAATGCTACAGAGCTCCCACTCACTTTATTGTAAATACAGGCTTCTCTAAAAGTCTGTATAAAACCATATGCTTTGATCACACTATCAAAGCGTATATTCCAACTCCGAGATGCTTGCACCTGTCCATAAATGGATCGCTGGAGCTTGCACACTTTGTTAGCACTTTTAGGATCGACAAAACCTTCTGGTTGCATCATATACAACTCTTCTTTGAGAAATCCATTAAGGAATGCAGTTTTGACGTCCATTTGCCAGATTTCATAATCATAAAATGCGGCAATTGCTAACATGATTCGGCCAGACTTAAGCATCGCTACGGGTCAGAAAGTCTCATCGTAGTCAACTCCTTGAACTTGTCAAAAACCTTTTGCAACAAGTCGAGCTTTGTAGACAGTAACATTACCATCAGCGTCAGTCTTCTTCTTGAAGATCCATTTATTCTCTATGGCTTGCCGATCAACGAGCAAGTCAACCAAAGTCCATACTTTGTTCTCATACATGGATCCCATCTCAGATTTCATGGCCTCAAGCCATTTTGCGGAATCTGGGCTCATCATCGCTTCCTCATAGTTCGTAGGTTCGTCATGGTCTAGCAACATGACTTCCAGAACAGGATTACCGTACCACTCTGGTGCGGAACGTACTCTGGTTGACCTACGAGGTTCGGTAGTAACTTGATCTGAAGTTTCATGATCATCATCATTAGCTTCCTCACTAATTGGTGTAGGCATCACGGGAACTGTTTTCTGTGATGAATTAATTTCCAATTCGAGTGAAGCTACAATTACTCATCAAGTTCTACTTTCCTCCCACTCACTTCTTTTGAGAGAAACTCCTTCTCTAGAAAGGATCCATTCTTAGCAACAAATATCGTGCCTTCGGATCTGTGATAGAAGGTGTACCCAATAGTTTCTTTTGGGTATCCTATGAAGATGCACTTCTCCGATTTGGGTTCGAGCTTATCAGGCTGAAGCTTTTTCACATAAGCATCGCAACCCCAAACTTTAAGAAACGACAGCTTAGGTTTCTTGCCAAACCACAGTTCATACGGTGTCATCTCAACGGATTTAGACGGTGCCCTATTTAACGTGAATGCAGCTGTCTCTAATGCATAACCCCAAAACGATAGTGGTAAATCGGTAAGAGACATCATAGATCGCACCATATCTAATAAAGTACGGTTACGACGTTCGGACACACCATTACGGTGTGGTGTTCCAGGTGGCGTGAGTTGTGAAACTATTCCACATTGTTTTAAATGAAGGCCAAACTCGTAACTCAAATATTCACCTCCAAGATCAGATCGTAGAAACTTTATTTTCTTGTTACGATGATTTTCCACTTCACTCTGAAATTCTTTGAACTTTTCAAATGTTTCAGACTTGTGTTTCATTAAGTAGATATACCCATATCTACTCAAATCATCTGTGAAGGTCAGAAAATAACGATACCTGCCGCGAGCCTCAACACTCATCGGACCGCATACATCGATATGTATTATTTCCAATAAGTCAGTGGCTCGCTCAATTGTTCCGGAGAACAGAGTCTTAGTCATCTTGCCCATGAGGCATGGTTCGCAAGCATCAAATGATTCATAATCAAGTGATTCCAAAAGTCCATCCGCATGGAGTTTCTTCATGCGCTTTACACCAATATGACCTAAACGGCAGTGCCACAAATATGTTGCACTATCATTATCAACTTTGCATCTTTTGGTATCAATATTATGAATATGTGTATTACCATGATCGAGATTCAACAAAAATAGACCACTCTTCAAGGGTGCATGACCATAAAAGATATTACTCATATAAATAGAACAACCATTATTCTATGATTTAAATGAATGACCGTCTTGCATCAAACAAGATCCAGATATAATGTTCATGCTCAACGCTGGCACCAAATAATAATTATTCAGGTCTAAAACTAATCCCGAAGGTAGATGTAGAGGTAGCATGCCGACGGCGATCACATCGACCTTGGAACCATTCCCGACGCGCATCGTCACCTCGTCCTTAGCCAATCTTCGTTTGATCCGTAGCCCCTATTTCGAGTTGCAAATATGAGCAACAGAACCAGTATCAAATACCCAGGCGCTACTATGAGCATTAGTAAGGTACACATCAATAACATGTATATCAAATATACCTTTGTTCACTTTGCCATCCTTCTTATCCGCCAAATGCTTGGGGCAGTTCCGTTTCCAGTGACCAGTCCCTTTGCAGTAGAAGCACTCAGTTTCAGGCTTGGGTCCAGACTTGGGATTCTTCCCGGGAGTGACAACTTGCTTGCCACTCTTCTTGAAGTTCCCCTTCTTTCCCTTGTCCTTTTTCTTGAAACTAGTGGTCTTGTTAACCATCAACACTTGATGCTCTTTCTTGATTTCTACCTCCGCAGCTTTGAGCATAGCGAAGAGCTCGGGAATTGTCTTATTCATCCCTTGCATATTATAGTTCATCACGAAGCCTTTGTAGCTTGGTGGCAGTGATTGAAGAACTCTGTCAATAACACTATCATCCGGAAGATTAACTCCCAGCTGAGTCAAGTGGTTATGATACCCAGACATTCTGAGTATGTGTTCACTGACAGAACTGTTCTCCTCCATCTTGCAGCTATAGAACTTGTTGGAGACTTCATATCTCTCAACTCGGGCATTTGCTTGAAATATTAACTTCAATTCCTGGAACATCTCATATGCTCCATGACGTTCAAAGCGTCTTTGAAGTCCCGATTCTAAGCCGTAGAGCATGGCACACTGAACTATAGAGTAGTCATCAGACCGTGTTTGCCAGACGTTCAAAGCGTCTACATTAGCGGGAGGGGGCTTGTCACCTAGCGGTGCATCAAGAACATAATTTTTCTGTGCAGCAATGAGGATAATCCTCAAGTTACGGACCCAGTCCGTGTAGTTGCTACCATCATCTTTCAACATAGCTTTCTCTAGGAACGCATTAAAATTCAAAGGAACGGTAGCACGGGCCATTGATCTACAACATAGATATGCAAAACCTATCAGGACTAAGTTCAATATAAATTAAGTTCAATTAATCATATTACTTAAGAACTCCCACTTAGATTGACATCCCTCGAATCATCTAAATGATCACATGATCCATATCAACTAAACCATGTCCGATCATCACGTGAGATGGAGTAGTTTTCAATGGTGAACATCTCTATGTTGATCATATCTACTATATGATTCACGTTCGACCTTTCGGTCTCTAGTGTTCCGAGGCCATGTCTGTACATGCTAGGCTCGTCAAGTTTAAACTGTCTTGCACCCGTTGTATATGTGAACGTAGAGCTTATCACACCCGATCATCACGTGGTGTCTCGGCACGATGAACTGTCGCAACGGTGCATACTCAGGGAGAACACTTATACCTTGAAATTTTAGTGAGGGATAATCTTATAATGCTACCGCCGTACTAAGCAAAATAAGATGCATAAAAGATAAACATCACATGCAATCAAAATATGTGACATGATATGGCCATCATCATCTTGTGCCTTTGATCTCCATCTCCAAAGCACTGTCATGGTCACCATCGTCACCGGCATGACACCTTGATCTCCATCGTAGCGTCATTGTCGTCTCGCCAACTATTGCTTCTACAACTATCGCTAACGCATAGTGATAAAGTAAAGCAATTACGTGGCGATTGCATTTCATACAATAAGGCGACAACCATAAGGCTCCTGCCAGTTGCTGATAACTTTTACAAAACATGATCATCTCATACAATAACGTATATCACATCATGTCTTGACCATATCACATCACAACATGCCCTGCAAAAACAAGTTAGACGTCCTCTACTTTGTTGTTGCAAGTTTTACGTGGCTGCTACGGGCTTCTAGTAAGAACCGTTCTTACCCACGCATCAAATCCACAATGATGTTTCGTCAAGTTTGCTGTTTTAACCTTCAACAAGGACCGGCCGTAGTCAAATTCGATTCAACTAAAGTAGGGGAAACAGACACCCGCCAGCCACCTTTATGCAAAACTAGTTGCATGTTTGTCGGTGGAACCGGTCTCATGAACGTGGTCATGTAAGGTTGGTCCAAGCCGCTTCATCCAACAATACCGCCGAATCAAAATAAGACATTGGTGGTAAGCAGTATGACGATCACCGCCCACAACTCTTTGTGTTCTACTCGTGCATATCATCTACGCATAGACCTTGCCCGGATGCCACTGCTGGGGAACGTAGCATGCAATTTCAAAAAAATTCCTACGCTCACGCAAGATCTATCCAGGAGATGCATAGCAATAAGAGGGAAAGAGTGTGTCCACGTACCCTCGTAGACCGAAAGCGGAAGCATTAGCTTAACGCGGTTGATGTAATCGAATGTCTTCTCGATTCAACCGATCAAGCACTGAACGTACGACACCTCCGAGTTCTGCACACGTTCAGCTCAATGACGTCCCTCGAACTCTTGATCCAGTAAAGTGTTGAGGGAGAGTTTCGTCAGCACGACGGCGTGGTGACAGTGATGGTGAAGTGATCCGCGCAGGGCTTCGCCTAAGCACTACGACAATATGACCGGAGGAGTAAACGGTGGAGGGGGATGCCGCACACGGCTAAGAACAATTGGTGTGTCCTTGGAGGCGCCCCTGCCCCCGTATATAAAGGAGGGCGAGGGAAGGAAGCTGGCCTAGGGCGCGCCAAGTGGGAGGAGTCCCACTTGGACTCCTAGTCCAATTCGCCCCCTCTTTCCTTTTACCGGAAGGGGAAAGGGGGAAGGAGAGGGAGGAGGAGAAGGAAAGGGTGGTCCCGCCCCCTCCCCTAGTCCAATTCGGACTCCCCATGGGGGGGGGTGCCACCCCTTGTGGGCTGCCTTGCCTCCCTCCTATGGCCCATATGGTCCATATCTTTCCCTCGGGGGGTTCCGGTAACCCCCCGGTACTCCGATACGTACCCGATACATTCCAAAACACTTTCGATGTGCGAATACTATCGTCCAATATATCAATTATTACCTCTCGACCATTTTGAGACTCCTCGTCATGTCCGTGATCTCATCCGGGACTCCGAACAATCTTCGGTCACCAAAACACATAACTCATAATACAAATCGTCATCGAACGTTAAGCATGCGGACCCTACGGGTTCAAGAACTATGTTGACATGACTGAGACACATCTCCGGTCAATAACCAACAGCGGAACCTGGATGCTCATATTGGTTCCTACATATTCTACGAAGATCTTTATCGGTCAAACCGCAATGACAACATACGTGATTCCCTTTGTCATCGGTATGTTACTTGCCCGAGATTCGATCGTCGGTATCTCCATACCTAGTTCAATATCGTTACCAGCAAGTCTCTTTACTCGTTCCGTAATGCATCATCCCGTAACTAACTCATTAGTCACATTGCTTGCATGGCTTATCATGATGTGCATTACCGAGAGGACCCAGAGATACCTCTCCGATACTCGGAGTGACAAATCCTAATCTCGATCTATGCCAACCCAACAAACACCTTCGGAGACACCTGTAGAGCATCTTTATAATCACCCAGTTACGTTGTGACCTTTGATAGCACACAAGGTGTTCCTCCGGTATTCGGGAGTTGCATAATCTCATAGTCAAAGGAATATGTATAAGTCATGAAGAAAGCAATAGCAATAAAACTTAACGATCATTATGCTAAGCTAACAGATGGGTCTTGTCCATCACATCATTCTCCTAATGATGTGATCCCGTTCATCAAATGACAACTCATGTCTATGGTTAGGAAACTTAACCATCTTTGATTAACGAGCTAGTCTAGTAGAGGCTTACTAGGAACACTGTGTTTTGTCTATGTATCCACACATGTATCAAGTTTCCGGTTAATACAATTCTAGCATGAATAATAAACATTTATCATGATATAAGGAAATATAAATAACAACTTTATTCTTGGCTCTAGGGCATATTTCCTTCAGACGGGTCGTGCAGATTGGTTGGTCAGTGTTAACAATTAATGTATTACTTTTATTTTTATTTTATGATGATTGATAATTGAATTATAGTACCAAGCCAATTGAGTTAATCTCTTGGAGTACATGCTACTTGTTTTTCATGTGATTTCTATATTATTTTTCTTCCTCCATGTTGTACAAATCTACTACTATGTCGGACGTGAGAGGGGGTCTGTCTCATGTGTTTATGAGTTAGGTATTTCTTTTGATCATTGATAAATTACTATATAATTTGGGCAGCTTATTCAGACCTTGTTGATACCAAATGACCTTTTTAAATATATGTGCACTCATCGAATTCAAAAAAAAAATGATTGTGCAGAAGACATCACTAACCGGCCAGTAAAGAGGCCGGTAAGTGGTAACAGAAATTCACTTAGGTTATTTAAAAGAAAAAAAATTGCCACTCTAGCTTTTGACCATTTTGCTTTTGCCACTCTAGCCCTTGACATTTCACTTTTGCCACTGTTGCCTTCTCAGAGTGGCATAAGCAAAATTAATATGCCCTCTGAAAATATTGCTTTTGCCACTCGAAATGGCACTTGTGATGTATTGTCAAAAGTTAAGAGTGGCAAAAGTGAAATGTCAAAAGCTAATGTGACAAAAACAAAATTTTCCCTTATTTAAATATAATTTCATTTTGTGATCTTAATTAAATTAATATGTATATTAAATATTTGTGATGAATAATTAATCACATCTAATCGAGGGCAATTGAATGATACTCAAATAAATATATGACACCAAAGCAAAATATATACGATCAAATATAGTATGGACAACATTTAGATAATAATAAAATGACATAATATCTGCCCATAATATCTATATAATCAGCAATGCTACAAGGCCTATCTCAAAACTCACACAGGCATCGAGCGCTGCATATCTTGTCCGTTCCAAGCTCAATGGAGCAATCGGCCATCCAGACATCCTCAATTGCTAGCACTCACCGCTCTTCTTCAGCTTCATTCCTGGCACAAAATTTGCTATATCGAACAGGGATGGTGTGGATTTGTTACAAATATGTTTTGGTATAAGAATCTATCGCTGTAGGTTAACTGTGCCTTTGAGATAAAGATTGTATGGCCGCAACATGTCTGTGTCCTTGCCGGTCGCTGCTCCACAGAAGAATATATCCTCACGCGAAAGGAATTTGTGGAGCTCACCTGGTATGTTGGGCGAGTGCATGATGTGGTACACCAAACATTCCTCTTCGACGCACAGTTGAAGTACGGCGGCACGTTGCTTCGCCCCATGGACGTGGTCAGTGAACTCTGTGTCCAAACCAACAATCTTGATTCCCTCCTTTTGGAGGGAGTTTGACAAGGTCTTGATCCAGTCCTTAATGACCCATGGGTCATGGGTGACGGTCGCGGTTATCTTCAAGCCACGATCGAAGCGATGAATCTGGGAACTTTCTCCACCTGGAACTCCATTTGGAAGCTACTAAGGGGAGAGCAGAGAGCGAGTGGGGCAACGCCGGTGCAGTAAAAGCGAGTGAGGAAACATCGATGAGGGGAGGTGGAACTGCCATTGCTCCATATATATAGCCGGAGAATGTCAACCAGCGTCGTGGGAAAGGTGCTCCGGTAGCCCAACGAGCTCCGTCATGGAAATCCTCGCTGGTTCAATGCGTGCCATTGGGAACCCACGACCTGGTAGCCGAACGAGCGCCTTCGTAATCGCGATGCCCGACTGGTGATCGAGGAAGCATGAAATGCGTTCATACTTCTCTGTTTCAATTATCCTCCACGCGTGAAGAAGAGTTATAATTTAGAACAGACACCAATGACCGGCTACTGAATAGGGGGTCAGTGAAGACGTTATATCACTGACTGGTCACCTATAATAGCCCATCTGTGATCAGGGGCGGAGCCTTCTGGTGACCAAACCGGGCCATGGTGCGTCCTTTTCTCTGGATTTCCTTTGAGGATTTGGTGTAGATTTGGTCCAATAACAAAAGATAGCCCACTGAGCAAGCTATTGGCCCATCCTTGGCCCGTTCTTGATTTTGTTTCACACTCCACCACTGTCTGTGATGCTATATCATCAGCTGGAGGTGGATGGTGCCCTTATCACTGATCGGTCAAATTTAGACCGGTCAGTGATAACTGCCTACATTAGCTCTCAGAGACTCATCACTGGCCCCACTTTCCTAGCATGTCTGTGATGAGCTTCATCTCTGACCGGTGGCCACGGGTAGGTCAGTGATGAGGGGTGAGTTCTATTCGCGCATGTGATAGTGCGGGTTGAGTAAGTTAACTACCGAGGAGTATAGTTGATTGGTTTTTTAACCCGAAGTATAACAGAACATGCGAACTACCCCGACTGAATTTGCTAACTTTCCGGCGATGCACAAGCTAACTGCCGGGACTGTAATTTTGCAAAGTAAACTCCCATATTTTTTTCCAGTCCGAACTGATACGACCATCGAGGTTAACTGCTACGGTCGCCGAGGATAACTGCCACCGTAGATCAAACATTTTTTGCTGCTCCTTTTTGTGAATTGGAACTGCTACGGTCAGCGAGGTTAGCTGCTATGGTTGTGTGAGGTTAACTAGCATTTTAACGTAATTTCTTATATTTTGAACTTTATTTTTTAATTAAATTGTCCACATGGTTAACTGTCAATGCATCCGAAGCTAATTGTCGATGTGTCCGAGAGTTAACTGCATCAGTTTTTTTTAAATTCAGCGAGTGAACTGCTACTATTTTCAGAGTTAACTGCCATAAAAAATATGCTACTGCCTCAGCAGGCAATTAGAATCAGGTCCTTTTGGCATTTACACAATAATCCACAATAGAAAAATAAAAATGCAATCAAGTCATTAGGACAACGCCGGGCACCGGCGAGCCAACTTCGGCTAGATCTGGAGGTTAGCCGAAGCAGTGGCGGTGCTCGCCAGTCAAATCCGGTGGGTAGCCAGTGTGGGGGAATGCCATTGGGTAGGGGAGCCCTGTTCCACCTACCGCCACCGTGTCGGCTGGTAGCAATCGCTAGCAATGGGAGCGATGGGGCCAGGAGGTGCACAGGGAAGCCGACCCACCGAGAGATTTTTTGCGGAGGTGGTGGTGCATAATGAAGGTGATGCCAGCGGCTGGCCTCTACCGAGAGGCGTCCCCGCGATGACGAGGTGCAATGCCGCAAATCCATGGTGCGAGGGGAAGTGGATCCACGACAGGGGCTAGAGGCGGGTGGATACCGACGGCGCCGGATGATGCGGCGCAGCAGGGTGTGACCAGAGTGGCCTAACAGGCGGCGGCGGCCCACTGGGCGTGGCGGCGTAGAAGCCGGTGCGGTCAGGTGAGGTGCATGGTGGAGATGGCGTGGCCATGCGGTGAGGTGGGGAGGATGCGGTGGCTCAGAACCTGGTGGGGTCGGGAGGGGTGTACGGTGGCGCGATGCGGGGTGGGGCACGGCTGGACGGTGCGGGGTGGGGTGCGGCCGGGAGGCGCTCGGTGAAGGGGAATGCGACAGAAAATAAAAAAAATTCGTACAACGAGCACGCCCAGGATCACTATGGAGATAGCATACAAGGTTTGATCTTAACATTACCAACTCGTAGCGTAGCGGAAGTAGAGTCGATGTAAATTGTCGGTGCAGATCCCCGCAGCAAGGATTTACAACCTCTCAACCACGAGGATGTACTCCCTCGTCGGACAGTCCCCCGGACGATGTCGCGGACAGCCCTTCGGGAGGACCCTCGAAGCTCGAACGGTAACCCGGACAGCCCTTCGGGAGGACCCTCGAACAGCCCCTCGGGCAAAAGATCGAACCTACGACCTCTCTACGGGGTTGCACACATACGGTTTCAGCTATCCGGCAGGGCTTCGCCGTCCAGAACTAGTTCCCACCAGAACCTAGACAGCCTTTTGGCTCTACGAAACTATTTCGCTGAGAGGGAGAGAGAAAGCTAGATCATGCATGGCATTTGCATGTTGAGAAAGAGTGAGTGTGGAGAGTGCATCTCCACCTCTATTTATAGGAAAACCCAAGGGGTAGGGTGGCACTTGAAATACCCCAAAAACCCATCATATGGAATTTCCAAAGGGGCATAAAGGGAAGGCTAAAGGAGCTCCATGGAGGAGCTCCCTTGTGACCGGCCACCTCAAGTGGGCGCCCCCATGGGGGCCTCTCATCCATCCATGTCATCCCCAAGATATTTTGGGACAAAGCCCTAAAAGCTGGCTTTCCATAAAGTAACCAAAAAGTGATTTTACTATTCACGATACCATTTTTCTGTGACCGTTAAATCCGAAAATATTTCTGTGGGTCTTAGAATAATTCTAGTACCCACCAAAACAATTATGGACGCATTTCGAAACATTTTCAGATCAATGATTTCATCAGTGAAAAGCAACCACAGCGGTTTCGGCAGCTCCGGAACACTTCCGGGTTTTTTCTTCGGAAAAATCCCAGAAGTTACCAGAACAATTCTGGCACCCTCTAAGAATTTCCAGGCGTGTGCCGAAACCATTTTTACTTAATGGTATACTCCGAAACAACTTTTTGGTTTTACCGAAACTATTCCAGTGTTCTCTCTACGGAACTCTTCCGTTGTCTCCGAAACTTTTTCGGTGAATTTCTCTCAGAATCCCTGTCTAGAATTCAATAGATAGATGACCCTGAAGCATGTGACCCTATAGGTTTGGTGAACTATAGACATGACTGTAACACCTTACAATCAATGATCAACATCGGAGCCGTGGACACCCATATTGACCCCTACACCCACACGAATAAATATTCGAGTGAACCTCCAGTTGCCGTGTGCTATTCCTGTTGCTTCGCGATATGTTACAAAACCCGAGTAGAGATTTATCTGCATCCCCGTGGATCAACAACTTGTCCACTATGCCAGTTACCTCGTTACCGGTTTTGTTCTCTTTTCTCATTTCCGCATTCCGGCATCCCTGTGATCAAATCACATTGTGTCTGGCCAGACGATGATCGATACCGTAACACCGAGAGGGCCCGAGAGTATCTCTCCATCGTCGGAGTAGCAAATCCCAATCTTGAGCTATCTCATTCCTTGTCATACTTTTCCATGAACCCGTAAGCCGCATAATAGCCACCCAGTTACAGATGACGTTTAACAAACCCCAAAGTTCACGAAGCAAGTACGATGGAACTCGATACTCTCATGGTCAAAGGAATTATGCAAACATTAACTTTCTCTGTGTTATTAACCATTAACTTGTGACGAATGTATCTCATAACATAACATCAATTCGGGTCGATTCAACACAAGTGTTCTACCAACATTGTGCCCACAAAATTGCTGGCATAGCCATGCCCATGATCAGGAAAACAGGATCATCATGCAATACTTGAGCTAGTCTTAGAGGCATGACTAGGAATACTTTTTACCGTTTATTGTACCACACGTGCACATGAGTTTCCCTCCGAGCCTCGTGGATATTGTAGACTCGAGAATCATTGCAGTCATGCACATACAAGATTAGAAATGCTTTTGCGCTCCCACTAAGTGATCTTGCTACGAAGTCTCAAGTCACCCGCCTCACACTTCTCTAATCGTTCGTACCCATGTATCCATGTGATACCCCGAAGAGATAAGTGCCGTGACGGTGCTACACTGAGAAGAACACTAACTACTTGATATTTTTAAGTGAGAGATCACCCTAATAAAAAGCGACTACCGCGCAATGAAAAGGGTGCATCATAAGGGATAAACATCTCAGGCAATTCATAATAGCATGATATGGTATAGCCCTTTCTGACGGAGAAGCCTTTCATTTCTTCGTCTTCGGCATTCGCGTCGGTGTTCACCTTCGCGAAGATTTTCTCCACCTTGTCGATGCACCAGATAATATTGCTATCTCTATAGCTAATAAAATAAGTGCATTACTTAAGGTTGACACACAGGTCATTAAAGTGACAATCATATGGCTCCAGCCATCATGCCGAATCATGACACAAAGGTCATGTTAATAATTTACATCATATAGTCATCTCATACATAATCAAATTGAATATGAGCATTGCTATACCACATCTCATGCACATCCTGCAAAACCAAGTTAGACGCCTCTAATCGGTTTATGCAAAATTTTATTTTACGTGGCTTCTAAGGTTTTGACTTAAACCGCAGCTACCAACGTTTATCATCCAGTATGATTATTCAAGTCGCTAGATTAACTTTGCAGGGTGTATGAAACACGAGATAATAAAATCTCGAGCCCCATATTAAACTTCGTCATATGCATGACCCCCGTGCAGATCACATCTGCATTGCCTTTTTGTCTGCGAAATTTCATCTTTCTCTAACTATGGTGAAATTCAATGAACTGTTAGTACTTCATTGATCATTCAGGTTCGCGGATTGCCAGAACTTTGAAACTCCACCATACCGTTATTGAGATTAGAAATACGCAAATTCCAGGGAAGCAACAAGAACATCGGGTAATAGATTTCATCTCCTACCCGCATAAATAATTTTCAGCAATAGATCTCATCTACTACAAAATTATATTATGCAATACCCATACAACTCTATGTATTCTAGATTGTAACCTACATCTACGCATAGCACAGCTCTTGATGCCACTGAAGGGGAACGCAACAAAAAACAAAAAAATTCGGTACAACGAGCACGCCCAGGATCACTATGGAGATAGCATACAAAGTTTGATCTAATCATTACCGACTCGTAGCGCAGCGGAAGTAGAGTCGATGTAGATCGTCGATGCAAATCTCCGCAGCTAGAATTTACAACCTCCCAACCGCGAGGATGTACTCCCTCGTCGGACAGCCCTTCGGGAGGCGGTCAGACAGTCCCCCGGACGATGTTGCGGGCAGCCCTTCGGGAGGACCCTCGAAGCTCGAACGGTAACTCGAACAGCCCTTCGGGAGGACCCTCGAAGAGCCCGTCGGGCAAAAGATCAAACCTACGACCTCTCTATGGGGTTGCACACATACGGTGTCAGCTATCCGGCAGGGCTTCACCGTCCAGAACTAGTTCCCACCGGAACCCAGACAACCTTTCGGCTCTACGAAACTATTTTGCTGGGAGGGAGAGAGAAAGCCAGATCATGCATGGCAAGTGTATGTTGAGAAAGAGTGAGTGTGGAGAGTGCATCTCCACCTCTATTTATAGGAAAACCCAAGGGGTAGGGTGGCACTTGAAATACCCAAAAAAACCCATCATATGGAATTTCCAAAGGTGCATAAAGGGAAGGCTAAAGGAGCTCCATGGAGGAGCTCCCATGTGGCCGGCCACCTCAAGTGGGACCCCTCATGGGGGGCTCTCATCCATCCATGTCATCCCCAAGATATTTTGGGACAAAGCCCTAAAAGGTTGTTTTCCATAAAGTAACCATAAAGTTATTTTACTATTCATGAAACCATTTTTCCGTGACCGTTAAATCCGAAAATATTTCTGTGGGTTTTAGAATAATTCTAGTACCCACTAAAAGAATTCTGGATGCTTTCCGAAACATTTTTAGATCAATGATTTCATCAGCGAAAAGCAACCACAGCGGTTCCGGCAGCTCCGGAACACTTCCGGTTTCTTTCTCCGGAAAAATCCCAGAAGTTCCCAGAATAATTCTGGCACCCTCTAAGAATTTCCAAGCGTGTGCCGAAACCATTTTGACTTAATGGTATATTCCAAAAACAACTTTTCGGTTTACCGAAACTATTCCAGTGTTCTCTCTCTGGAACTCTTCCGTTGTCTCCGAAACTTTTTCGGTGAATTTCTCTCAGACTCCCTGTCTAGAATTCAGCAGATAGATGACCCTTAAGCGTGTGACCCTATAGGTTCAGTGAAGTATAGACATGACCGGAACACCTTCTGATCAATGATCAACATCGGTGCTGTGGACACCCATATTGACCCCTATACCCACACGAATAAATACTCGAGTGAACCTCCAGTTGCCGTATGCTATTCCTGTTGCTTCACGATATGTTACAAAACCCGAGGTGAGATTTATCTGCATCCCCGTGGATCAACAACTTGTCCACTATGCCAGTTACCTCGTTACCAGTTTTGTTCTCTTTTCTCGTTTTCGCGTTCCGGCATCCCTGTGATCAAATCACATTGTGTCTGGCCAGACGATGATGGATACCGTAATACCGAGAGGGCCCGAGAATATCTCTCCATCATCGGAGTAGCAAATCCCAATCTTGAGCTATCTCATTCCTTGTCATACTTTTCCATGAACCCGTAAGCCGCCGTAATAGCCACCCAGTTACAGATGACGTTTAACAAACCCTAATGTTCATGAAGCAAGTACAAAGGAACTTGATACTCTCTTGGTCAAAGGAATTATGCAAACATTAACTTTCTCAGTGTTATTAACCATTAACTTGTGATGAATGTATCTCATAGCATAACATCAATTCGGGTCGATTCAAAACAAGTGTTCTACCAACATTGTGCCCTCAAAATTGCTGGCATAGCCATGCCCATGATCAGTAAAACAGGATCATCATGCAATATTTGAACTAGTCTTAGAGGCATGACTAGGAATACTTTTTACCATTTATTGTACCACACATGCACATGATGGATATTGTAGACTCGAGAATCATTGCAGTTATACCATGGGACATAAACATTCATTACGAACCTGGAGATACAAAATAACTGTTATTACTGCCTCTAGGGCATATCTCCTACACTCGGCGTGGCAGCGCAGTAAGCGAGAGAATGTCTGGGATCGGGGTGAGGTAGTTGGGCTGGGGAGGGAGAGAAGGTCGTGGGCACGTGGGGCTTTTTCTATTGGGTAGGTGGGCACGATGGGTTTTTCTTATTTTTCTGGTTCGAGTGGGTTGGATCAGGAGGGAGTATTCTGCAACCCTTCTGCAACTCTTAAGGGGGGTTGCAGAATAGCCTCAACCTTTATATATACTAGCAAACATGCTCGTGCGTTGCAACGGGAGAGAAAAAAATCACGGCCCTAGTTCAATGGCTAAGAACCCTAGCAAAAGAGCCGGTGCATTTTTTTTAGATAAAAAAAGCCCATATGTTGCAATGAATACAAAATAAATAAATATGTGCTTAGAAATCTGAAAAACAATTTACCACTGAGACAACTTTTTTTTTGCGGGAAATCACTGAGACAACTTTACAAGTACCAAAACAATATTGAAAGTACACAAAATACCAAGGGTCGTTCTTGAAAAAATAAATCAATCTCAGATAGAAAAAATGCCCATACCTGTCCCCTAGTTAGATATGAATCGCAGCGAATTGTTCCCAATTGTAATAGCTTCAAATTTTAAGACCCTAGCCATACAATTAGAAAAACAGAAATAAAAAAAATGAAATTCCTACACACAGTTGACTAGTTGAGATTTCAGATTTGAGAGAGATCGGCAATTACCAAGTGCTGAGATGAGAGTTGAGACGTACCTCAAATTTCCAACAATCCCTGAGTGGGGCGAGGGTAGAGGTGACCGGCTAGCGATGCTTGAACAATGGCGACTGGGCAGACCGGCGGCTGGCCGAGCGACGGAGAAGGGCCGAGAGCAGCGGCGCTGTGAGGGTTGAGGCGCAGAAGCCGAGCGGACGAGCAACAGAACAGGCGCACGTACAGGTATACAGCCGTATTGGGGATCGATAGCTTTTTTTTTCAACACGCGCACGTACTGACGTACATGACCAGGGATCGATTAATCTATAGCTGGGCTGGCCGGTGTCCAGGTCCAAAAATTACCGGTGTCCAGCCCAAAAACTTGGACTATGTATAAGGTAAGCACGTATTTTACCCGGTGCCAGTGACACCGGATGAGATAACGTAGCTCCGCCCCTGGTTCCCGTCCTTTGTGCCGGGACCTATATGCGGCTCACAAAGCCATGCATTGGCGATGGTGCTTCCCATGCCCGTGGTTTTGTGTCCGGCGGCTCATCTTGGCTCCGGCGAGGTTGGAGATCGACGAGGCATGACGAAGAAGGATGAACAGTGACCCAAGGACCTGAGTGTAATTTCTTTGATGTTTGGGGTGCTCTCTGTCTGCTTTGGATGGACAGCTGTTTCGGTTGTATCCATTGCGTTCGTATTTGTGTCTGTATGATGTATGCTGGTATATGAATGAATACAGGTACTTTTCTAAAAAAAAGAATAAATTATCCTGCAGGAAAAAGAATTATTGTTATATGCTTCAAGACTACTAACAGCTCACTAAAATAGCTCTGCTCTTTCCTAGTTTCCGGAATCTGCTTTTATTGCCGCAAAGAATGCCTGTCGATGGGTTCCCTCTATAGACTATAGCTGCTCCACTTCTTTGCCAGAATAACATCAAACAATGTCAAAACCTTGAAACGCGCAGCTCAAAAACACGTCTCAGATAAAGTTTTCCGACTTGATGCTTATGACGAGAACATCGGCGTATCGATGCGAAAAATAATTTGATTAACCAAGTTGCACAGCAGACAATAAGAGCTGTTCTACCAGCCAAAGATAGCACTTCTATATAAATTCCTTTTAGCTAGGCAAGATTTCTGAATAATTTACTTTACGCGCTACTGTGTGCATGCAAGATCATGTTGTAAACTCACATGCTTTTAGCAACATGGCAAGCCAATACATAATTCCTATATCAACGATTTTTGTGATGATTATTTGACAGTTGAACCTTACTCTATGTTGGGAAGCAAAAAATACAGCGGAAGCACTTTTATGTTTTATCCTAAGTAACATTGTTATAAAATCTTCTGTGCTTAAAATCCATAAAATAGAGATACAAAAAAACCATGGGCAGAGAAATTCCGGCGTGATAAGAACCAGTGGCAAGACAAAAGGTTGCATGACCCGAAGATGTAATTTAATCAGGACTCCTTTGTAAATTACTTTTGCATGTTGCTACAGGAGTCCATTTCAGTATTCTATATGAATTAGTTTGGATGAATAGCATGCAACTCAGAAGGCTAGGCATATAGTTGTGGGTACTTCTCTTACATTTTTCCATATTTGTTGCTACTTTTCCGTTCCATCACTAGTAGAAAATGGGCCTTTAGTCCCGGTTCCAGAGGGTCTTTAGTCCCGGTTCTGCAACCGGGACTGAAGGCCCACACTTTTAGTCTTGGTTGGGTTACAAACCGGGAGTAAAGGGGCTCCACGTGGCCGCTGTGGGGCGCCCAGGTAGGAGGACCTTTAGTCCCGGTTGGTGGCTCCAACCGGGACTAAAATGCTACCACGCGTCAGCATCTGCCAGGCGCTGGGGTTTTTGTTTTTTTTAAAGGAGGGGTTTAGGGGTTTGGAGGGTTTAGGGGTTTCATATTGTGTTAACTAGCTACTACATATAGAGAGAAGTGACCTCTTTTTCTCCGTTCTTGGTCGACGCTAGCTACTACATATAGAGAGAACTCGACGCTAGCTACTACATACAGAGAGAACTCGACGCTAGCTAGTAATCAATGAAGGAACCATTAATTACAGAACATCGTCATGCATGATCAATATATAGAGAGAAGTGACCTCTCTTTCTCCGTGCTTGTTGGTCGAACAACAAGTTTTCGTATATCTATTCGACGCTACTACATATAGTACACGTTGATGCATATATATATATATACACACACACACACACACACAATATAACATCTCTTACAATCCCTAACATCATCGACGACCAAGATCGCATTGCAATTCCCGATGGCATTCTCCGTCTTTAGGAATGACGTGGTCAACAAAGAATCCCGCCAATTCCTCTTGAATTGCATGTAGGCGATCAGTTGGTAGGAGTTCGTCCCACTTCTGCCAGATCTAATTTAAAGAAGGGGGGTCAATATATATATATGAATAAAATCAACACAATTGATGGTGATAAAATAAAATTGTGAATATTGTTTACGTACTTCAAATTGTTGTTTAGTGAAGCCCCTCTCAGTGGTCTTTTGGCGAATGAACTCGCAAACGTAGTATCCACAGAAATCATTTCCGGGTTGCTGCCACATGCACTTTACGAGAATAGAGTTCAATCAAAATGATAATCAACCATGATAATGGTATTGAAACTAGAATCAATGAGAGATGCACGGAACAAGCTAGTACTACTTACTCTGGGTTGTGTAAATCGTAGATCCGGTCTCCATTCACCCTTAACCCGCGTGATGAACTTTTTCCAAACCCTGCCCGGCAAAGAAAATGATTACTTGATATCAGGAAATGAACGAAAGTTGCCGATATAGTGCGACAATGGTTGAACTTACTTCTGGAGCATTTCAATCATGTCCGCATACTCTGTAGCCTCTTTATGTCTCGAGTCCAAGACAATTACTGCTCCCTCGTCAAGCTGAATGGCTGGCTGAATAAAGTGGAACCTGCGCACGCATAACTCATCAATTACACTTAACCTCGAGTAAGCGAAATAGAATATGCAGAAGACAGTAACAATCACTTGAAGTTGTAAGGAAAGAGTATTTCCCTTTTGCTTTGGTGTCGAAGGAAAGACATTAGCAAAGTTTTCTCAGTCTCCTCGGGGGTGTTCTCTACCGTCCATTCATTTATGGTATTTGGGTTAATGAACCCAATGTCATAGATTTGTCCTCTTTTGCATTCGAGGATCTTCATTCTGCATAATATAGTGAGGATAATTATATACATGCAATGAACTAGCTAAGCTAGAGACTTAATTATAGAAATAATACTTACAGACAATAGCAACTGACGATACTTTTGTCGAGGGCGGCTTGATTGTATAATTGAAAGAGTTCTTTAAATTCAACGTAGATCGTGTCGATTCCAATGAAGTCGTGCTCATCCTTAATTCCCACCAAGATACTGCCTGTCCCATCCTTGCAGGTTTCCAAGTACCATTTATGTAATCTTTGCATCATCGTTGGTAGATCTCGTTCCAGATCATCACTTTTGACGACACGCTTCCCGCGCTGATATTTAAAGGTGTCTACCTCAACAATTTCGAACTGTACATCATCGCCTAGGTAATCAGCAAGAGTGAAACCAGGAGCAACAGCCGCTACCCCCGGGGTATCGGTAAACACCTTGAGCGGGGGGCACGATTGCTTTTCCTGTTCGCCGAGCTGGGGAATTGTTTTCCCACTTGTTGCACCAGTACTGCTACTTTTCGACCGACTCATAACTTCGTCATGTGTCTTTCTAATACAGCGGTCATAGTGTGATAGCGGCAGAGGCGGAGGTGGTCGCGTAAGGGCATCCAGAGTGCGATTCGTCTTTACCAGATATATTTTCTCCTTTGGAGGTGGAACTTTCCATGCAAATTGGCGTTTGAAATCGGCATCCATGAACTCCTTGGTTTCCTCGTCTGTCAGCTCATATGGTAACTTGGCAGGAGTCTTGAGGCTTGGACCAAATTTGAATTTTTTCCCACCTCTTGTACTGCTAGCCGTCGGAGCAGCGGCGGCTCTCTTCTGCCATTGCTGAGGAGGCGGAGTTCGCTGACACGATGGAGGAGGCGGAGTCCGCTGACGAGGCGCAGGAGGCGGAGTCCGCTGACGCGGCGGAGGAGGCGGAGTCCGCTGACGCCACGGAGGAGGCGGTGGAGGATTCTGCTGAGGCGCCTCCTCCGCCGGAGTCGGCTGATGTGTGGAGACAGCTGAGGCGGCGGAGACAGCTGACTCACCGGAGATGAATGAGGCAGTGGAGATACAGCTGGACTGTGAGGAGTCTGCTGAGGGGCCTCCTCCAGCTGAGTCTGCTGAGGCGCCGTCCAGTTTGGAAGCATGATGTTTTCCTTTCTCCATAGACATGTAGTCCTGAAGGCATTTTCCAGATGAATCTCCCCTTCACCTGTAGGATACTCAAGCTCCAGCCCCTCAAATCCGTTCATTACTTCATCCACCCCAACAAAAGCAAAGCCATCTGGAATCGGAGCGAAATGGAAAGTTGCATCAGGTCGAGGAGGTAAGACATACCCGACCGCCACCTTCAAGGTTAGGTTATGGCATTTCATCATTAGCTCACAATGTTCCCTCTCCGTGATAGCATCCACGGGGTAGCGAGGAGCCGTGATATCAGGCTGAACGAGCTCTGTGGAAGCCACGCTACTTTTCCGCTGAGATGGTGGGGTAGCTTCGTGGGCAGTATCGAATGAAGGATCTTTGTGCCATTGAGATGGTTGGCCGGTAGCTCGCTGGCTCTGAAGTTCCTCTAGTTTCGGTAATCTTTGTTCCATCGCCTTCATTTGGTCTGCTTCATCTTTCTTCTTTCTCCTTCGGCTTCTGTAAGTGTCTCTGCTCTCGGCAAACCCATGGATCCATGGAAGGGAGTCTGATGTGCCTCGTGTTCGTCTGGGGTGTTCAGGATTTCCGAGGGCCTTTGACAGCTCGTCCTTCTCTCTGTCGGGAATGAACCTCCCTTCCTGCGCTGCCTTGATTGCTTCCTGAAGCTTTTTGACGGGTGTTTCAAGTTGAGCTTTCATCCAAACACACTTCCCTGTTTTTGGGTCCAAAGTTCCCCCAACCCCGAAGAACCAAGTCCTTGCCCGATCGGGCCAGTGCAATATCGCTGGTTGGACCCCTTTATCAAGCAGGTCATTCTCAGCTTTGTCCCATGTAGGCCGGGCTTTGCTGTAGCCACCTGACCCAGTAACATGGTGATACTTCTTCTTTGCAGCATTTAGCTTATTTGTCGCTAACCTTTTCTTACCTTTCTCCGATTTCTTGTACGCCACAAATGCGGGCCAGTGATCTTTGATCTTCGCATATTGACCGGTGAATTCTGGAGTCTTGCCTTTCTTGAAAAACTGTCCATTCAATCTTTTCTTCCAGTTCTTGAATAGTTTTGCCATCTTCTTAAGAGCAAACGACTTGACTCATTGCTGTGTAACTGGGTTATTTGGATCCTCCTCTGGCGATAGGCTGAAATTTGTCATCAGTGAGTTCCAAAGCTCATATTTCAGTCTATCATCGACATAAGAAACTTCAGGGTCCTTCTTCTTATTCCATTCTTGGATGCTGATCGGGACGCTGTCCCTAACAATAACTCCACACTGATGTACAAATGTGTCTTTGTTCCGCTTGGGTTGAATCGGTTGTCCATCTGGAGCGACTACTTCGACCGTGAACCTTTTATCCTGGGCCAACCTTTTCTTCGGGCCTCATCCCCTGACAGAAATTTGGCTCGATCTAGAGGGCTAAAGAAGAAATAGGCGTTAATATATGTACAATACAAACAATTAGTGCATCTAGTCAGCAGAGGCTTAATTAATATATATATATATACCTCGCCGGACTTTGCAACAGTTAAGTCTCCGGAGCCGTCATGATCACCAGAGACGTCATGATCTCCTCCCTCCTCCATTCGATCACCAGAGCCATCATGATCTCCTCCCTCCTCCATTCGATAACCGGAGCTATCATCCTCTCTTTCCTCACAACCGATGTCGTTGAGAAACGACAAGGTGATATCACCTCCGTCGCGGATTATATCCCCCAACAACTCTTCTGTTTCTATATCTCTGGTGTCCATAGTTTCTGAAAATATTACAACATGGCAATATACAACCATCAGAGATGGATTAGTGGCAAACATAGACCTAATCACAACAAGGAATCATATGCATATGAGCAATGGACTAGTGGCAAACATCATGCAAAGTTGACAAGTTTTATAACAGTCAGTTTCAGACGATCGTCGAGAACTCCACCCCGTCATGTCTGATGAGTCGTCCTATCTTTCGAGAGAGGATACTTTGCGGACCGCCTCTCTCATGGTCGTTGAGGATACTTGCGGACCACCCCCCCCCCCCTCATGTCGAAGTTATCAGGGATATGTTGAATTCCCGAGAGAGTTAGGGGTGTTCCACACGATATAAGTGAAGGGGGATAATATCCGGGAATGTTTTCTCGAAGTCTGCATTTTCGGACAGATGAAATGGCTAAGTCTAAGAATTCCTGGAATTCTGCTTAGTCTGAGAATTCCTCAGCTTCAAACATCACTTAGCTGTTTTCCAAAGGCTACAACTATTGTTCTGTACATCCTATGGGTTAGTACCTTATTTCAATATTGATCACTCTCCTGTGATCTACAAGATAGTATCAATTGCATCTCTACTAGAGTCCATTAGCTTGCTCAATTTTTTTTTTGAAAACTGCCACTTGATATTAATTCCAGAAACTTTTATAATTTACAAACTTTGTTGGATGATCGCCATTGATCTATAGTTCTAATGGAGACACTTCATATAAGTGTTTTACTCTACATATGAACATTTTCTATATACATCAATCCATCCATCCATACATACATACATACATGGACAAAAAAATCTATGAACAAAAAAAAATTCATCATATCAACATTTTCTATATACATCCATCCATCCATACATACATACATACATGGACAAAAAAATTCTGTGAACAAAAAAAAAATTCATCATATGAACATTTTCTATATACATCCATCCATCCATACATACATACATGGACAAAAAAATTCATCATATGACATTTTCTATATACATCTATGAACAAAACTTCTATGAGCAAGGGCGGCGATGGCGGCGGTGGCTAAGCAGAGCAGGGGCGGCGGCGGCGGCAGCGCAGGGGAAGGGGCCGGGGAGCTCACTGGGGGTTGGCGTCGAGGCAGGGAGCGGCGGCCGACGTCGGGGGCAAGGGACGGCGTCTGGGGGCGAGGGATGACGACGAGGAGCGGCGGAGCAGCCTGGCGGCGTCGTGCGTTCGGCATCGGGGGAGGGAATGGGAGAGATTTGTAGAAAACTGCTAATTGCTTCTTATATACCGCAACCTTTAGTCCCGGTTGGTGGCTCCAACCAGGACGAAAGGTCCCCCTTTCGTCCCGGTTGGAGCCACCAACCAGGACTAAAGGTCAATTTCAGCAGCCCAAAGGGCGGGAAGCACAGACCTTTAGTCCCAATTGGTGGCTCAAACCGGGACGAAAGGGGGTCCTTTAGTCTCGGTTCAAGCCATCAACCGGGACAAAAGGGCTGGTGCTGCCGCAGCCAAAAGTTTAGACCCACCACGCTAGTTGAGAGGTGCCCACACCGGTTTATAATCCGCGCTGCGACTGAGCTGTCGAGCTCCTCTCTATTGCAGGCAGTACATGCCTAACCTTTGTCACCGCCATGTTGGGCCTGCTGGGCCCGCGGGCCTGCATCCTGGCCCATGTACAGATGCGTTTCTAGTCGTATGCAGGCCGTGGTGACCTAGTAGGCGGCATTTTTTTTATTTTTTATGTTATTTTAGTTCGCTATTAAAGTTTTTAACAAAAAATACTTTATGAATATTCTTTTTGCTATTAAGGTTTTTAACAAAAAATACTTTGATAATTTTAGTTGCATAAATTTTATGTAATTTTAAGTTAATATTATTTTGATAATAACTAGAGGTTTACAAAAGCTTTTTAGTTGATTCTTTTTGCTATGGAAGATAACTATAGTTTTGTTTTAGTTGATCATAACAAAATATTTTAATTGATTCTTTTTAGTTCATTCCTTTTTCTATTAGAGTTTTATAAAATCTTTTTAATTCATTCTTTTTGCTATTAGTTCATTCTTTGAGCTAAATAATCCTGAAATTTAAAAGCACTACAAATGAACTCTGAAAAGGTTGAAACTTGGCACGGTGTCATAATTTCACCCACATAGCATGTGCTAAAAAGTTGAGAGGGTTACGGGAAAAACTGGATGCACTTCGTGTACAAACTGGACAATCTCTTTCGAAGTATTAGGGTTTCGGACGAAAACTCATCTACTACAAAGGGATTTCATTTTTTTTAACTTATTTTAACTCCAGACTTTTTTTTTGTTCAAAATGCACCATTCAAAGCCACATCATCAATTTTCAACCCTTTTGTGACTTCATTTGCTATATTTCATGCATTTAATGATTTATATTGAGCTAAATGACCCTGAAATTGACAAGCACTACAAATGAACTCTGAAAAGGCTGAAACTTGGCATGGTATCATAATTTCACCCACATAGCATGTGCCAAAAAGTTGAGAGGGTTACGGGAAAAACTGGATGCACTTCGTGTACAAACTGGACAATCTCTTTCGAAGTATCAGGGTTTCGGATGAGAACTCATCTATTACAAAGGGATTTCATTTTTTGACATGTAACTGGAGTGATATTCTAGATCAAAGCCATCATCAGAATAGTTGTGAGGCATAACTATGGCTTTCAACCCAGAATCAAAGGTGCAAAATATTTGGTTATCTTCACTTTTTCTTCGCGTGTGTCCCTTGCTTATTGCGCCGTAACCATGGATAATCTTCGTCATTTAACAGGATGCTTGGGTTAGCCTTCACTTTGAAGGGAGGAATTTCTTGAAACTTTTCATAATCTTCAGACATGTCTGTCTTGTCCTCCACTCCCACAGTGTTTCTTTTCCCTGAAAGAACTATGTGGCTCTTTGGCTCATCGTATGATGTATTCGCTTCCTTATCTTTTCTTTTTCTCGGTTTGGTAGACATGTCCTTCACATAGAAAATCTGCGCCACATCATTTGCTAGGATGAATGGTTCATCTGTGTACCCAAGATTATTGAGATCCACTATTGTCATTCCGTACTGCGGGTCTACCTGTACCCCACCTCCTGACAGATTGACCCATTTGCACCAAAACAAAGGAACCTTAAAATCACGTCCATAGTCAAGTTCCCATATCTCCTCTATGTAACCATAATATGTGTCCTTTGCTCTATTGGTGTTTGCTGCATCAAAGCGGACACCACTGTTTTGGTTGGTGCTCTTTTTATCTTGGGCGATGGTGTAAAATGTATTTCCATTTATCTCGTACCCTTGGAAATGTAGGGTAACGCAGCAGAAAAGAAAAAATTTCCGACCTACGCACCAGCCCAGGACCACTATGGAGGCTGCATACAAGGTTTGATCATTTTCGTTACCGACTCGTAGCGCAACGGAAGTAGAGTCGATGACGATCCGCGGTGCAGATCCCCGCAGCTAGGATTTACAACCTCCCAACCGCGAGGATGTATACCCTCGTCTTCCCTTCGGACAGCCCTCCGGGAGGCGGTCGAACAGTCCCCCGGACGGTGTCACGGACAGCCCTTCGGGAGGACCTTCGAAACTCGAACGGTCACTCGGACAGCCCTTCGGGAGGACTCACAGAACTTGGACCGTCACTTGGACAGCCCTTCGGGAGGCACTCACGAACAGCCCCTCGGGCACTAAGATCGAAACTACGACCTCTCTACAGAGTTGCACACATACGGTGTCATCTATCCGGCAGGGCTTCGCCGTCCAGAACTAGTTCCCACCGGAACCCAGACAACCTTTCGGCTCTACGAAACTCTTTTCGTGGGAGGGAGAGAGAAGCCAGATCATTGCATGGCACTTGTATGTGAGAAGGGATGAGTGTGGAGGGCTGCCCCTCCACCTCTATTTATAGGATAGCCAAGGGGTAAAGATGTCATACAAAAAACCCCAAAGTACCCCCACTTTATGCCTTTTCACAAAAGAATAAAGATAAAAGGGGTGCCATGTGGAGCTCCAAGGAGCTCCACCATGCTTGGCCGGCCACACCCTTGGGGGACCCCCCAAGGGGGCTTCCTTAGTGCCTAAGGCATTCTAGAAGCCTTTTGGGAAATTCCCAAAAGGTGCTTTCCATAAAATTCCCAAAAAGCACTTTCACTATTCATGACGACATTTTTCAGCGTCCGTTCGAACTGAAAATATTTATGTGGGCTTAGAACATTTCCAGTACCCACTAAAATAATTTTCAATGCGTTCTGGAACAATTCCAGTTTAGTGATTTCATCTGCGAAAAGCATCTGAAGCGGTTCCGGCAGCCCCGGAACATTTCCGGTTTTTCTTCCAGAAAATTCCCAGAAGTTTCCAGAATGATTCTGGCATCCTCCAAGAATTATCAGGCATGTGCCGAAACCATTTTGACTCAATGGTATCCCCTGAAACAACTTTTCAGTTTCACCGGAACTCATCCGGTGACCTCTCTCTGCGGAACTTTTCCGCTGTCCGAAACTTTTCGGTGTCCGAAACTTTTTCGGTGATTTTCTCTCAGACTCCCTGTCTAGTATTCAGCAGATAGATGACCCTTAAGCGTGTGACCCTATAGGTTCGGTGAAGTATAGACATGACCTGGAACCCCTTCCGATCAATGATCAACATCGGAGCCGTGGACACCCATATTGACCCCTATACCCACACGAATGAATATTCGAGTGAACCTCCAGTTGCCGTGTGCTATTCCTGTTGCTTCACGATATGTTACAAATACCCGAGGTTAGACATGTTGGCATCCCCGTGGATCAACAACTTGTCCACTATGCCAGTTACCCCGTTATCGGTATTGTTCTCTTTTCTCGTTACCGTGTTCCGGCATCCCCGTGATCAAATCACAAAGTGTCTGGCTAGACGATGATGGATACCGTAACACCGAGAGGGCCCAGAGATATCTCTCCATCGTCGGAGGAGCAAATCCCAATCTTGAGCTATCAAGTTACTTGACATACTTTCCCATGAACCCGTAAGCCGCCGTAATAGCCATCCATTTACGGATGACGTTTAACAAACCCCAAAGTTCATGAATCAAGCATGAAGAAACTCGATACTCTCATGGTCTGAGGAATCATGCAAACATTAACCATCTCTGTGTTATTAACCATTAACTCATGACGAATGTATCTCATAGCATAACATCAATTCGGGTCGATTCAACACAAATGTCCTTCCTGACATTGTGCCCTCAAAGTTGCTGGCATAGACATGCCCATGATTGGAAAAACATAATCATCATGCAACACTTGAGCTAGTCTTAGAGGCACGACTAGGAATACATTTTACCGTTTATTATACCACACGTGCACATGGGTTTTCCCCAGAGCCTTTATGGATATATGGGCTCGGGAACCATAGCAGTTATAGCATGGAATATAAACTTAATTATGAACAGGGAGATAATTAATAACATTTATTATTTCCTCTAGGGCATATCTCCTACAGACTCCCACTTGCACTAGAGTCAATAATCTAGTTGATGCTAATGCACTTTACACCTGTGGCACACCGGTGTAAATATACTTCGCTTGTGGTATAGCCTGATGTCCAACGGATCTGACGACTTCAGCTCCGTGTGTATCTTTGCATATCCTCGCGTTTTCACGCCTTCACAAAATTCATATTTTGTGTGGACTTGGCTTGGTATGTATGTGAATCACAGGTCGAACCTGGATTCCTCAGACTGAGTTATGGAGCAACTACTTGCAGTAGTGTCCCATGATTCAACATCTTCTTTGTCGCTTTTAAAAGCGGCAACATACTTCGCCTCTGTTATAGAATTCGCCACAGTAACTTGTTTGGAACAATTTCCAACTACCGTGCCACCATATTGTGTGTTACACAAAACCCTCAATTTAAATCAAAAATCGCTTGGAGCATGGATGAAGACTGTATTGATGTAACCTTTTACAACAAACTCTTCATGATCTCCGCTTGCGAGAAAACATGTCATTGGTGCTACTATAGTACTCAATGACCCTTTTTCACTGTTGTCCCATGATCAGTACTTTTGATCACTTTGGTATCTATACTCGCAACAACTTTGGGAGTATTGGACATATCTGGTTTGTTTTTACATACCATGGAATACATGATTAATCCAAACACAAGAGTGTGTGAAATCTCCATCATGTATTTTGCTCATCAGTGTTTTGGGACACCGAGTCTTGCAAAAACTCTTTCCATGTGACTTCGGCAAGAATCACTCCTTGACGTTTTTAATGCTAAAAGGTTTTAGCATCTTGTCAATATCTATCTTTGCTCAGACCCATTAGGTAAATCTATCTCCATAGATCATCATGCCTAATATAAAGGCTATTTAGCCCAAGCACTTCATCGAAAAACTATTTTCAAATGAAGTCCTAATTCGTGTCAAGAAATTTATTTCCAATTAACAATGTGTCAAGCACACAACGTTTTTTAGAAATTTTATTATGCTCCCACTTACTTTCTTGAATCATAAGCATCTTCGTTACCCATTGATGAAGTCAAACCCCTTTGACCATTTCATCAAAACACAAAGATTCCAACTCCATTTTGCTCTCTTCTGTCCATTGCTGGAACTCTGAAGTTTGCATACTTACTAGCATCCTCTGGAATGACAAAATACCTTGGACTGTAACACATGCAAGTCCTTGGTTTTATTTCCATCAGATGGAAATCCTTTTGTCATCCTTTGTTTCATATCTCATGATTTGAAATATGTATTAATTGCTAGTTCAACCCGAACTGACTTTAAGCATCACTACGGTGAAACAACCTCATCGTAGTCAACTCCTTGAACTTGTATATTGCAACAAGTCGAGCTTTATGGATAAAACATTTTTACCCGTATCAGTTTTTAGTTCCATAAAATTCATTAGACTCTAAGTCTTCCGAAAGGTGTATCAAGGTTTTAATCTTGAAACATTTATATGGAGACTATCTCGGATTGTATTGGCATTTAGCCAATTCCGGAGTCAGGGCCCATCAACGCTTCCTTGTGTATCGTAGGTATACTGTTGTCTAACAACAATATCTCGTTTGCGCACCTGAGAGGTTTGCACGAGCCTTGCCTACGTGGTTCAGCTGCAAGTTCGACTGAAGTACATACATTTTATTGTAGAGACTTCCGTATCAGTCGCAGTAGGAAACTCCGGAATTACTTCCAAGGTCTCTTTCCTTTGACCTGATGACGAAGATACTGTTAATCTCGTCGAGTTGCACTATTCTCCCACTCACCTTTTTGAAAGAACCATTTTCTTCAAAAAGCATACCGTTCTTTGTGGCAAACCTATTTGCCTCGGTATAGTGAGGGAGGAATACCCAATTGCTTGGGATAACCTACAAAGTAGCACTTGTCTGATTTGGAATAGGTTTGTAACCTTTTACACAAGCCCCATATTCCAAATGTTTAAGAAAAGATATAACATGGTTGGGCGTACCATAACATGGCGTCATTTCAACAGACCTGATGGAGCTCTTTTCAGTGTAAAAGCCGTAGTCTCTAAAGCATCACTCTTTAAAAGGGATAATGGCAAATTTATATATGTCATCTTTGATCTTACCATGTCATAAATGGTTTGATTACATCTTCACGGACTTTCCACATGCAATGGTGTTCCGGGAGGTGCAAGTTATGAAACTACTTTCACAACTCATCAGACATGAGCTAAACTTGTAACTCAAATATTCCTTTCTGCAATCAAATTGTAGAAACATAATTTTCTTGTTACAATAACCATCTACTTCATTTTTGAAAACCTTTTGAATGAAATCAAAAGATCCAGACTTATGTCTCATCAAGTAAATATCCACATATCTACTTGAGTCATTTCTGAAGATAGATAAATCCACTACTAACAACATTTATCGGACTACACCCATCAAATGTATGATCACCAATAAGTTTGTTGTCCGTTCGTTATGGCCTCTGAACGGTATTTCAGTCACTTCACTTTTCGGAGGAAAGTTGCAAGTGTCAGATGATTCAAAATCAAAGGACTTAAAAAATCCATCATAATGGAATTTATCCATGCGGGTTTCTCCAATGTGACCAAATGTAGTGCCACACTTGTGTGGTATTCTCTTAGTCTTGTGACATTTAGCGTCAGTGTTATGGATGTATCATATTACTATCAATATTCATAACATACATCCCATCTGGATGGAAGCATGGCTCTAAATGTTATTCATAACATTGAACAACAATTGTTCTTTTATGAACAACCCTTTTGCAACAACATTGTGAAAGGGCCTGAGTGTAAAACTCTAAAATGAATTATGAAAGTAAATCCAGAGGTAATATATTAATATCATTATTCATAACATACATCTCATTCTCAATGAAAGTATGGCCCTTATGTTATTCATAACTTCGAACATAAAAAGTTCTCTTATGAACAACCTTCTTGCAAGATACCTTATGCAATGGGCTAGAGTTTAAAACTCTAAATGAATTATGAAAATAAATATAGACAGTAATACACCGATGGAAGGTATAGTAACATTTACTATGTTCCCTGTGTATACCTAAACCTCATTCCTGGCTAGTCTTTCAGGCCATAGTAGTTCTTACATCGAGTTGCAACAGAAAGCAATCGAGCGGGTATCTTTGTGATTAACTCACAATACCCAAGAATTAGTGATTAACAATTTAATCATAATTCCCAAGAACTATATCTTTGACTAGCCTTCTATACATCAAAAACTTGTATGACATTCATACATGAGCTGGATATTCCAGTCTTCTTTCTTTTTGCCTTTATACTTCTAACAGTTTAACTTTTAGTATTTCTCCTACTTCCAGAAGAAGCACCCAACTTAAGAGTGGCGTTAGCCCCGGACTTCCTAGGCGTGAAAGTTTCACTAACACCCTTCGGACACTTCCTTTCTCTTTAAGTTGTTGTTTTCTTCACCTTTCATCATATGACAGGCATTCTTCTGGATCCCTCTCTTATCAGTCTAATGCATAGTAAACTCCTTTACTAATAGTTTGCTAACAAACATTGCTTTGGATATCTCATATATTTTAGCCTTTGTCTGTCTCTGAAAATGATTTTCAGATTCCATGAATATCACATAACTATCCAAACTTTTGAAGTTCGGGTCTCATGGAAGTAAACATATTGCACTTGACTGAAAACGGAATTCTAGCTTTTGGGTCGAAGGACGTGAGTCACATGATCCATAGCATAAGCGAGAGAATACCGAAAGTATGCGATAGGATAAAGTCCTTCTCAGCACTTTTGAGGACAATCCTCACATTACGTTACCAACCGTAAAGTTTTAACCAGATATTTAACAGCTATTCAATATTAATAGGGAAGGTGGAAACGCGAGCCATTATTCTACAACTATTATGCATATAACACTTAGACAGTGTTCACAATTAATTGCACTGAGAATTAAACAAGATAATTCTACAGTGCGCTCCCACTCAAATCAATATCTCTCATAATTGATTGTGAGTGATTCAAGATCCGCATTTCAATTCAACGCCATTGATGGTAGCATCACTGATGACGAAAATCTCAATCGGTAGGCAAACTTGCCAATCACATCTCTATGTGACTCGTGTTCATCTTTCGATGCGTGTGTTCCGAGCTCATGACTTTCATGCCTGAACTTCAAGACAACCAAGTGATCTCGCTGCGAGGTCTCAACTCACCCGCCTCACACATCGCTAATCGTTCGTACCCATGGTAGCATGTGATACCCCGAAAAGTTAGGTGGCGTGACGGTGCTACACTTGGGAGAACACTAACTACTTGATATTTTTGTGAGAGATCACCCTAATAAAAGCGACTACCGCGCAATCAAGAAGGGTGCATCATAAGGGATAAACATCTCAGGCAATTCATAATAGCATGATATGGTATAGCCCTTTCTGACGGAGAAGTCTTGTATTTCTTCGTCTTCGGCATTCGCGTCGGTGTTCACCTTCGCGAAGATTGCCACCACCTTGTCGATGCACCAGATAATATTGCTATCTCTATAGCTGATAAAATAATGCATTACACAAGGTCGACTCGCAGGTCAGTTAAAGTGCAATCATATGGCTCCAGCCATCATGCCAAATCATGACACGCAGGTCATGTTTAATCAATTTACATCATATAGACATCTCATACATAATCAAATTATTATGAGTACTGCTATACCACATCATATGCACATGCAAACCCTCCTGCAAAACCAAGTTAGACGCCTCTAATCGGTTCATGCAAAAACTTGTTTTTCGTGGCTTCTAAGGTTTCGAAACAAACCGAAGCTACCAACGTCCATCATCAAGTATGATTATTCAAGTCGCTAGATTAACTTTCCAAGGTGTATGAAAACCGAGATAATAAAATCTCGAGCCCCATACTAAACTTCGTCATACGCATGACCCCCGTGCAGATCATATCTGCATTGCCCTTTCGTCTGCGAAATTTCATCTTTCTTTTTAACTACGGTGGAATTCAATGAACTGTTAGCACTTCGTTGATCAATCAGGATCGCGGATTGCCAGAACATTGAAACTCCACCATGTTGTTATCAAGATCAGAAATATGCAAATTCCAGGGAAGCAACAAGAACCTCGGGTAACAGATTTCATCTGCTACCAGCACAAATAATTTTTAGTAATAGAACTCATCTACTACCTAATTATATTGTGCAACACCCATACATCACTATGTATTCTAGATCGCAACCTGCATCTACGCATAGCACGGCTCTTGATGCCACTGTAGGATAACGCAGCAGAAAACAAAAAATTTCCGACCTACGCACCAGCCCAGGACCACTATGGAGGCTGCATACAAGGTTTGATCATTTTCGTTACCGACTCGTAGCGCAACGGAAGTAGAGTCGATGACGATCCGCGGTGCAGATCCCCGCAGCTAGGATTTACAACCTCCCAACCGCGAGGATGTATACCCTCGTCTTCCCTTCGGACAGCCCTCCGGGAGGCGGTCGAACAGTCCCCCGGACGGTGTCACGGACAGCCCTTCGGGAGGACCTTCGAAACTCGAACGGTCACTCGGACAGCCCTTCGGGAGGACTCACAGAACTTGGACCGTCACTTGGACAGCCCTTCGGGAGGCACTCACGAACAGCCCCTCGGGCACTAAGATCGAAACTACGACCTCTCTACAGAGTTGCACACATACGGTGTCATCTATTCGGCAGGGCTTCGCCGTCCAGAACTAGTTCCCACCGGAACCCAGACAGCCTTTCGGCTCTACGAAACTCTTTTCGTGGGAGGGAGAGAGAAGCCAGATCATTGCAATGGCATGTATATGTGAGAAAGAGTGAGTCTTTAGGCAGCCCCCTCCACCCCTATTTATAGGCCAAGCCCAAGGGTGGCTTCTCCAAGAAGCCAAGGGGAAAAATACCAAAGGACCCTCAAGGTGGCTTCTCCAAGAAGCCACCCAAAAAGCACTTTCACTATTCACGACGACATTTTTCAGCGTCCGTTCGAACTGAAAATATTTATGTGGGCTTAGAACATTTCCAGTACCCACTAAAATAATTTTCAACGCATTCTGGAACAATTCCAGATTAGTGATTTTCATCTGCGAAAAGCATCTGAAGTGGTTCCGGCAGCTCCGGAACATTTCCGGTTTTTCTTCCAGAAAATTCCCAAAAGTTTCCAGAATGATTCTGGCACCCTCCAAGAATTATCGGGCATGTGCCGAAACCAATTTGACTTTATGGTATCCTCTGAAACAACTTTTCAGTTTCACCGGAACTCATCCGGTGACCTCTCTCTGCGGAACTTTTTCGCTGTCCAAAACTTTTTCGGTGATTTTCTCTCAGACTCCCTGTCTAGTATTCAGTAGATAGATGACCCTTAAGCGTGTGACCCTATAGGTTCGGTGAAGTATAGACATGACCCGGAACCCCTTCCGATCAATGATCAACATCGGAGCCGTGGACACCCATATTGACCCCTATACCCACACGAATGAATATTCGAGTGAACCTCCAGTTGCCGTGTGCTATTCCTGTTGCTTCGCGATATGTTACAAATACCCGAGGTGAGACATGATGGCATTCCCGTGGATCAACAACTTGTCCACTATGCTAGTTACCTCGTTACCGGTATTGTTCTCTTTTCTCGTTACCGTGTTCCGGCATCCCCGTGATCAAATCACAAAGTGTCTGGCCAGACGATGATGGATACCGTAACACCGAGAGGGCCCAGAGATATCTCTCCATCGTCGGAGGAGCAAATCCCAATCTTGAGCTATCAAGTTACTTAACATACTTTCCCATGAACCCGTAAGCCGCCGTAATAGCCATCCAGTTACGGATGACGTTTAACAAACCCCAAAGTTCATGAATCAAGCATGAAGAAACTCGATACTCTCATGGTCTGAGAAATCATGCAAACGTTAACCATCTCTGTGTTATTAACCATTAACTTGTGACGAAAGAATCTCATAGCATAACATCAATCGGGTCGATTCAACACAAATGTTCTTCTAACACTGTGCCCTCAAAGTTGCTGGCATAGACATGCCCATGATCAGGAAAACAGAACCATCATGCAACACTTGAGCTAGTCTTAGAGGCCAGACTAGGAATACATTTTACCGTTTATTATCCCACACGTGCATATGAGTCTTCCTCCGAGCCTCGTTTTATTTGCAGACTCGAGAATCATTGCAGTTATAGCATGGAACATAAACCTAATTATGAACAGGGAGATAATCAATAACATTTATTATTGCCTCTAGGGCATATCTCCTACAGGAAAGTCAATACAGTCAAAGATGGTGTCCTGGCTAACGAGTACAGGTCAGCTCCAACACTGGTGTTATCCATGAAATGTGTTTGCAACCAACCGCTGAAAGTCCCGATGTGTTCACGTGTAATCCAGTCGTAAGACTGCTCCGGGTGTTTGGAGCGTAGAATATTCTTGTGTACATTGATATACGGGGCCACCAATGAAGAATTTTGTAGAACTGTGTGGTATGCTTGCGCCCAAGAATGCCCGTCCCTACATATTTTTGAATCCGCTCCTAGCGTGCCTTTTCCACTCAGTCTCCCCTCATACCACGATTGAGGGACACCAATCGGCTTAATGTCAGGAATAAAGTCAACAGAAACCAAATGACCTCCTCTGTTTGATGGCCCGTGGAGATGCTTCCTTCTGGCCTAGCACGGTTACGAACATATTTCTTTAAGACTCCCATGAACCTCTCAAAGGGGAACATATTGTGTAGAAATGCAGACCAAGAATGGCAATCTCGTCGACTAGGTGTACTAGGATGTGCGTCATAATATTAAAGAAGGATGGTGGGAACACCAACTCAAAACTAACAAGACATTGGACCAAATCATTCTGTAACATTGGTAGACTTTCTGGATCGATTACCTTCTGAGAAATTGCATTGAGGAATGCACATAGCTTCACAATGGCTAATCGAATATTTTCTGGTAGAAGCCCCCTCAATGCAATCGGAAGCAGTTGCGTCATAATCATGTGGCAGTCATGAGACTTTAGGTTCTGGAACTTTTTCTCTGCCATATTTATTATTCCCTTTATATTCGACGAGAAGCCAGACGGGACCTTGATACTGAGCAGGCATTCAAAGAAGATTTTCATCTCTGCTTTGGTAAGAGCGTAGCTGGCAGGACCTTGATACTGCTTTGGATGCATGCCGTCTTTTTCGTGCAAACGTTGCTGGTCCTCCCATGCCTCCGGTGTATCTTTTGTCTTCCCATACACGCCCAAGAAGCCTAGCAGGTTCACGCAAACATTCTTCGTCACGTGCATCATGTCGATTGCAGAGCAAACCTCTAGGTGTTTCCAATAGGGTAGGTCCCAAAATATAGATTTCTTCTTCCACATGGGTGCGTGTCCCTTAGCGTCATTCGGAACAGATTGTCCGCCAGGACACTTTCCAAAGATTACATGTAAATCCTTGACCATATCAAGTATATCAGCACCAGTACGGAGGATGGGCTTCTTCTGGTGATCTGCCTCACCTTTGAAATGCTTGCCTTTCTTTCTTAAGGCATGCTTGGTCGGAAGAAATCGACGATGTCCCAGGTACACATTCTTCTTGCATTTGTCCAAATATATACTTTCAGTCTCATCTAAACAGTGCGTGCATGTGTTGTATCCCTTGTTTGTCTGTCCTGAAAGGTTACTAAGAGCAGTTCAATCATTGATGGTTACAAACAGCAACGCTCATAGGTCAAATTCCTGTTGTTTGTGCTCATCCCACACACGTACACCTTCTATACTCCACAGCTACAAAAGTTCTTCAACTAATGGCCCTAGGTACACATCAATGTCGTTTCTGGTTTGCTTAGGGCCTTGGATGAGCACTGGCATCATAATGAATTTCCGCTTCATGCACAACCAAGGAGGAAGGTTATAAATACATAGATTCACGGGCCAGGTGCTATGATTGCTGCTTTGCTCCCCAAAAGGATTAATGCCATCTGCACTTAAACCAAACCATACGTTCCTTGCGTCATCTGCAAAGTCCCGCCACTTTCTCTCTATTTTTCTCCACTACGACCCATCAGCGGGTACTCTCAACTTCCCGTCTTTCTTACGGTCTTCTTTGTGCCATCGCAACAACTTGGCATGCTCTTTGTTTCTGAACAGACGTTTCAACCATGGTATTATAGGAGCATACCACATCACCTTGGTAGGAACCCTCTTCCTGGGGCGCTCGCCCTCAACATCCCCAGGTTCATCTCGTCTGATCTTATACTGCAATGCACCGCACACCGGGCATGTATTCAAATTCTCGTACTCCTCACCGCGGTAGAGGATGCATTCATTAGGGCATGCATGTATCTTCTGCCCCTCTAATCCTAGAGGGCAGAGAACCTTCTTTGCTCCGTACGTACTGTCAGGCAATTCGTTATCCTTTGGAAGCTTCTTCTTCATTATTTTCAGTAACTTCTCAAACCCCTTGTCAGATAAACCATTCTCTGCCTTCCATTTCAGCAATTCCAGTGTGGTACCAAGCTTTGTCTTGCCATCTTTGCAATTTGGGTACAACCGTTTTTTGTGATCCTCTAACATGCGATCGAACTTCAACTTCTCCTTTTCACTCTAGCATTCTCTCTGTGCATCGACAATGACCCGGCGAAGATCATCAATGGGCACATCGTCTGTTGCCTCTTCATCATCAGCTTCCCCCGTTGCAGTATCACCGTGTTCAGGGTACATAGGATGATAGTTGTCATCATTCTCTTCTTCTTCGTTGTCTTCCATCATAACCCCTCTTTCTCCGTGCTTGGTCCAAACATTATAGTATGGCATGAAACCCTTCTCAAGTAGGTGGACGCGAAGGGTTTTCGACGAAGAGTAAGACTTCATATTCCCACAGACAATACATGGACAATACATAAAACCATTCTGCTTGGTTGCCTCAGCCACTTCGAGAAAATTATGCAGGCCCTCAATGTAGTCGGAGGTGCATCGGTCACCGTACATCCATTGTCTGTTCATCTGCGTGCATTATATAATTAAGTATATCAAAAACCATTACAGAACATCATGAATAGAGAAGTGATGACCAAATCAATACAAGTTCATCATCATATTATAACCAAAGTACAGTAGTGGTCCAATGTTATTACTAAAAAAAATAAATACGTAAAGTTCATACATAGGTCTCATTATCAACTATGTAAAACATTTAAATGCAACAACAAGTGCGATCATAATCGCAACGAAGGTAACAATTGATCCAACAGCATAATGATACCAAGCCTCATTATCAATGGCATATTTTCTAATCTTTCTAATCTTCAAGCGCATTGCATCCATCTGCATCTTGTGATCATCAACGACATCGGCAACATGCAACTCCAATTTAATCTTCTCCTCTTCAATTCTTTTCAATTTTTCTTTCAAATAATTGTTTTATTTTTCAACTAAATTTAACCTCTCGACAAGAGGGTCGGTTGGAATTTCCGGTTCACATGCCTCCTAGATAAAAACATCTATGTCACGTTGGTCGGCATAATTCTCATAAACACTAAATGAAACAAATAGTTATAAAAGATAATATACCACATCCGAATCATAGACCGGACAAGAGCCGACGGGGGTGGATTTGAAAACCATGGCACTATATAATAACAAACAATAATAAAAGTAAGAAAAATATACAAGTAGCTATATAACTCATACAACAAGTAAGAATTTTTTTCTTTTAAAAAAAAGATAAGAACAAGAGCCTCACCACGGTAGTGCTGGCGACAAGATTGGCACGAGCGATCGACGGCGGTGAGGACGGGGACGGGGACAATGGTGCACCGCCAAACCTAGACAAATCTCGGGGAAAATGGAGCTTGGAGGTCGAGCTTGAAGAGGAGAAAGCTTAAGTGTGGCTCAGGCATTTCATCGAACACCTCATGTGCATAGGAGGTGAGTGCAGAGCAGCACACACCTCCCACACCGGTCGGCCAAAAAACAGAGGAGTGGGCGGGCAGGGAGAGCATATATATAGGCATCTCTTTAGTCCCGGTTCATGGCTAGAACCAAGACAGAAGACTGACCTTTATTCCCGGTTCCAGCCACCAACCGGGACTAAAGGGGCTGCGCCAGGAGAGAGGACATTTAGTCCCAGTTCGTGTCTGGAACCGGGACTAAAGGGGTCAGACGAATCGGGACTAGTGCCTGCCGAGACCCGGCCGGTGTCCTGGCCGCTCGAACCGGGACTGATGCACCCATTAGTCCCGGTTCGTAACTCGATCGGGTCTAAAGCTTTGATCTAGATAGGACCAAAGCCCTGTTTTCTACTAGTGCATTGTCCATCTGAAGTCTGAGGCAAAAGTAAGTTGATTCTTAAATCAAACGAAAATAGGACCAAATCTTGATTAATCCCTAATGCAGGCCCCAACCCCTTGAACAAAGCACACTCAAACCCAATCGAACGGAAAGAATTTGAGAGCCAGCAGCACAAACGGCATGCACGTACTGCCAACAGCAAGACCAATGACGCCACGCTGGACGCTAATGGTTTTAGACTAGCGATGACTGACAACATTAGAGATTCATCATCTTATAAGAGGAACGTGCTTTCCTGTAGGTTTGCCATAAATTTTAAATTGTCAAATAACTGGCGAGGAGGAGGTTGTAGATAGCTTGAAATTCATCCTAGGTTTGGCCGAACAGGGTCAATGGAGGAGTAAATTTATGACTGCCATGTTCCCCGCAAATAACGAACTCTCTGAAGCTATAACGAATCCAACAAACAGGAAAGACGCAAATCTCTTGAAAAGAACACTTTTCCTCAGTTGGATCATTGATACTTGGTGAAGCCATCCACATAACCTAATTCTGCCTGCAAAATTCACATAATACCACCCTTTTCGACTGACGACAGATCACCCAAACTTCTGTATCACACGCACCTTCAACAATCCCTATTTCACCACTGCAGCAGCCAACCCCCATCTCCTGTCACACCGACCGCTGCAGGTCAGAACCAAAGTAGCCTCCTCCTTTGTGACCGTTCTGACCAGCACTGCCGCTGCACTCCTCTATGCTTTCCCTCCCTCACTTATCTCGCTCTTCCACGGCCGGCGCACGGGACAGAACGGGAGGTGACCCCTCCTCCAAATCTAGATCGTGAGGGGTGTCGGGTACGAAGCGGCGGCGACGCGTGGGCGTATCGAGCGCTAGGACTAGAGGGGGCATGTCACCGTCACAAGCATGTGGAGGGTCGTGAGTCGGCGTAGTGCATCGCAGGATGGCTCGCCGCCGCCGCCGAAAAGCAAGATGCAATCTGCCGCCGCCATAAACTCAAGACAGGGGAGAGACCGGGAGAACCTATGAGCCACGTTTTGATTTGTCGGTGGGATGTTGAACTGTTTTTTCTAGTTACCAAACGTTATTTTTTGGACTGTGGGTTGATTTTCACAAATGTTAGGGGGTTTTGTGTAAAGTTCATGACCGACCAAGAAACTCACCTCCCTTTATCTATACTAGCAAACATGCCTGTGCATTACAACGGGAGAAAAAAAAATCACCTCTCATATACACACTCAACGACATCAGTAAATCCCTTTAAATCTTTCATGATGTCGTACGAGAAACAACAAGGTATGTGCTGTTACGTAAAAACATAAATGTGGGACGATTTTTGAAGTGTACTGAAGGTGTGTGTGGTTTACATAAAACTCGTATCAGCAGCTTAGTTTACTGTACATCATCGTACATGGGTTGGTTATTCTGCGCTGGACGAAATGAAGAGGATGATTATATGCCTGTTGTAACCTTTAGCATATGTTAGCTGGTAGGAATGAACATACCCTATGATGCTAATAATAGCTTTTGTGAGAGCTGGACGAAACGAAGAGGATGATTATATGCCAGTTGTAACCTTTAGCATATGTTAGCTGGTAGGAATGAAAATACCCTATGATGCCAATAATAGTTTTTGTGAGAGCTTCAGACTATCCAATCTAGTAAATTTAAATGGGTAGGAAACCTATACAATAGACATTTTCAAAATACCCATATAAAAAAAGTATCAATTAAGGATGCCTCCTAAACATAATTTTAGAAATAATTAGCATGCAAGATAATAACATATTTAAAATCTACACATTTTTCTGAGTGATTTTCATATGTAACATGTTACCTTTAGAGTTAAGATTTGGAAGATATGAATATTTTAAAAAGCAGTTGAATCTGTCCAAAACAGAGACAATAGTATGGAGCCTATCTGCTAAACCACGCTTGGGCGAGGCGGCTCTATCCTACGCCAGCCAAAATTCAAGGGGAAAAGTGATAAAAATAGGGGTGAAGTTGGGATCGAACCCGGGTCTTCGCTGTGGAAGACTAGCGCTCTAGCCACTGGGATAGCAGTGCGCTTAACAGTACTAAGGGGATTGATATATATGAACCATTGTGACAACCGGCGACTTAAGAAAAAATCAAAATGTTTTTTCCATTTATCGGTGGCATTGAATGTAATTTGTAGTAACTTCAGGGGCAATTTCACAACGGACGGCCAGAAGCACTCCGTCCTTTATTATTAGGTAGAGAGTATAGATAGAGATCTATACCTAATATTAAAGGAACGATTGTTTCACAACCTCCGGATCTGAATGTAATCAACAATATGAAACCACGAGTTACCGTAACCATGAATGAAGAGTTGAATAAGGCGTACACCCGTGAGGAGGTGAAAAAGGCCATGTTTAACATTGGCGATTAAAAAGCTCCAGGCCCAGATGGTTTACATGAAGTTTTTTATAAGAGCTTTTGGCATATCATAGGTGACGATTTGATTGATGAAGTGCTCATTGCTGTTAACTCGAGGAAGATCCCAGAAGGATGGAACAACAACACCATTGTTCTAATCCCGAAGGTTGAAAATCTAACAATTATAACTCAATTCCGGCTAATTAGTTTGTGCAATGTGGTATACAAGGTGATTTCCAAACTTCTGGCTAACCAGCTGAAATATATTTTGACGGAGATAATCTCACCAAACCAAAGTGCATTCATTCCAGGACATCTCATTACGGATAATTTTGTGGTTGCTTTTGAATCATATCATGCGATCAAGAAAGAAAATATGGGCAAATATGGTACATGTGTGGTGAAGCTTGACATGCACAAGGCGTATGATAGGGTGGAGTGGAATTTCTTAAAGCTCATGTAGGAGATATGCCCTAGAGGCAATAATAAATGTTATTATTTATCCCCATGTTCGTAATTAAGTTTATGTTCCATGCTATAACTGCTGTGGTTCCCGTGCCAATATATCCATAAAGACTCTGAGGAAAACCCATGTGCACGTGTGGAATAATAAACGGTGAAATGTATTCCTAGTCATGCCTCTAAGACTAGCTCAAGTGTTGCATGATGATTATGTTTTCCTGATCATGGGCATGTCTATGCCGGCAACTTTGAGGGCACAATGTTAGAGGAACATTTGTGTTGAATCGAGCCGAATTGATGTTATGCTATGAGATACATTCGTCACAAGTTAATGGTTAATAACATAGAGAAGTTAACGTTTGCATGATTCCTTAGACCATGAGATTATCGAGTTTCTTCAAGCTTACTTCATGAACTTTGGGGTTTGTTAAATGTCATCCGTAACTGGATGGCTATTACGGCGGCTTACGGGTTCATGAAAAAGTATGTCAAGGGACTTGATAGATCAAGATTGGGATTTACTCCTCCGATGATGGAGAGATATTCTCGGGCCCTCTCGGTGTTACGGTATCCATTATCGTCTGGCAATGTGATTTGATCATGGAGATGCCGGAACGCGGAAACGAGAAAAGAGAACAAAACCGGTAAAGAGGTAACTGGCATTATGGACAAGTCTTGATCCACGGGGATGCTAACAAATCTCACCTCGGGTTTTGTAACATATCGCGAAGTAAAAGGAATAGCACACAGCAACTGGAGGTTCACTCGAATATTCATTCATGTGGGTATAGGGGTCAATATGGGTGTCCACGGCTCCGATGTTCATCATTGATCATAAGGTGTTCCGGGTCATGTCTATACTTCACCGAACCTATAGGGTCACATGCTTAAGGGTCATCTATCTGCTGAATAGTTGACAGGGAGTCTGAGAGAAATTCACCGAAAAAGTTTCGGACACAACGGAAGAGTTCCGGAGAGAGAACACCGGAATAGTTTCAGTAAAACCGAAAAGCTGTTTCGGAGTATACCATTAAGTCAAAATGGTTTCGGCACATGCCTGGAAATTCTTGGAGGGTGCCAGAATTGCTCTGGGAACTTCTGGATTTTTCCAGAGAAACAAACCGGAAATGTTCCAGAGGTGCCGGAACCGCTTTGGTTGCTTTTCACTGATGAAAATTACTAATCCGAAATTGTTTTGGAGCGCGTCCAAAATTATTTTAGTGGGTACTGGAAATGTTCTAAAACCTACAAAAATATTTTCGGATTTAATGGTCGCGAAAAAATGTTTTCATGAATAGTGAAAAGCACTTTTTGGTTACTTTATGGAAAGCCACCGTTTTGGGCTTTGTCCCAAAATATCTAGGGATGACATGGATGGATGAGAGCCCCCATGGGGGCCCACAAGGTTGTGGACAGCCATGGGGTGGTTATCCATGGTGCTCCACTTGCCTCCCCATTTTGTCCTTTATGTGTGACATAAAGCATGGGCATTTTGGGTTTTTCATGTGCCACCCTACCCCTTGGGTTTTCCTATAAATAGAGGTGGAGAGGCACTCTCCACACTCACTCTTTCTCAACATACACATGCCATGCATGATCTGGCTTTCTCTCTCCCTCCCAGTGAAATAGTTTCGTAGAGCCGAAAGGCTGTCTGGATTCCGGTGGGAACTAGTTCTAGACGACGAAGCCCTGCCGGATAGATGACACCGTATGTGAGGAACCCCGTAGATAGGTCGTAGGTTCATCCTTTTTGCCCGAGGGGCTTTTCGAGTGTGCCTCCCGAAGGGCAGTTCGAGTGACCGTCCGGGTTTCTGAGGGCCTCCCGAAGGGCTGTCCGAGGATCCGTCCGGTGGGACTATCCGAGGGACTGTCCCGAGGTCTCCCGAAGGGCTGCCCGGAGATCCGCCCGGTGAGCTGATGAGGGAGTACATCCTCGCGGTTGGGAGGTTCTAAATCCTAACTGCGGGGATCTGCACCGACGATCAACATCGACTCTACTTCCGCTGCGCTACGAGTCGGTAAAGATCAGATCAAACCTTGTATGCATCTCCATAGTGATCCTGGGCGTGCTCGCTGTACCAGAATTTTTTTTTTCTGTCGCGTTCCCCTACAGTGGCATCATGAGCCGTGCTATGCATAGATGCAGGTTACGATCTAGAATACATAGAGATGTATGGGTATTGCATAATATAATTTTGTAGTAGATGAGATCTATTGCTGCAAATTATTTGTGCGGGTAGCAGATGAAATCTATTACCCGATGTTCTTGTTGCTTCCCCGAAATTTGCGTATTTCTGATCTTGATAACGGTACGGTGGAATTCCTCAAAGTTCTGGCAATCCGTGATCCTGATTGATCAACGAAGTGCTTCAGTTGTTTGGGTTCCACCATAGTTAAAAGAAAGATGAAATTTCGCAGACTAAAGGGCAATGCAGATATTATCTGCACGAGGGTCATGCGTATGACGAAGTTCAGTATGGGGCTCGAGATTTTATTATCTCGTGTTTCATACGCCCCACAAAGTTAATCTAGCGACTTGAATAATCATGCTTGATGATAAATGTTTGTAGCTGCGGTTTGGTTGAAACCTTAGAAGCCATGTAAAACAAAATTTTGCATAAACCGATTAGAGGCGTCTAACTTGGTTTTGCAGGATGACATGAGATGTGCATATAATGTGGTATAGCAGTGCTCATATTTAATTTGATTATGTATGAGATGACTATATAATGTAAATTAACATGACATGCCTGTCATGATTTGGCATGATGGCTAGAGCCATATGATTGTCACTTTAATGACCTGCGTGTCAACCTTATGTAATGCACTTATTTTATTAGCTATAGAGATAGCAATAGTATCTGGTGCATCGACAAGGTGGTGGCTGATGTCTACTACACAACTTATTCTTGTAGACTCGTGTTGGGCCTCCAAGCGCAGAGTTTTGTAGGACAGTAGCAAATTTCAATCAAGTGGATGACCTAAGGTTTATCAATCCGTGGGAGGCGTAGGATGAAGATGGTCTCCGGTGATGATTCCCCCTCCGGCAGGGTGCCGAAACAGGGCTCCAGATTAGTTTTCTTCGATACAGAGGCTTGCGGCGATAGAACAACTCATCTAGGTTAACTGTCGGAGGTTTCTGAATATATATGATTTTTTGGCGCTGCATTCACGCGAAAATGTGCCACAGGGGGTCCACAAGCTACCAGGGCGTGGCCACCCCCCTCGTCGCGCCCAGGTGGCTTGTGGGGCCCCTGTGCGTCTTCTGGTACTCCCCCGAAGCTTCCTATGTCTCTTTTCTTTCGGAAAAAATCGTCAAAAAGTTTTGTTGTATTTGGACTTCGTTTGATATAGATTTTCTCGAAAACCAAAAAACATGCAGAAAACAACAACTGGCACTAGGCACTAGGTCAATATGTTAGTCCATGAAAATCATATAAAAGTCATATAAAAGTGCACCAAAACCATATAAAATTATTGTAAACATGGCATGAATACTTCATAAATTATAGATGAGTTGGAGACGTATGAGCATCCCCCATCTTAATTCCTGCTCGTCCGAGGGTAGGTAAGTGATAAAAGAAATAATTTATGAAGTGTGAATGCTAGCATAGTGAATAAGTTTGATCAATGATAATTTCAATCACTTTTCCTAGCATCATAAGAGCAACTCTTTCTCAGAGAACTCATCATGATAAAGTAGCAATCAATTCACATGTTATGGTTCAAACAATGCATTCTCTTGAAACTTAACAACCTATGTTCTTAGTCACCAAACAATTTCAGTGCATCTTATTTTGAACAAAGTCTAAGTAAGAGCTCCACATACTCAATTATCATATAATCTTCTATGACTGCTAATACTCAAAGCATATTTTTAGAACAAATAGCATCCATCGAACACAGAGAAAGATAGTGGCTTTATGTTTCGCCTCCCAACTTATTTATCATAGAGATAATTGTCAACAATAATAATTCATGATCAAATATATTTGAATGGCCATATGTGCCTGGATCTTTCCCCACCACATGGTACTTGCCAAGAGAGAAAATAAAAATGGAATAGAGAAGAACACTATTGACTCTTGCATAAAAGTAAATACATAAATTAAAAGATAGGCCCTTCGCAGAGGGAAGTAGAGGTTGTCATGCGCTTTTTATTTTTGGATGTGCAAGCTCTTAATGCAAAGGAACGTCACTTTATATTGTCCCTTGTGATAGCAACCTTTATTATGCAGTTTGTCGCTTTTATTTCTTCACCATCACAAGTTCGTACAAAGCTTATTTTCCTTTACAATAAAAGATCATACATACTTAGGAGCAATTTTTATTGCTTTTGCACCGATGACAACTTACTTGAAGGATCTTACTCAATACATAGGTAGATATAGTGGACTCTCATGGCAAGAAACTGGGTTTAAGGGTTTTTTGATGCACAAGTAGTATCTCTACTTAGTACGAAATTTTGGCTAGCAAAAGATTATGGGCAAGCACCACAGGTTAGAGGATCCATAAAAATATAACTTCTATACAAATATATCCAAACATAACTCATTACGTTGTCTTCCTTGTCCAAATTCAACTACTTGACAAAGTTATTAAATAATTAGTGGGTACTCACAATCATAAAAGATGTCCAAGATAATATATTTATATGTGAAAGTTCTCTTCCATATACTATCTTTCATGAATTGCTTGTATGACCAATATTATGATTGTCAAACTTCAATAGATTTTTCTTTCTAAACCAAATGTGAAATATTTCTAAGCATGAGACAAGCATATGAAGCACATATAATTTCAACTTTATGATATTCAATTCATTCAAACATTTTCTCTTAGGATATAAATGAAGAACAAGAGTGAATGACAAACTACTCCAAAAGATATAAATGAAGAACAATGAGTAGTAAAACAATTAAGTAGCTATGTGAAGACTCTCTCCAAATAAAGATTTCATATCCAAGTATTTTATTAAAACAGCAAGCAAAATGAAAATAAAAGGACACACCAAGAATAGCACACATCATGTGAACAAGTAAAAACTTAGGCCCAACCGAGACTAACCGATGATCGTTGATGAAGAAAGGTGGGATGCCTACCGGGGCATCCCCAAGCTTAGATGCTTGAGACTTCTTGGAATATTAACTTGGGATGCCTTGGGCATCCCCAAGCTTGAGCTCTTGTGTCTCCTTAATTCCTCTCATATCACGGTTTCCCTAATCCTTAAAAACTTCATCCACAAAAAAACTCAACAACAACTCATGAGATAAGTTAGTATAAATCAATGCAAAACTTTATCTTTCTCTACTGTAACAAATCACTAAAATTATTATTAAATATTGCATACTAAATTCCTCTGCATATTTAATACTCCTATCCTCAAATAGAATAATTAAACAAGCAAACATATGCAAACAATGCAAATATAATAGCAATCTGTCTAAACAGGATAATCTGTAAAGGATGAAGAAGGATCCATACTTACATAACTCGAAAATTCTGAAAAATTACCACACTGTATAAAATTTATCATATCTTTCTGTGTAAAAATTTCAAGATTTTATCATGTTCTGACTTTTCAGGAATATTCAAGACATAACAGAAAACTTTCTGTTTTCAAACAGCAACATATAGACCTGCAAACTGAGCATGGTAAAGGCTATACTTGTCACTTTTATTGAAGTAAAAGACACAAAACATTATTCTAAATAACAGCAAGAAAATCTAACTAAAATAAAATGACGCTCCAAGAAAAACACATATCATGTGAGGAATAAAAATATAGCTCCAAGTAAGGTTGTCGATAATGTTGAAGACGAAAGAGGGGATGCCTACCGGGGCATCCCTAAGCTTAGTTGCTTGGATCTTCCTTGAATATTACCTCGGGGTGCCTTGGGAGTCCGCAAGCTTAGGGTCTTGCCACTCCTTATTCTCCTCATATCGACGTCACACCCAAAACTTGAAAACTTCAATCACACAAAACTTACCGGAACTTCGTGAGATGCGTTAGTATGATAATGGATAAATCATTCACTTTGGTACTGTCAAGATAAGATCAAAAATTGTCCCCACATAATGCCTACTGTACTCTATCATTTCCACAATTTATATCACTCAATATAAGCTATGGAAATGCTAAAACAAGAAGACTATGCAAACAAAGCAGATTCTGTAAAAAATAGAACAGTCTGTAATGATCTGAACAAACACCATACTTCTGCAACTCTAAAAATTCTGAAAAATTAGGAAAACATATAAAATTTGTATATCAATAATGTTTAAAAAAAATTATAAGGTTTTGACGCTCCAGTAAATTATAGGAATTTCTGCACTGGACACAAGAGTTTCTGTTTTTGCATAGAATCAAGTCAACTATCATCTACACTAACCCAAATGTTTTACTTGGCACATTATTGAAACAAAAGCTATAAAACATGATTACTACAGTAGCTTAATCATGTGAACACACAAAAATAGTAGGGGTAAATATTGGGTTGTCTCCCAACAAGCGCTTTTCTTTAATGCCTTTTAGCTAGGCATCATGATTTCAATGATGCTCGCATAAAAGTGAAGAATAGAAACACAAAGAGAGCATCATGAAGCATATGACTAAAACATTTAAGTCTAACTCACTTCCTATGCATAGGGATTTTGTGAGCAAACAAGTTATGGGAACAAGAATCAACTAGCATAGGAAAGCAAAACAAGCATGACTTTAAAACATTCAACACATAGAGGGGAAACTTGATATTATTGAGATATTTAAAAGCATATGTTCCTCTCTCATAATAATTTTCAATAGCATCATGAATAAATTCAACAATATAACTATCACATAAAGCATTCTTCTCATGATCTACAAGAATAATTTTTTTGTTATTCTCCACATAAGCAAATTTATTCTCATCAATAGTAGTGGGAGCAAACTCAACAAAATAACTGTCATGAGATACTTGATTGACATAATCAAATTGAACATTGAAATCATGATGACAAGTTTCATGGTTATCATTATTCTTTATAGCATACATGTCATCACAATAATCATCATAGATAGCAACTTTGTTGAAATAATCAATTGAAACCTCTTCCGAAATAGTGGAATCATCATTAAATAAAGTCATGACCTCTCCAAATCCACTTTCATAATTATTACAATAAGATTCAACACCCTCCAAAATAGTGGGATCATTAGTACCTAGAGTTGACACTCTTCCAAACCCCCTTTCATCAATATAATCATCATAAATAGGAGGCATGCTTTCATCATAATAAATTTGCTCATCAAAACTTGGGGGACTAAAAATATCATCTTCATTAAACATAGCATCCCCAAGCTTATGGCTTTGCATATCATTAGCATCATGGATATTCATAGAAAGTATGCTAACAACATTGCAATCATGCTCATCATTCAAGGAACTCACATTAAACATTGTATTGAATTCTTCCTCTAGCAATTGAGCACAATTATCGGAATCCATATTTTCAAGAAAGACATCATAGAGGTGAAGCATGTGAGGCAATCTCAATTCCATTTTTTTTGTAGTTTTCTTTTTATAAACGAAACTAGTGCTAAACAAGAAACTAAAAGATTCAATTGCAAGATCTAAAGATATACCTTAAAGCACTCACCTCCCAGGCAACGGCTCCAGAAAAGAGCTTGATGTCTATTACACAACTTATTCTTGTAGACTCGTGTTGGGCCTCCAAGCGCAGCGTTTTGTAGGACAGTAGCAAATTTCCCTCAAGTGGATGACCTAAGGTTAATCAATCCGTGGGAGGCATAGGATGAAGATGGTCTCCGGTGATGATTCCCCCTCCGGTAGGGTGCCGAAATTGGGCTCCAGATTAGTTTTCTTCGAAGTAGAGGCTTGCGGTGGCGGAACAACTCATCTAGGTTAACTTTCGGAGGTTTCTGAATATATATGATTTTTTGCCGTTGGAACCATGTGAAAATGTGCCACAGGGGGCCCACAAGCTACCAGGGCATGGCCACCCCCTGGCCACGCCCAGGTGGCTTATGGGGCCCCTGTGGGTCTTCTGGTACTCCCCCGAAGCTTCCTGGGTCTCTTTTCTTCCAGAAAAAATCATCAAAAAGTTTCGTTGCCTTTGGACTTCGTTTGATATGGATTTTCTAGAAAACCAAAAACATGCAAAAAACAACAACTGGCGCTGGGAACTAGGTCAATATGTTAGTCCATGAAAATCATATAAAAGTGCACCAAAACCATCTAAAACTATTGTAAACATGGCATGAATACTTCATAAATTATAGATACGTTGGAGACGTATCAGTGGCAAACTTCGCGAAGGTGAACACCGACGCGAATGCGAAGAAATAAAAGACTTCTCCGTCAGAAAGGGCTATACCATATCATGGTTTTATGAATTGCCTGAGATGTTTATCCCTTAGGATGCACCCTTTTGATTGCGCGGTAGTCGCTTTTTATTAGGGTGATCTCTCACAAAAATATCAAGTAGTTAGTGTTCTCTGATGTCTACTACACAACTTTATTCTTGTAGACTCGTGTTGGGCCTCCAAGTACAGAGTTTTGTAGGACAGTAGCAATTTTCCCTCAAGTGGATGATCTAAGGTTTATCAATCTGTGGGAGGCGTAGGATGAAGATGGTCTCTCTCAAACAACCCTGCAACCAAATACAAGAAATCTCTTGTGTCCCCAACACACCCAATACAATGGCAAATTGTATAGGTGCACTAGTTCGGCGAAGAGATGGTGATAAAAGTGTAATATGGATGGTAGAAATATATTTTTATAATCTGAATAAATACAAACAACAAGGTAGCAAATGACAAAAGTGAGCACAAACAGTATTCCAATGCTTGAAAACAAGGCCTAGGGTCCGTACTTTCACTAGTGCAATCTCTCAACAATGCTAATATAATTGTATCATATAACCATCCCTCAACATGCGATGAAGAATCACTCCAAAGTTCCTATCTAGCGGAGAACATAAGAATAAATTGTTTGTAGGGTACGAAACCACCTCAAAGCTATTCTTTCCGATCGATCTATCCAAGAGTTCATACTAAAATAACACCAAAGCAAATTCAGATTCGTAATGCTCAATCCAACACAAAGAACCTCAAAGACTGCCCCAAGATTTCTACCAGAGAAACAAAGACAAGAACATGCATCAACCCCTATGCATAGATTACCCCAATGTCACCTCGGGAATACGCGAGTTGAGTGCCAAAACATATATCAAGTGAATCAATATAATACCCCATTGTCACCACGGGTATTCGTATGCAAGACATATATCAAGCGCTCGCAAATCCATAAAAGTATTCAATCCGATAAAACGAAATCTCAAATGGAAAACTCAATTCATCACAACAAGATAGAGAGGGAAAACACCATATGATCCGACTATATTAAGAAAGCCCGCAATTTATAGGGCAAAGAGGCGGTGCGGGAGGCCACCGAGGTGGGCACAACCCACCGGGGCGCGCCTGGGGGCCCAGGCACGCCTTGGTGGGTTGTGCACCCTCGGCGCACCCCCTAGGTGTTGCTCTGTCCCATTGGATGTCTTCTGGTCCATAAAAAATCCACAAAAAGTTTCGCTGCGTTTGGACTCCGTTTGGTATTGATTTTCTGCAATGTAAAAAACAAGCGAAAAACAGCAACTGGCACTGGGCACTATGTCAATAAGTTAGTCCCAAAAAATGGTATAAAGTTGCTATAAAATGATTGTAAAACATCCAAGAATGATAATATAGTAGCATGAATACTTCATAAATTATAGATACGTTGGAGACGTATCAGCATCCCTAAGCTTAATTCCTACTCGTCCTCGAGTAGGTAAATGATAAAAGAAATAATTTATGAAGTGTGAATGCTAGCAAAGTGCATAAGTTTGATCAATAGTAATTTCAATCACTTTTCCTAGCATCATAACAGCAACTTTTTCTCATAAAACTCATCATGTTAAAGTGGCAACCAATTCACATGTTAAGGTTCAAACAATGAATCCTCTTGAAACTCAACAACCTATATTCTTAGTCAGCAAACAATTGCAATTCAACTTATTCAACAGAGTCTAAGTAAGAGCTCCACATACTCAACCATCATATAGCATTCTATGATTACTAACACTCACCGCATACACATGAGCAAAATGTTTCAACCGGACACATAGAAAGATAGGGGCTTATAATTTCGCCTCCCAACATATTCACCTCAAGGGTGATGTCAAATATAATAACTCATGCTACCCATATCCAACTTGATATATGTGCCTAGATCTTTCCTCACCACATGATGCTTGCCAAAAGAGAAAAATAAAAAGGAATAGAGAGAAAAACTTTGACTCTTGCATGAAAGTAAATACATAAAAGTAAAACGTAGGCCCTTCGCAGAGGGAAGCAGAGGTTGCCATGCGCTTTTTGTTTGTATGCTCAATCCCCTAGTGCAAAAGAATGTCACGTTATATTGCCCCTTATGATAGCAACCTTTATTATGCAGTCTGTCGCTTTTATTCTTTGCCATCACAAGTTCGTACAACGCTCAATTTTCTCTTACACTAAATGATCTAACACTTTTAGAAGCAATTTTTATTGCCTTATTGCACCGATGACAACTTACTTGAAGGATCTTACTCAATCCTTACGTAGGTATGGCGGACTCTTGAAAATAAGATTTGGGTTTAAGGTTTTGGATGCACAAGTAGTATCTCTACTTGGTGCGGAATTTTTGGCTAGCAAAGATGGGGGGAAGCACCACATGTTGAAGTATCTATGACAATATAACTTCTATGTGAATATGAACAAACATAAATCATTATGTTGTCTTCCTTGTCCAACGTCAACAATTTTGGCATATAATATTTTGATGGGGCTAACAATCACAAAAGATTTCCAAGATAGTGTATTTGCATGTGAAAGTTCTCTTCCTTATAGTAATCATTCATGAATTGCTTGTATGACCAATATTGTGATTGTCAAGCTTCAAAAGATTTCACTTTCTAAACCCAATGTGAAGCTACCACTAGGCATGATATGAACATATAATTTCAACTTCATGATATTCAATTCTTTCAACAATTTACTCATAGGATATAAGTGAAGAACGAGAGTAAATGACAAACTACTCCAAAAAGATATAAGTGAAGATCAAGCGAGTAGTTAAATAAATGGGTAGCCATTTGAGGACTCTCTCTTATTTAAACAACTTTCAGATCTAAGTATTTTATTAAAACAGCAATCAAAACAAACTAAAATCACATTCCAAGAATAGCACAACTCAAGTGAAGAAGCAAAAACTTAGGATCAACCGATACTAACCGATAATTGTTGAAGAAGAAAGGTGGGATGCCTACCGGGGCATCCCCAAGCTTAGATGCTTGAAACTTATTGGAATATTATCTTGGGGTGCCTTAGTCATCCCCAAGCTTGAGCTTTTTTGTCTCCTTAATTCCTTTTATATCACGGTTTCCCGATAATGTTGAAGACGAAAGAGGGGATGCCTTCCGGGGCATCCCCAAGCTTAGTTGCTTGGATATTCCTTGAATATTACCTTGGGGTGCCTTGGGCATCCCCAAGCTTAGGGTCTTGTCACTCTTTATTCTCCTCATATCGATATCTCACCCAAAAGTTGAAAACTTCAATCACACAAAACTTAACGGAACTTCGTGAGACGGGTTAGTATGACAAAGACAAATCATTCACTTTGGTACTGTCAAAGACAAGAATCATAATTGTTCTCACACAATTCCTACTGTTCTATACAATTTCCACAATTTATAATAAGCAATATAAGCCATGGAAACCATAAAACATGCAAACTATGCATTGCAAACAGAATCTGTCAAAAACAGAATAGTATGTAAGCATCTGAATTAAGGTCATCCTGATGTAACCCCAGAAATTCTGAAAAATTAAGAAAATGTAGAAAATTGATATGCCCATCAACAGTAAAAATTTCACAATTTTTCCATGATCGAGTAAAATACAGGAATTTCTGCACTGGACGCAAAAGTTTCTGTTTTTGCACAGAATCAAGTCAACTATCATCCACACTATACCAAAGGCTTTACTTGGCACTTTATTGAAACAAAATCTATAAAACAAGATCCCTACAGTAGCCTAACCATGTGAACACACAAAAACAGTAGGTAAAAGTGTTGGGTTGTCTCCCAACAAGCGCTTTTCGTTAATGCCTTTTAGCTAGGCTTGATGATTTCAATGATGCTCACATGAAAAATAAGAATTGAAACACAAAGAGAGCATCATGAAGCATATGACTTGCAAATTTAAGTCTAACCCACTTCCTATGCATAGGGACTTTGTGAGCAAACAACTTATGGGAACAAGAATCAACTAGCATAGAAATGCAAAACAAGCATAACTTCAAAATTTTCAACACAAAGAGAGGAAACTTGATATTAGTGAGAAGCCTACAAGCATATGTTCCTCTCTCATAATAATTTTCAGTAGCATCATGAATGAATTCAACAATATAGCCATCACATAAAGCATTCTTTTCATGATCCACAAGCATAGAAATTTTCTTACTCTCCACACAAGCAAATTTATTCTCATCAATAGTAGTGGGAGCAAATTCAACAAAATAACTATCATGTGCTACTTGATTGACATAATCAAATTGAACATTAAAATTATGATGACAAGTTTCATGGTTATCATTATTCTTTATAGCACACATGTCATCACCATAATCATCATAGATAGCAACTTTGTTGTCATAATCAATTGAAACCTTTTCCAAAATAGTGGATTCATCACTAAATAAAGTCATGGCCTCTCCAAATCCACTTTCATAATAATCACAATAAGATTCAACACCCTCCAAAATAGTGGGATCATTAGTACCTAGAGTTGACACTCTTCCAAACCAACATTCATCAATATAATCGTCATAAATAGGAGGCATGCTACCATTATAACAAATTTGCACATCAAAACTTGGGGGACAAAAAATATCATCTTCATCAAACATAGCATCCCCAATCTTGTAGCTTTGCATATCATTAGCAACATGGATATTCAAAGAATTCATACCAACAACATTGCAATCATGCTCATCATTCAAAGAATTTTTGTCAAACATTTTATAGAATTCTTCTTCTATCAATTGAGCACAATTTTCCTTTCCATTATTTTCAGTAAAGACATTATAGAGATGAATAATATGATGCAACCTCAATTCCATTTTTTTTGTAGTTTTCTTTTTATAAACCAAACTAGTGATAAAACAAGAAATTAAAAGATTCAATTGCAAGATCTAAAGATATACCTTCAAGCACTCACCTCCCCGGCAACGGCGCCAGAAAAGAGCTTGATGTCTACTACGCAACTTTATTCTTGTAGACACGTGTTGGGCCCACAAGCGCTGATTTTATCAATCCGTGGGAGGCATAGGATGAAGATAGTCTCTCTCAAAGAACCCTGCAACCAAATAATACAAAGTCTCTTGTGTCCCCAACACACCAAATACAATAGTAATTTGTATAGGTGCACTAGTTCGGCAAAGAGATGGTGATACAAGTGTAATATGGATAGTAGATATTGGTTTTTGTAGTAGGAACAATAAAAAACAGCAAGGTACCAATTGATAAAACGGAGCACAAACGGTATTGCAATGCTTCAAAATGAGGCCTAGGGTCCGTACTTTCACTAGTGCAACCTCTCAACAATGCTAATATAATTGGATCATGTAACCATCCCTCAAAGTGCGATGAAGAATCACTCCAAACTTCCTATCTAGCGGAGAACATAAGAAGAAATTCTTTGTAAGGTACGAAACCACCTCGAAGCTATTCTTTCCGATCGATCTATCCAAGAGTTCGTACTAAAATAACACCAAATAGTTTCAGATTCATAATACTCAATCCAACACAAAGAACCTCAAAGAGTGCCCCAAGATTTCTACTGGTGAAACAAAGACAAGAACGTGCATCAACCCCTATGCATAGATTACACAATGTCACCTCGGGAATCCGCGAGTTGAGTGCCAAAACATATATCAAGTGAATAAATATGATACCCCATTGTCACCACGGGTATTCATAGCAAGACATACGTAAAGTGTTCTCAAATCCATAAAAGTATTCAATCAGATAAAACGAAATCTCAAAGGGAAAACTCAATTCATCACAACAAGATAGAGAGGGGAAAACACCATATGATCCGACTATATAAACAAAGCCCGCGATACATCAAGATCGTGACATCTCAAGAACACGAGAGAGGGAGATTAAACACATAGCTACTGGTGCAAACCCTCAGCCCCGAGGGTGGACTACTCCCTCCTCAACATGGTGGCCGTCGGGATGATGAAGATGGCCACCGGTGATGATTTCCCCCTTCGGCAGGGTGCCGGAATGGGGTCTAGATTGGGTTCTCGTGGCTACAGAGGCTTGCGGCGGCAGAACTTCTGATCTAGGTTCTCCGCGAGGGTTTTTGGAATATTTGGCAATTTATAGGGCGAAGAGGCGGTGCGGGAGGCCACCGAGGTGGGCACAACCCACCGGGGGGCGCCTGGGGGCCCAGGCACGCCCTGGTGGGTTGTGCCCCCCTTGGGGCACCCCCAGGTGCTGCTCTAGCCCATTGGATGTCTTCTGGTCAATAAAAAATTCATAAAAAGTTTCGCTACGTTTGGACTCTGTTTGGAATTGATTTTCTATGATGTAAAAAACAAGCAAAAAATAGCAACTAGCACTGGGCACTATGTCAATAAGTTAGCCCCAAAAAATGGTATAAAGTTGCTATAAAATGATTGTAAAACATCCAAGAATGATAATATAGCAGCGTGAATACTTCATAAATTATAGATACGTTGGAGACGTACCACCATCCCCAAGATTAATTCCTACTCGTCCTCGAGTAGGTAAATGATAAAAGAAATAATTTATGAAGTGTGAATGCTAGCAAAGTGCATAAGTTTCATCAATAGTAATTTCAATCACTTTTCCTAGCATCATAACAGCAACTTTTTCTCATAAAACTCATCATATTAAAGTGGCAACCAATTCACATGTTAAGGTTCAAACAATGAATCCTCTTGAAACTCAACACCTATATTCTTAGTCACCAAACAATTGCAATTCAACTTATTCAACAGAGTCTAAGTAAGAGCTCCACATACTCCACCATCATATAGCCTTCTATGATTGCTAACACTCACCGCATACACATGAGCAAAACGTTTAAACCGGACACATAGAAAGATAGGGGCTTATAATTTCGCCTCCCAACGTATTCACCTCAAGGGTGATGTCAACAATAATAACTCATGCTACCCATATCCAACTGGATATATGTGCCTAGATCTTTCCTCACCACATGATGCTTGCCAAAAGAGAAAAATAAAAAGGAATAGAGAGAAAAACTTTGACTCTTGCATGAAAGTAAATACATAAAAGTAAAACGTAGGCCCTTCACAGAGGGAAGCAGAGGTTGCCATGCGCTTTTTGTTTGTATGCTCAATCCCTTAGTGCAAAAGAATGTCACATTATATTGCCCCTTAGGATAGCAACCTTTATTATGCAGTCTGTCGCTTTTATTCTTTGCCATCACAAGTTCAAACAACGCTCAATTTTCTCTTACACTAAATGATCTAACACTTTTAGAAGCAATTTTTATTGCCTTATTGCACCGATGACAACTTACTTGAAGGATCTTACTCAATCCTAAGGTAGGTATGGTGGACTCTTGAAAATAAGATTTGGGTTTAAGGGTTTTTGGATGCACAAGTAGTATCTCTACTTGGTGCGGAATTTTTGGCTAGCAAAGATGGGGGGCAAGCACCACATGTTGAAGGATCTATGACAATATAACTTCTATGTGAATATGAACAAACATAAATCATTACGTTGTCTTCCTTGTCCAACGTCAACAATTTTGGCATATAATATTTTGATGGGGGCTCACAATCACAAAAGATTTCCAAGATAGTGTATTTGCATGTGAAAGTTCTCTTCCTTATAGTAATCATTCATGAATTGCTTGTATGACCAATATTGTGATTGTCAAGCTTCAAAAGATTTCACTTTCTAAACCCAATGTGAAGCTATCACTAGGCATGATATGAACATATAATTTCAACTTCATGATATTCAATTCTTTGAACAATTTACTCATAGGATATAAGTGAAGCACGAGAGTAAATGACAAACTACTCCAAAAAGATATAAGTGAAGATCAAGCGAGTAGTTAAGTAAATGGGTAGCCATTTGAGGACTCTCTCTAATTTAAACAACTTTCAGATCTAAGTATCTTCTTAAAACAGCAAGCAAAACAAACTAAAATCACATTCCAAGAATAGCACAACTCAAGTGAAGAAGCAAAAACTTAGGATCAACCGATACTAACCGATAATTGTTGAAGAAGAAAGGTGGGATGCCTACCGGGGCATCCCCAAGCTTAGATGCTTGAAACTTCTTGGAATATTATCTTGGGGTGCCTTGGTCATCCCCAAGCTTGAGCTTTTGTGTCTCCTTAATTCCTTTTATATCACGGTTTCCCGATAATGTTGAAGACGAAAGAGGGGATGCCTTCCGGGGCATCCCCAAGCTTAGTTGCTTGGATATTCCATGAATATTACCTTGGGGTGCCTTGGGAATCCCCAAGCATAGGGTCTTGTCACTCCTTATTCTCCTCATATCGATATCTCACCCAAAAGTTGAAAACTTCAATCACACAAAACTTAACGGAACTTCGTGAGATGGGTTATTATGATAAAGACAAATCATTCAATTTGGTACTGTCAAAGACAAGAATCATAATTGTTCTCACACAATGCCTACTATTCTCTACAATTTCCATAATTTATAATAAGCAATATAAGCCATGGAAAAAATAAAACAAGCAAACTATGCATTGCAAACAGAATCTGTCAAAAACAGAACAGTATGTAAACATCTGAATTAAGGTCATACTTATGTAAATCCAGAAATTCTGAAAAATTAAGAAAATGTAGAAAATTTGTATACCCATAAACTGTAAAAATTTCAGAATTTTTCCACGTTCCAGTAAAACACAATTTCTGCACGGGACGCAAAAATTCTGTTTTTGCACAGAATCAAGTCAACTATCATCCACACTATCCCAAAGGCTTTACTTGGCACTTTATTGAAACAAAAGCTATAAAAAAAGATCACTACAGTAGCCTAACCATGTGAACACACAAAAACAGTAGGTAAAAGTGTTGGGTTGTCTCCCAACAAGCGCTTTTCTTTAATGCCTTTTAGCTAGGCTTGATGATTTCAATGATGCTCACATGAAAAATAAGAATTGAAACACAAAGGGAGCATCATGAAGCATATGACTAGCACATTTAAGTCTAACCCACTTCCTATGCATAGGGACTTTGTGAGCAAACAACTTATGGGAACAAGAATCAACTAGCATAGGAAAGCAAAACAAGCATAACTTCAAAATTTTCAACACAAAGAGAGGAAACTTGATATTAGTGAGAAGCCTACAAGCATATGTTCCTCTCTCATAATAATTTTCAGTAGCATAATGAATGAATTCAATAATATAGCCATCACATAAAGCATTCTTTTCTCGATCCACAAGCATAGAAATTTTCTTACTCTCCACACAAGCAAATTTATTCTCATCAAAAGTAGTGGGAGCAAATTCAACAAAATAACTATCATGTGCTTAGCAACTTTGTTGTCATAATCAATTGAAACCTCTTCCAAAATAGTGGATTCATCATAAATAAAGTCATGACCTCTCCAAATCCACTTTCATAATTATCACAATAAGATTCAACACCCTCCAAAATAGTGGGATCATTAGTACCTAGAGTTGACACTCTTCCAAACCCACTTTCATCAATATAATCGTCATAAATAGGAGGCATGCTACCATTATAACAAATTTGCACATCAAAACTTGGGGGACAAAAAATATCATCTTCATCAAACATAGCATCCCCAAGCTTGTAGCTTTGCATAACATTAGCATCATGGATATTCAAAGAATTCATACCAACAACATTGCAATCATGCTCATCATTCAAAGAATTTTTGTCAAACATTTTATAAAATTCTTCTTCTATCAATTGAGCACAATTTTCCTTTCCATCATTTTCACGAAAGACATTATAGAGATGAATAATATGATGCATCCTCAATTCCATTTTTTTTTGTAGTTTTCTTTTTATAAACCAAACTAGTGATAAAACAAGAAATTAAAAGATTCAATTGCAAGATCTAAAGATATACCTTCAAGCACTCACCTCCCCGGCAACGGCGCCAGAAAAGAGCTTGATGTCTACTACGCAACTTTATTCTTGTAGACACATGTTGGGCCTCCATGTAGGGTAACGCAGTAGAAAACAAAAATTTTCCGACCTACGCACCAGCCCAGGACCACTATGGAGACTGCATACAAGGTTTGATCATTTTCGTTACCGACTCGTAGCGCAGCGGAAGTAGAGTCGATGACGATCGTCGGTGCAGATCCCCGCAGCTAGGATTTACAACCTCCCAACCGCGAGGATGTACTCCCTCATCCGCCACTCGGACAGCCCTCCGTGAGGCGGTCGGACAGTCCCCCGGACGGTGTCGTGGACAGCCCTTCGGGAGGACTCACAGAACTCGGACCGTCACTCGGACAGCCCTTCGGGAGGACACTCGAACAGCCCCTCGGGCAAAAGGACGAAACTACGACCTCTCTACGGGGTTGCACACATACGGTGCCATCTATCCGGCAGGGCTTCGCCGTCCAGAACTAGTTCCGACCGGAACCCAGACAGCCTTTCGGCACTACGAAACTATTTCGTGGGAGGGAGAGAGAATGCCAGATCATGCATGGCTTGTGTGAGAGAGTTGGAGTGGAGTTGGAGAGCACCTCTCCTCCTCCTTATATAGTGGTGGAAGGGGTGGAGGGGGCTGAAAATTCAGCCCACTAAACATGGGGAAAACATGTTCCCACAAAACAAGGAGAACATGTTCCCACCAAACAAGGGAAAAACATGTTCCCTTGTCCATGGTGTTCCCCCATGGGGCCCCACCTTTCTCCCAACACTCTCCACCATTTGTGGGGGCTGCCCCCCACCATGGGGGGCCCCCCAACATCTTTGTCCAGCCACAAGGGGCTGCCCCCTCAAGGGGAGCGCCCCCAAAACAGCCCCCACGTATCGTGGGATCTTGTCCCCTCACGCTGGGACAAGATGTTTTCCGCGACTATTACTTCTGAAAATTCCGAAAGGTCCCAGAACATTTCCGACACCCTCTAAAATTATCTGGACACGCTCTGGAACATTTCCAGTATGGTGGTTTAATTTAAAACCATCTTTGTTTACCCGGTAAACAACTCCGGCAGCTCCGAAACATTTTTTCGGTTTTTTCTCCAGAAAAATTCCAGAAATTACCAGACCAATCTGGCAACCTCCAAAACATTCCTGGTGCTTGCCGAAACCTTTTTGGATCAATGGTTTTATCCGAAACAACTTTTCAGTTTTACCGAAACTTTTTCAGTGTTCTCTCTCCGGAACTCTTCCGTTGTCTCCGAAACTTTTTCGGTGATTTTCTTTCAGACTCCCTGTCTAGTATTCAGCAGATAGATGACCCTTAAGCGTGTGACCCTATAGGTTCGGTGAAGTATAGACATGACACGGAACACCTTCCGATCAATGATCAACATCGGAGCCGTGGACACCCATATTGACCCCTATACCCACACGAATGAATATTCGAGTGAACCTCCAGTTGCCGTGTGCTATTCCTATTGCTTCGCGATATGTTACAAATACCCGAGGTGAGACATGTTGGCATTCCCGTGGATCAACAACTTGTCCACTATGCTAGTTACCTCGTTACCGGTATTGTTCTCTTTTCTCGTTACCGTGTTCCGGCATCCCTGTGATCAAATCACAAAGTGTCTGGCCAGACGATGATGGATACCGTAACACCGAGAGGGCCCAGAGATATCTCTCCATCGCCGGAGGAGCAAATCCCAATCTTGAGCTATCAAGTTACTTGACACACTTTTCCATGAACCCGTAAGCCGCCGTAATAGCCACCCATTTACGGATGACGTTTAACAAACCCCAAAGTTCATGAAGCAAGCATGAAGAAACTCGATACTCTCATGGTCTGAGGAATCATGCAAACGTTAACCATCTCTGTGTTATTAACCATTAACTTGTGACGAATGTATCTCATAGCATAACATCAATCGGGTCGATTCAACACAAATGTCCTTCCTGACATTGTGCCCTCAAAGTTGCTGGCATAGACATGCCCATGATTGGGAAAACATAATCATCATGCAACACTTGAGCTAGTCTTAGAGGCACGACTAGGAATACATTTTACCGTTTATTATACCACACGTGCACATGGGTTTTCCCCAGAGCCTTTATGGATATACGGGCTCGGGAACCATAGCAGTTATAGCATGGAATATAAACTTAATTATGAACAGGGAGATAATTAATAACATTTATTATTGCCTCTAGGGCATATCTCCTACACTCCAAGCGCTGAGTATTGTAGGAAAGTAGCTATTTTCCCTCAAGTGGATGACCTAAGGTTTATTAATCCGTGGGAGGCGTAGGATGAAGATAGTCTCTCTCAAACAACCCTGCAACCAAATAATAAAAAGTCTCTTGTGTCCCCAACACACCAAATACAATGGTAATTTGTATAGGTGCATTAATTCGGCAAAGAGATGGTGATACAAGTGTAATATGGATAGTAGATATTGGTTTTTGTAGTAGGAACAATAAAAAACAGCAAGGTACCAATTGATAAAATGGAGCACAAACGGTATTGCAATGATTCAAAATGAGGCCTAGGGTCCGTACTTTCACTAGTGCAACCTCTCAACAATGCTAATATAATTGGATCATATAACCATCCCTCAAAGTGCGATGAGGAATCACTCCAAACTTCCTATCTAGCGGAGAACATAAGAAGAAATTCTTTGTAGGGTACGAAACCACCTCGAAGCTATTCTTTCCGATCGATCTATCCAAGAGTTTGTACTAAAATAACACCAAATAATTTCAGATTCATAATACTTAATCCAACACAAAGAACCTCAAAGACTGCCCCAAGATTTCTACCGGAGAAACAAAGACAAGAACGTGCATCAACCCCTATGCATAGATTACCCCAATGTCACCTCGGGAATCCGTGAGTTGAGTGCCAAAACATATATCAAGTGAATCAATACGATACCCCATTGTCACCACGGGTATTCATGGCAAGACATACATAAAGTGTTCTCAAATCCATAAAAGTATTCAATCAGATAAAACGAAATCTCAAAGGGAAAACTCAATTCATCACAACAAGATAGAGAGGGGAAAACACCATATGATCCGACTATATTAACAAAGCCCGCGATACATCAAGATCGTGACATCTCAAGAACACGAGAGAGAGAGAGATTAAACACATAGCTACTGGTACAAACCCTCAGCCCCGAGGGTGGACTACTCCCTCCTCACCATGATGGCCGCCGGGATGATGAAGATGGCCACCGGTGATGATTTCCCCATCCGGCAGGGAGCCGGAACGGGGTCTAGATTGGTTTCTCGTGGCTACAGAGGCTTGCGGTGGCGGAACTTCTGATCTAGGGTCTCCGCGAGGGTTTTTGGAATATTTGGCAATTTATAGGGCGAAGAGGCGGTGCGGAAGGCCACCGATGTGGGCACAACCCACCAGGGCGCGCCTGGGGGCCCAGGCATTCCCTGGTGGGTTGTGCCCCCCTTGGGGCACCCCCAGGTGCTGCTCTGGCCCATTGGATGTCTTCTGGTCCATAAAAAATCCATAAAAAGTTTCGCTGCGTTTGGACTCCGTTTGGTATTGATTTTCTCCGATGTAAAAAACAAGCAAAAAACAGCAACTGGAACTGGGCACTATGTCAATAAGTTAGTCCCAAAAAATGGTATAAATTTGCTATAAATGATTGTAAAACATCCAAGAATGATAATATAGCAGCATGAATACTTCATAAATTATAGATACATTGGAGACGTATCAGCATCCCCAAGCTTAATTCCTACTCGTCCTCGAGTAGGTAAATGATAAAAGAAATAATTTATGAAGTGTGAATGCTAGCAAAGTGCATAAGTTTGATCAATAGTAATTTCAATCACTTTTCCAAGCATCATAACAACAACTCTTTCTCATAAAACTTATCATGTTAAAGTGGCAACCAATGCACATGTTAAGGTTCAATCAATGAATCCTCTTGAAACTCAACAACCTATATTCTTAGTCACCAAACAATTGCAATTCTACTTATTCAACAGAGTCTAAGTAAGAGCTCCACATACTTAACCATCATATAGCCTTCTATGATTGCTAACACTCACCGCATACACATGAGCAAAACGTTTCAACTGGACACATAGAAAGATAGGGGCTTATAATTTCGCCTCCCAACGTATTCACCTCAAGGGTGATGTTAACAATAATAACTCATGCTACCCATATCCAACTGGATATATGTGCCTAGATCTTTCCTAACCACATGATGCTTGCCAAAAGGGAAAAATAAAAAGGAATAGAGAGAAAAACTTTGACTCTTGCATGAAAGTAAATACATAAAAGTAAAAGGTAGGCCTTTCGCAGAGGGAAGCAGAGGTTGCCATGCGCTTTTTGTTTGTATGCTCAATCCCTTAGTTCAAAAGAACGTCACGTTATATTGCCCCGTATGATAGCAACATTTATAATGCAGTCTGTCGCTTTTATTCTTTGCCATCACAAGTTCATACAACGCTCAATTTTCTCTTACACTAAATGATCTAACAATTTTAGAAGCAATTTTAATTGCCTTATTGCACCGATGACAACTTACTTGAAGGATCTTACTCAATCCTAAGGTAGGTATGGTGGACTCTTGAAAATAAGATTTGGGTTTAAGGGTTTTTGGATGCACAAGTAGTATCTCTACTTGGTGCGGAATTTTTGGCTAGCAAAGATGGGGGGCAAGCACCACATGTTGAAGGATCTATGACAATAGAACTTCTATGTGAATATGAACAAACATAAATCATTACGTTGTCTTCCTTGTCCAACGTCAACAATTTTGGCATATAATATTTTGATGGGGGCTCACAATCACAAAAGATTTCCAAGATAGTGTATTTGCATGTGAAAGTTCTCTTCCTTATAGTAATCATTCATGAATTGCTTGTATGACAAATATTGTGATTGTCAAGCTTCAAAAGATTTCACTTTATAAACCCAATGTGAAGCTACCACTAGGCATGGTATGAACATATAATTTCAACTTCATGAAATTCATTCTTTCAACGATTTACTCATAGGATATAAGTGAAGCACGAGAGTAAATGACAAACTACTCCAAAAAGATAAGTGAAGATCAAGCGAGTAGTTAAGTAAATGGGTAGCCATTTGAGGACTCTCTCTTATTTAAACAACTTTCAGATCAAAGTATTTTATTAAAACAGAAAGCAAAACAAACTAAAATCACATTCCAAGAATAGCACAACTCAAGTGAAGAAGCAAAAACTTAGGATCAACCGATAGTAACCGATAATTGTTGAAGAAGAAAGGTGGGATGCCTACCGGGGCATCCCCAAGCTTAGATGCTTGAAACTTCTTGGAATATTATATTGGGGTGCCATGGTCATCCCCAAGCTTGAGCTTTTGTGTCTCCTTAATTCCTTTTATATCACGGTTTCCCGATAATGTTGAAGACGAAAGAGGGGATGCCTTCCGGGGCATCCCCAAGCTTAGTTTCTTGGATATTCCTTGAATATTACCTTGGGGTTCCTTGGGCATCCCCAAGCTTAGGGTCTTGTCACTCCTTATTCTCTTCATATCGATATCTGACCCGAAAGTTGAAAACTTCAATCACACAAAACTTAACGGAACTTCGTGAGATGGGTTAGTATGATAAAGACAAATCATTCACTTTGGTACTGTCAAAGACTAGAATCATAATTGTTCTCACACAATGCCTACTGTTCTCTACAATTTCCACAATTTATAATAAGCAATATAAGCCATGGAAGCCATAAAACAAGCAAACTATGCATCGGAAACAGAATCTGTCAAAAGCAGAACAGTATGTAAACATCTGAATTAAGGTCATACTTATGTACCTCTAGAAATTCTGAAAATTTTGGAAATTGTAGAAAATTTGTATACCCGTCAACTGTAAAAATTTCAGAATTTTTCCATGTTCCAGTAAAATACAGGAATTTATGTACTGGACGCAAAAGTTTCTGTTTTTGCACAGAATCAAGTCAACTATCATCCACACTATCCCAAAGGCTTTACTTGGCACTTTATTGAAACAAAAGCTATAAAGCAAAATCACTACAGTATCCTAACCATGTGAACACACAAAAAACAGTAGGTAAAATTGTTGGGTTGTCTCCCAACAAGCGCTTTTCTTTAATGCCTTTTAGCTAGGCTTGATGATTTCAATGATGCTCACATGAAAAATAAGAATTGAAACACAAAGAGAGCATCATGAAGCATATGACTAGCACATTTAAGTCTACCCCACTTCCTATGCATAGGGACATTTTGAGCAAACAACTTATGGGAACAAGAATCAACTAGCATAGGAAAGCAAAACAAGCATAACTTCAAAATTTTCAACACAAAGAGAGGAAAGTTGATATTAGTGAGAAGCCTACAAGCATATGTTCCTCTCTCATAATAATTTTCAGTAGCATCATGAATGAATTGAACAATATAGCCATCACATAAAGCATTCTTTTCATGATCCACAAGCATAGAAATTTTCTTACTCTCCACACAAGCAAATTTATTCTCATCAATAGTAGTGGGAGCAAATTCAACAAAATAACTATCATGTGCTACTTGATTGACATAATCAAGTTGAACATTAAAATTATGATGACAAGTTTCATGGTTATCATCACCATAATCATCATAGATAGCAACTTTGTTGTCATAATCAATTGAAACCTCTTTCAAAATAGTGGATTCATCACTAAATAAAGTCATGACCTCTCCAAATCCACTTTCATAATTATCACAGTAAGATTCAACACCCTCCAAAATAGTGGGATCATTAGTACCTAGAGTTGACACTCTTCCAAACCCACTTTCATCAGTATAATCGTCATAAATAGGAGGCATGCTACCATTATAACAAATTTGCACATCAAAACTTGGGGGACTAAAAATATCATCTTCTTCAAACATAGCATCCCCAAGCTTGTAGCTTTGCATATCATTAGCATCATGGATATTCAAAGAATTCATACCAAAAACATTGCAATCATGCTCATCATTCAAAGATTTTTTGTCAAACATTTTATAGAATTTTTCTTCTATCAATTGATCATAATTTTCCTTTCCATCATTTTCACGAAAGACATTATAGAGATGAATAATATGATGCAACCTCAATTCCATTTTTTTAAGTTTTCTTTTTATAAACCAAACTAGTGATAAAGCAAGAAATTAAAAGATTCAATTGCAAGATCTAAAGATATACCTTCAAGCACACACCTCCCCGGCAACGGCGCCAGAAAAGAGCTTGATGTCTACTACGCAACTTTCTTATTGTAGACTCGTGTTGGGCCTCCAAGCGCAGAGTTTTGTAGGACAGTAGCAATTTTCCCTCAAGTGGATGACCTAAGGTTTATCAATCCGTGGGAGGCGTAGGATGAAGATGGTCTCTCTCAAACAACCCTGCAACCAAATACAAGAAATCTCTTGTGTCCCCAACACACCCAATACAATAGCAAATTGTATAGGTGCACTAGTTCGGCGAAGAGATGGTGATAAAAGTGTAATATGGATGGTAGAAATATATTTTTATAATCTGAATAAATAAAAACAGCAAGGTAGCAAATGACAAAAGTGAGCACAAACAGTTTTGCAATGCTTGAAAACAAGGCCTATGGTCCGTACTTTCGCTAGTGCAATCTCTCAACAATGCTAATATAATTGGATCATATAACCATCCCTCAACGTGCGATGAAGAATCACTCCAAAGTTCCTATCTAGTGGAGAACATAAGAATAAATTGTTTGTAGGGTACGAAAACACCTCAAAGCTATTCTTTTCGATTGATCTATCCAAGAGTTCGTACTAAAATAACACCAAAGCAAATTCAGATTCGTAATGCTCAATCCAACACAAAGAACCTCAAAGAGTACCCCAAGATTTCTACCGGAGAAACAAAGACAAGAACGTGCATCAACCCCTATGCATAGATTACCCCAATGTCACCTCGAGAATCCGTGAGTTGAGTGCCAAAACATATATCAAGTGAATCAATATAATACCCCATTGTCACCACAGGTATTCGTATGCAAGACATATATCAAGTGATCTCAAATCCATAAAAGTATTCAATCCGATAAAACGAAATCTCAAAGGGAAAACTCAATTCATCACAACAAGATAGAGTGGATAAAACACCATATGATCCGACTATATTAACAAAGCCCGCGATACATCTAGATTGTGCATCTCAAGAACATGAGAGAGAGATATTAAACACATAGCTACTGGTACAAACCCTCAGCCCCGAGGGTGGACTACTCCCTTCTCATCGTGGTGGTCGCCGGTAAGATGAAGATGGCCACCGGTGATGATCTCCCCCTCCGGCAGGGTGCCAGAACGGGGTCTAGATTGGTTTTTCATGGCTATAGAGGCTTGCAGTGGCGGAACTTCTGATCTAGGGTCTCCGTGAAGGTTTTTGGAATATTTGGCAATTTATAGGGCGAAGAGGCGGTGCGGGAGGCCACCGAGGTGGGCACAACCCACCGGGGCGCGCCTGGGAGCCCAGGCGCGCCCTGGTGGGTTGTGCCCACCTCAGGGCACCCCCCAGGTGCTGCTCTGGCCCATTGGATGTCTTCTGGTCCATAAAAAATCCACAAAAAGTTTCGCTGCGTTTGGACTCCGTTTGGTATTGATTTTCTGCGATGTAAAAAACAAGCAAAAAACAGCAACTGGCACTGGGCACTATGTCAATAAGTTAGTCCCAAAAAATGATATAAAGTTGCTATAAAATGATTGTAAAACATCCAAGAATGATAATATAGTAGCATGAATACTTCATAAATTATAGATACGTTGGAGACGTGTCATTCTCCCAAGTGTAGCACCGTCACGGCACCTATCTTTTCGGGGTGCGTCATGTTTCCATGAGTACGAACGATTAGAGAAGTGTGAGCCGGGTGAGTTGAGACCTCGCAGCGAGATCACTTGGTTGTCATGACGTTCTGGCTTGATCGTCCTGAGCTCGGAACACGCCCATCGAAAGATGAACAAGAGTCACATAGAGATGTGACCCGCAAGTTGGCCTACCGATTGAAGTTCCTGTCATCAATGATGTTCCCATCAATGGCGTGGAATTGAAATGCGGTTCTTGAATCACTCAAAATCAATTATGAGAGATATTGGTTTGAGTGGGAGCGCACGATAGAATTAACTTGTTTAATTCTTGGTGCAATTAATTATGAACATTGTCTAAGTGAAATTTGCATAATAGTTGTAGAAGAATGGCTCGCTTTTTCACTTTCCCAATTAAAATTGAATAAGTTATTTTATCTGGTTAAACTTTACGATTGGTAATGTAATGTGAGGATTGTCCTCAAGAGTGCCAAGATGGACTTTGTCCTATCGCATGCTTTCGGTATTCTCCCACTGATGCTATGGATGATGTGACTCTCGTCCTGATCCAAAAGCTAGAATTCCGTTATGGTCAAGTGCAATATGTTTGCTTCCATGAGACCCGAACTTCGAAAGTTTGGGATCGTTATGTGATATTCATGGAACTGAAAATTAATTTCAGACACAAATAAAGGCTAAAAGATATGAGATATCCAAAGCAATGTTTGTTTGCAAACTATTAGTAAAAGTGTTTACTATGCATTTGACTGTTAGGAGAGGGATTCAGAAGAACGCCTGTCATGTGATGATAGTGAATAAAACAAACAATTTAAAGAGAAAGGAAATGTCCAAAGGGTGTTAGTGAGACTTTCACACCTTGGAATTCCGGGGCTAACGCCACTCTTAAAGTTGGGTGCTTCTTCTGAGAGTAGGAGAAATACTGAAAGTTAAACTGTTAGAAGAATAAAGGCAAAAGGAAAGAAGACTGGAGTATCCAGCTCATGTATGAATGTCATACAAGTTATTGATGTATAGAAGGCTGGTCAAAGAAATAGTTCTTGGGAATTGTGATTAAACATGTTAATCACTATTTCTTGGGTATTGTTAGTTGATCATAGGAATACCCACTCGATTGCATTCAGTTGCGACTCAATGCAAGAACTACCACGGCCTAAAAGACTTGCCAGTAATGAGGTTATGGTACACGCTGGGAACATAGTAAAAGTTACTGTACCTTCCATCGGTGTATTACCGTATGTATTTATTTTCATAATTGATTTAGAGTTTCGCACACTCTAGCCCATTGCATAAAGTATCTTGCAATAAGGTTGTTCATAAGAGAACTTTTGATGTTCGATGTTATGAATAACATAAGGGCCATACTTTCATTATGAATGAGATGTATGTTATGAATATTGATAATAATACATTACCTCTGTATTTACTTTCATAATTCATTTTAGAGTTTCACACACTCTAGCCCATTTGCATAATGTTTGTTGCAAGAGTGTTGTTCATAAAAGAACAATTGTTGTTCAGTATTATGAATAACATAAGGGCCATACTTCCATCATGGGATGGGATGTATGTTATGAATATTGATGGTAATATGATACATCCATAACACTGACGCTAAATGTCACAAGACTAAAAGAATACCACACATGTGTGGCACTGCATTTGGTCACATTGGAGAAACCCGCATGGAGAAATTCCATAATGATGGATTTTGAAGTCGTTTGATTATGAATCATCTGACACTTGCTACTTTCCTTTGAAAAGTGAAGTGACTGAAATACCGTTCATAGGCCATAAGGAACGAGCAACGAGCTTATTGGTGATCATACATTTTGATGTGTGTAGTTCGATAAATGCTGTTGCTGGCAGTGGATTTGTCTATCTTCAGAAATGACTCAAGTAGATATATGGATATTTACTAGATGAGACGTAAGTCTGGATCTTTTGAAATCATTCAAAAGGTTTTCAAAAATGAAGTAGAAGTTATTGTAACAAGAAAATTATGTTTCTACAATTAGATTGCGGAAAGGAATATTTTGAGTTACAAGTTTAGCGAATGTCTGATGAGTTGTGAAAAGAGTTTCATAACTTACACCTCCCGCAACACCACTTCAAGTGGAAAGTCTGAGAAGATGTAATCAAACCATTTATGACATGGTAAGATCAAAGATGACATAAATCTATTTGCCATTATCCCTTTTAAAGGTAATGCTTTAGAGACTGCGGCTTTTACACTGAAAAGAGCTCCATCAGGTCTGTTGAAATGATGCCATGGTATGGTACGCCCAACCATGTTATATCTTTTCTTAACATTTGGAATATGGGGCTTGTATAAAACATTTACAAACCTATTCCAAATCAGACAAGTGCTACTTTGTAGGTTATCCTAATTTATTGGGAATTCCTCCACAACTATACCGAGGCAAAATGTTTTTGCCACAAAAATGGTATGCTTTTAAAGAGAATGGTTCTTGCAAAAAGGTGAGTGGGAGGACAGTGCAACTCGACGAGATAACAGTATCTTCGTCACCAGATCAGAGGAAAGGAACCTTGGTAGTGATTCCCGAGTTTCCTACTACGACTGATATGGAAGCCTCGACATGAGATGTATGGACTTCGGTCGGACTTGCAGCTGAACCACGTAGGCAAAGCTCATGCAAACCTCTTAGGTGCGCAAACGAGATATTGTTGTCAGACAACAGTATACCTACGATAATCAAGGAAGCGATGATGGGCCCTGACTCCGGAATTGGCTAAATGCAAATATAATCCGAGATAGTTTCCATATGAATGATTCAAGATTAATGGAACTATACACTGATGTGGATAAAATGTTTTATCCATAAAGCTCGACTTGTTGCAATAACAAGTTCAAGGAGTTGACTACGATGAGGTTGTCTCACCGTAGCAATGCTAAAAGTCAGTTCGGGTTAAACTAGCAATTAATACATATTTCAATTATGAGATATGAAACATGGATGGTGAAAGAATTTCCATGAAATCGGAATACAAACTAGGACTTGTATGTGATATAGTCCAAATATTTTGTCAATCCAGAGGATTCTAGTGAGTATGCAAACTTCAGAGTTCCAGCGATGGACAAAAGAGAGAAAAATAGAGTTGGAATCTTCGTTTTTGATGAAATAGTAAAAGAGTTTGATTTCATCAATGGATAACGAAGATGCTTCTGGTTACAAGAAAGTAAGTGGGAGCATAATAATATTTCTAAAAACCTTGTGTGCTTGACACATTGTTAATTCGAAATAAATTTCTTGACACGAATTAGGACTTCGTTTGAAAATAGTTTTTCGATGAAGTGCTTGGGCTAAATAGCCTTGATATTAGGCATGATGATCTATGGAGATAGATTTACCTAATGGGGCTGAGCAAAAATATATATTGACAAGATGCTAAAACCTTTTTGCATTAGAACGACAAGGAGTGATTCTTGCCGAAGTCACATGGAAAGAGTTTTTGCAAGACTCGATCTCCCAAAACACTGATGAGCAAAATACATGATGGAGATTCCGCACACTCTTGTGTTTGGATTAATCATGTATTCCATGGTATGTAAAACAACCAGATATGTCTGATGCTCCCAGGATGTTGTGAGTATAGATACCAAAGTGATCAAAGTACTGATCATCGGACAACAGTGAAAATATGTCATTAAGTACTAAAGTAGCACTGATGACATATTTTCTCGCAAGTAGAGATTATGAAGTGCTCGTTGTAAGTAATTACATCGATACAGTCTTCATCAATTCTCCATGCGATTTTTGATTTAAGTTAAGGGTTTTGTGTAATACACGATATGGTGGCACAGTAAGTTGGAATTGTTCCAAACAGGTTACTGTGGCGAATTCTACAACAAAGGCTAAGTATGTTGAATCATATAGTTAATTCATGAACTTCGTATGTGATACATCTCCAACATATCTATAATTTCTGATTGTTCCATGCTATTATAGTATCAATCTTGGATGTTTATTATGCATTTATATGCTATTTTATATCATTTTCTGGGACTAACCTACTAACTCAGTGCCCAGTGCCAGTTGCTGTTTTCTGCTTGTTTTTGGTTTTTCAGGAAATCAGTACCAAACTAAGTCCAAATACCACGAAACTTTTTGATGATTTTTTTCTGGACAAAAGAGACCCTGGAAGCTTCGGGAGAGGACCAGATGACAGAAACGTGGGCCACAAGCCACCAGGGCGCGCCCAGGGGGGCCGCGCCCTGGTGCCTTGTGGGCCCACGTTAGCTCCGTTTGACCTGATTCCAACTCCATAAATTCTCTAAAATCAAGAAACCAACAAAGAGCCAGCCAAAACCCTTTTTCCGCCGCCGCAAGTCTCTGTTTCTTTAAGATCCCATCTGGGGACCTCCACTGGTAATCTGCCGGAGGGGGAATTGATCACGGAGGGACTCTACATGAACCTTGCTGCCCTACCGATGTTGCATGAGTAGTCTACCACAGACCTACGGGTCCATAGATAGTAGCTAGATGGCTTCATCTCTCTCTTTGATCTTCAATACAACGTTCTCCTCGATGATCTTGGAGAACTATTCGATGTAATCCTACTTTGCGGTGTGTTTGTTGGGATCTGATGAATTGTGGGTTTATGATCAGATTATTTATGAATATTATTTGAGTCATCTCCGAATTCTTATATGCATGATTGTTATAGCTTTGTATGTCTCTTCGATATATCCGTTTAGTTTGGCCAACTAGATTGATCTATCTTGCAACGGGAGAGGTGCATTGTGATGGGTTTAATCTTGCGTTGCTCAATCCCAGTGACAGAACGGGACATGACACTTATTGCATCGCTGCCATTAAGGGTAAAATGATGGGGTTTATTCATATTAGTTGGATTTACTTTGTCTACATCATGTCATCTTGCTTAAGGTGTTACTCCGTTTCTAGTAAACTTAATACCCTAGATGCATGCTGGATAGCGGTCGATTGGTGGAGTAATAGTAGTAGATGCAGGCAGGAGTCGGTCTACTTGTCTCGGATGTGATGCCTATATACATGATCATTGCCTTGAATATCGTCATAACTATGCGCTTTTCTATCAATTGGCCAACAATAATTTGTTTACCCACCGTATGCTATCTTCAAGAGAGAAGCCTCTAGTGAACACTATGGCTCCCGGGTCTATTTTCCATCATATATAAAACTAAAATACCTTCCTACCTTTTATTATCTTTTATTTTACTTTTGTGTTTTACTTTATTTATCTACCACTACGAGAATTCATCCTTGCAATTAACCACCAAGGGATTGACAACCCCTTGTTTGCGTTGGGTGCAAGTATTTGCTTTTCGTGTGTGTAGGTGCTGTTGACGAGGTTGTGTCATGTGTCTCCTACTGGATTGATAACCTTGGTTCTTAACTGAGGGAAATACTTATCTCTACTGTACTGCATCTCCTTTCCTCTTCAAGGATTTTACCAACGCAGTTTACAAGTAGCAGGAAGAATTTCTAGCGCTGTTGCCGGGGAGATATCATCATAACCTACTAGGTACCTACACACAAACTATCATTTACTTGCATTTAATTTATTTATCATTTGTCATCTATTCCACAAAAATACAAAAATATTTTCCGTTTGCTTGTCTGCTTCATTGCTTAGTCACTATGTCTCGAGGAAGTTACCATGGAACCTTTTATCAGAACAAGTTGGCTGAGATTGAGAAAAATAATAAGGATTTTATGTTTACACAATTTGAGCATAATAAATTCTTTATCGAAGAACTGAAAGAACATTCTACTCTGTTAGATGCAATTGGAAAACAACTTGATGATGTTAGCAAAGAAGTTGCTAGTCTTCAATCTCAATTCATCCTTACTGAAAATTTGCTAGGAAAAATTTCTGATAAGCAGGCTACCCTAGTAAATAGAATGGCAGCTAAGCCAGAATCTTGAAATAACCATGATGAAGAGATTAAAATGATTGGTGTTTCTCCTATTGAATATTTGTTTAGTAATATAAAACTTGATAATGAGGGGACTGAAGATGAGTCAGCTTTAGCTATAAGGCGTCCCAATTGTTCGGAGGGTGATCATCTTAATGAATTTTTTCGTAAAAGTGGGACTGGAGAGGTTAAAACTTTAGCTAGTGATGCACCCACTACTTTGGATTACAAGGACTTTAATTATGATAGTTGTTCTTTGGTTGAATGTATTTCCTTGTTGCAATCCATGATTAATTCATCCAATTCTTATGAACAAAATAAAGCATTTACTAAACATATTATTGAAGCTATGATGAAAGCTCATGAAGAAAAGTTAGAGATGGACGTTTCTATACCTAGGAAATTATATGATGAGTGGGAACCAACTATTAAAGTAAGAATTAAAAATTATGAGTGCAATGCTTTATGTGATTTGGGTGCTAGTATTTCCACCATACCAAAAAAATTATGTGATGTGCTTGGTTTTACCAATATTGATGAATGTTCTCTTCATTTGCATTTGGCGGATTCTACCATTAAGAAACCTTTGGGTAGAATAAATGATGTGCTTATTCTTGCAAATAGAAATTATGTTCCCGTTGATTCCATTGTGCTTGATATTGATTCCAATTCGTCTTGTCCTATAATACTTGGTAGACCATTCTTGCGTACCATCGGTGCTATTATTGATATGAAAGAAGGTAATATAAGATTTCAGGTTCCATTAAGAAAAGGCATGGAACATTTTCCTATAAAGAGGATTAAGCCTCCATATGAATCTATTATGAGGGCCACCTATGGAATTAATTTGAAGGATGACAATACTTGAACCTATGCATTATGCCTAGCTAGGGGCGTAAAACAATAGCACTTGTTGGGAGGCAACCCAATGAATAAAATAATTTTCATTTAGTTTTCTGTTTTTTTAGTTTGTGCACAATTATGCCTCTGTTATGATTGTGTTTTTGTGTTTTAATTAGTATTTGTGCCTAGTAAAGCCTTTAGGATGATGCGGGATAATAGTTGCTTTGGTTCTGTGAAAAACAGAAACTTTTACGCTCAGTCCAGACAAATCTAAAAATCACTGCAAAGTATTCTAGGTCTGAATTTTTTACACATGATTCATATACAAATTTTCCACGTTTCCCTAATTTTTCAGAATTTTTTCATGTTCAGAGGTATAGGTTTTATTCAGATTGCTACAGACTGTTCTGTTTTAGACAGATTCTGTTTTCGTTGCATAGTTTGCTTGTTTTGATGAATCTATGGATTGTATCGGGGGCTATAAGACATGGAGAAGTTGGAATATGATACGTCTCCAACGTATCTACAATTTTTGATTGTTCCATGCTATTATATTATCTGTTTTGGATTTTTTATGCATTAATATGCTATTATATATTATTTTTGGGACTAACCTATTAACCCAGAGCCCAGTGCCAGTTTCTGTTTTTTCCTTGTTTTTGAGTTTTACAGAAAAGGAATATCAAACGGAGTCCAAACGGAATAAAAATTTACGGTGATTTTTTATGGACCAGAAGAAGCCCACGGAGCATCGGAGTTTGGCCAGAAGAGCCACGAGGCAGCCACAAGCCTAGGGGGCGCGCCCCCCCTAGGGCGTGCCCCCCTGGCTTGTCGCTGCCTCGTGGGCCCCCTTCACTTGTTTCCAACGCCAAATATTCTTATAAATACAGAAACCCCCAGAAAGAAACCTAGATCGGGTGTTCCGCCACCGCAAGGCTTTGTAGCCATGAAAAAACAATCGGGAGCCCGTTCCGGCACCCTGTCGGAGGGGGAAACCATCACCGGAGGCCATCTTCATCATCTCAGCGGTATCCATGATGAGGAGGGAGTAGTTCACCCTCAGGGCTGAGGGTATGTACCAGTAGCTAAGTGTTTGATCTCTCTCTCTCTTGTTCTTGAGATGGCATGATCTTGATGTACCGTGAGCTTTATTAATATAGATGAATCATATGGAGTATTCCCCTCTCTATCTTCTTGTGATGAACTGAGTTTTCTCTTTGAAGTTTTCTTATCGGATTGAGTCTTTAAGGATTTGAGAACACTTGATGTATGCCTTTCATGTGGATATCTGTGGTGACAATGGGATATTAACTTGAGTCACTTGATGTATGTTTTGGTGATCAACTTGCGGGTTCCGTGACCTTGGGGACTTATGCATAAGGGTTGGCACACGTTTTCGTCTTGACTCTCCGGTAGAAACTTTGGGGCACTCTTTGAAGTTCTTTGTGTAGGTTTGAATAGATGAATCTGAGATTGTGTGATGCATATCGTATAATCAAACCCATGGGTACTCGTGGTGACATTGGAGTGCCTAGGTGACATTAGGGTTTTGGTTGATGTGTATCTTAAGCTGTTATTCTAGTATGAACTCTAGGGCTGTTCGTGACAATTAATGGGGATGGCTCATAAGATTGATCAGGAAATATAACTTTGAGGTGGTTTCGTACCCTACAAAAATTTCTTCGTTGGTTCTCCGCTATGAGTTACTTTGGAGTGAACTCTTTGTCGCACGTGAGGGATTTACATATGATTCAACTATGTCAACAATGTTGGGAGATCGCACTAGTGAAAGTATGAACCCTAGGCCTTGTTTTCAAGCATTGCAATACCGTTTGTGCTCATTTTTATCATTAGTTACCTTGCTGTTTTTATATTTTCAGATTACAAAAACCTATATCTACTATCCATATTACACTTGTATCACCATCTCTTCGCCGAACTAGTGCACCTATACAATTTACCATTGTATTGGGTGTGTTGGGGACACAAGAGAATCTTTGTTATTTGGTTGCAGGGTTGTTTGAGAGAGACCATCTTCATCCTACGCCTCCCACGGATTGATAAACCTTAGGTCATCCACTTGAGGGAAATTTGCTACTGTCCTACAAAACTCTGCACTTGGAGGCCCAATAACGTCTACAAGAAGAAAGGTTGCGTAGTAGACATCAAGCTCTTTTCTGGCGCCGTTGCCGGGGAGGTGAGTGCTTGAAGGTATATCTTTAGATCTTGCAATTGAATATTTTAGTTTATTGTTTTATCACTAGTTTAGTCTATAAAAGAAAACTACAAAAAAAATGGAATTGAGGTTGCCTCATATGCTTCATCTTTTTATTGTCTTTTGGGAAAATGATGGATAGGAAAATTGTGCTCAAGTGTTAGAAGAAGAAGTCAATAAAATGTTTGGCACTAAACCTTTGAATGATGAGCATGATTGCAATGTTGTTAGTATAAATTCTATGAATATCCAAAATACTAATGATGATTGCACTAGTCACGACAAAAATGTCTCTTATAAGCATGTCAATTTTTGTGGAATGCATAGAGTTTGTGAAGACATGCCAAAAAGGGAAGATAGATTTTGTAAGAGGCATAAGTATTTAGAAACTAAATGGTTGCAAGAGAGGCTAGATGATTGTGATGAAAGATTTAATTTTTTTCACCATCCTTGAGAACTTTGCAATGAACGTGGTCATTTAAATCTCCAATGCAAATTGTTTCATGATCAGTTCGTGTCCGAAAACTTTGATAAGTTGATTTCCCTTGCGCATCATAATGAACTTAGTTTGCTTCTGGGATATGAAGAAATGAAACGTATAACTAAGGATATTCCAGAATATAATCTTAAGAGATTTCTTGATTTTGATCTAGAGGAAATTTATATGTATTGTGTGGTAAATTGCATTGAGAATCCTTATATTGCCTATTACTTAAAGACAAGAAAACAAATAGAAGATGAAGAGATACTAATGAAGGGGAAGAGGTTTCCCAATATCCTCCTATTTTTTCTTTTGATGACTCTGGTAATGAGGAGGAGCTTATTATTCAACAAAACTCTTCAATAAGAAGCTCGGAAGAATTAAATAAACCCACACATAATGTGGTGAAGAAGAAGAAAAGAAGGAAAAGTAGAGGTAAAGAGGTATCTCTCCAAAATAATGTTGCTCCCATTATTGATATGCCTCATGGGAATGAATCAAAAATAGTTGTGGAAGATGATACACTTGAGGATGATATTGTTATGCCTATTGCTTGTTGTGATAATTATGATTGGGAAGATAATGATACTTCTTATAATCTTGAAAATATTTATGGCACCAACTTGGAGGATGATGATAATAATTGCTATACTATTGGTGCCATTCATACTATTAATGATGTGAGTGATTATGCTTATGATATGCCAAGCCACAAGCTTGGGGATGCTATGTTTGATGAAAATGACATGTTTGAGAATTTATTTGCTGCAATTAATGCTTATCCCAAGCTTGGGGATGCTATGCTTAATGAAGATGGTCTTTTTAGTCCCCCCACTTTGAATGATCAAATTTATTTTGGTGAAAGCATGCCTCCTATTTATGATGATTATTGTGGTGACACTTATACTATGAGAAAGAGTGATGATTACTATTATGATACTTTTCATAATTATGAATATCCTTTTACTGAACTTTACTCTTTTAATGTGGAAACAATTTGTAGTATTCAATTCTCTTATGATACTCCCACTATTAATCATGAGAAGAAATTTGCTTATGTGGAGAGTAGTAAAATTTCTATGCATATAGATCATGAAAAGAATGCTTTATGTGATAGTTATATTGTTGAATTCATTCATGATGCTATTGAAAATTATTATGAGAGGGGAACATATGCTTTCACATATTGCAATAATATCAAGTTTCCTCTCTATGTGTTGAAATATTTGAAGTCATGTTTGTTTTGCCTTCCTATGCTAGTTGATTCTTGTTCCCATAAATTGTTTGCTCACAAAATCCCTATGCATAGTAAGTGGATTAGACTTAAATTTGCTAGTCATATGCTTCATGATGCTCCTGTTATGTTTCAATTCTTATCTTTTCTGTGAGCATCATTGAAATCATCATGCCAGGCTAAAAAGGCATTAAAGAAAAGCGCTTGTTGGGAGACAACCCAATATTTACCCCCACTGTTTTGGTGTGTTCACATGGTTAATATACTGCAGTAATCATGTTTTATATGTTTTATTTCAATAAAGTGCCAAGTAAAGCCTTTGGGATAGTGTGGATACTAGTTGACTTGATTTTGTGCAAAAACAGAAACTTTTGCGTCCAGTTCTGGAATTATCATAAATCACCACAGTATCAAAAGCTTCTGAATTTTTTACACATGATTGATATACAAATCCCACGTTGCCCTAATTTTTCAGAATTTTTAGAGTTACAGAATTCTGGTGATTGTTCAGATCATTAGAGACTGTTCTGTTTTTGACAGATTCTGTTTTCAATGCATAGTTTGCTTGTTTTAGAGTTTCCATAGATTATGTTAAGTGATATAAATTGTGGAAATGATAATTTACAGTAGGCATTGTGTGAGAACAATTATGAATCTTATCTTTGACAGTACCCAAGTGAATGATTTGTCTTTATCATACTAACCTATCTCACGAAGTTCCGTTAAGTTTTGTGTGATTGAAGTTTTCAAGTTTTGGGTGAGATATCGATATGAGGAGAATAAGGAGTGGCAAGACCCTAATCTTGGGGATGCCCAAGGCACCCCAAGGTAATACTCAAGGAAGACCCAAGCAACTAAGCTTGGGGATGCCTCGGAAGGCATCCCCTCTTTCGTCTTCAACATTATCGGTAACCTCACTTGGAGCTATATTTTTATTCATCACATGATATGTGTTTTGCTTGGAGCGTCATTTTCTTTTGTTACGATTTGCTTGCTGTTATTTAGATTAATTTTTTGCATCTTTTATTTCAATAAAAGTGTCAAGGGTAGCCTTCACCATGCTCAATTTGCAAGTATATGAGTTGCTGTTTCAAAAGAGAAAGTTTGCTATTAGTGCGAAAATTCCCTAGAATAGTCAGTATGTCATAAAATCTTGAAATTTCGACACAGCATGATCTTATAAATGTTCTACAGTGTGGTAAATTTTCTGAATTTTTGGAGTTAATTAAGTATGAATCTTGCTGCATTCTTTATAGACTGTTCTGTTTAGGTAGATTGCTGTTATGTTTGCATTGTTTGCATAAGTTGGCTTGGTTAATGATTCTATTTGAGGATGGAAGTATTAAGTATACATAGGCATTTATTATGCAATTTTAAATAATAATTTTAGTGATTTGCTACAGTAGATAATGATAAGGTTTTGCATTGATTTATACTAACTTATCTCACGAGTTCTTGTTGAGTTTTGTGTGGATGAAGTTTTTAAGATTTAGGGAAACCGTGATATGAGAGGAATTAAGGAGAAAACAAAAGCTCAAGCTTGGGGATTCCCAAGGCATCCCTAATTAATATTTCAAGAAGTCTCAAGCATCTAAGCTTGGGGATGCCCCGGTAAGCATCCCACCTTTCTTCATGAACAATTATCGGTTAGTATCGGTTGAACCTAAGTTTTTGCTTCTTCACATGATATGTGCTATCCTTGGAATGTCATTTTATTTTGTTTTGTTTTGCTGTTTGGATAAAATACTTAAGATATGAAATTCTTAGATGAGAGAGTCTTCACATAGTTATTTAATTTTTGACTACTCATTGATCTTCACTTATATCTTTTTGAAGTAGTTTGTCAGTTGCTCTAGTGCTTCACTTATATCTTTGTAGAGCACGGCGGTGGTTTCATTTTATAGAAATTGATGAACTCTCATGCTTCACTTATATTATTTTGAGATTCTCTAAACAGCATGGTAATTTGCTTAGGTTATGAATTTTGTCCTAATATAATGGGCATCCAAGAGGTATATAATAAAAACTTTCATATAAAGTGCATTGAATACTATGAGAAGTTTGATTCCTTATGATTGTTTTGAGATATAAAGATGGTGATATTAGAGACATGCTAGTGAGTAATTGTGGATTGTTAGAAATACTTGTGTTAAAGTTTGTGATTCCTGTAGCATGCACGTATGGTGAACCGTTATGTGATGAATTCGGAGCATGATTTATTTATTGATTGTTATCCTTTGTGTGGAGGTCGGGATCGCGCGATGGTTAACTCCTACCAACCCTTCCCCTAGGAGCATGCGTGTAGTACTTTGCTTCGATAGCTAATAGACTTTTGCAATAAGTATCTGAGTTCTTTATGACTAATGTTGAGTCCATGGATTATACGCACTCTTACCCTTCCACCTTTGCTAGCCTCTCTAGTACTATGCAACTTTCGCCGGTGCATTAAACCCACCATATACCTTCCTCAAAACAGCCACCATACCTACCTATTATGGCATTTCCATAGCCATTCCGAGATATATTGCCATGCAACTTCCACCGTTCCGTTTATTATGATACGCATCATCATTGTCATATTGCTTTGCATGATCATGTAGTTGACATCGTATTTGTGGCAAGGCCACCGTTCATATTTTTCATACATGTCACTCTTGAGTCATTGCACATCCCAGTACACCACCGGAGGCATTCACATAGAGTCATATCTTTTGTTCTAGTATCGAGTTGTAATTCTTGAGTTGTAAGTAAATAAAAGTGTGATGATCATCATTATTAGAGCATTGTCCCGTGTGAGGAAAGGATGATGGAAGCTATGATTCCCTCACAAGTTGGGATGAGTCTCTAGACTTTACAAAAAAAATAAAAGAGGCCAAAGAAGCTCAAATAAAAAAAAGAAAAAGAGGCCAAAGAAGCCCACCAAAAAAAAGAGAAAAGAGAGAAGGGGCAATGCTACTATTCCTTTTTCCACACTTGTGCTTCAAAGTAGCACCATGATCTTCATAATAGAGAGTCTCCTATATTGTCACTTTCATAAACTAGTGGGAATTTTTCATTATAGAACTTGGCTTATATATTCCAATGATGGGCTTCCTCAAATTGCCCTAGGTCTTCGTGAGCAAGCGAGTTGGATGCACACCCACTTAGTTTCTTTTGAGCTTTCATACACTCATAGCTCTAGTGCATCCGTTACATGGATATCCCTACTCACTCACATTGATATCTATTGATGGGCATCTCCATAGCCCGTTGATACGCCTAGTTGATGTGAGACTATCTCCTTCTTTTTGTCTTCTCCACAACCATATTCTATTCCACCTATAGTGCTATATCCATGGCTCACGCCCATGTATTGTGTGAAAGTTGAAAAAGTTTGAGAATACTAAAGTATGAAACAATTGCTTGGCTAAAACTGGGGTTGTGCATGATTTAATACTTCGTGTGATGAAGATGGAGCATAGCCAGACTATATGATTTTGTAGGGATAACTTTCTTTCGCCATGTTATTTTGAGAAGACAAGATTGCTTTGTTAGTATGCTTGAAGTATTATTGTTTTTATGTCAATATTAAACTTTTGTTTTGAATCTTATGGATCTGAATATTCATGCCACAATGAAGAAAATTACATGGATAAATATGTTAGGTAGCATTCCACATCAAAAATTCTGTTTTTCTCATTTACCTACTCGAGGACGAGAAGGAATTAAGCTTGGGGATGCTTGATACATCTCCAACGTATCTATAATTTTGGATTGTTCCATGCTATTATATTATCTGTTTTGGATGTTTTATATGCATTAATATGCTATTACATATTATTTTTGGGACTAACCTATTAACCCAGAGCCCAGTGCCAGTTTCTGTTTTTTCCTTGTTTTTGAGTTTTACAGAAAAGCAATATCAAACAGAGTCCAAACGGAATAAAAATTTACGATGATTTTTTATGGACTAGAAGAAGCTCACGGAGCATCGGAGTTGGGCCAGAAGAGCCACGAGGCAGCCACAAGCCTAGGGGACGCGCCCCCCTAGGGCGCGCCCCCTGGCTTGTCGCCGCCTCGTGGCCCCCCTTGACTTGTTTCCAATGCCAAATATTCTTATAAATACAGAAACCCCCAGAAAGAAACCTAGATCGGGAGTTCCACCGCCGCAAGCCTCTTTAGCCACGAAAAACCAATAGGGAGCCCGTTCCGACACCCTGTCGGAGGGGGAAACCATCACCGATGGCCATCTTCATCATCCTGGCGGTCTCCATGACGAGGAGGGAGTAGTTCACCCTCGGGGCTGAGGGTATGTACCAATAGCTATGTGTTTGATCTCTCGCTCTCTCGTGTTCTTGAGATGGCATGATCTTGATGTATCGCGAGCTTTATTAATATAGATAAATCATATGGAGTTTTCCCCACTCTATCTTCTTGTGATGAACTGAGTTTTCCCTTTGAAGTTTTCTTATTGGATTGAGTCTTTAAGGATTTGAGAACACTTGATGTATGTCTTGCATGTGGATATCTGTGGTGACAATGGGATATTCACTTGAGTCACTTGATGTATGTTTTGGTGATCAACTTGCGAGTTCCGTGACCTTGGGGACTTATGCATAAGGGTTGGCACACGTTTTCGTCTTGACTCTCTGGTAGAAACTTTGGGGCACTCTTTGAAGTTCTTTGTGTTGGTTTGAATAGATGAATCTGAGATTGTGTGATGCATATCGTATAGTCAAACCCGTGGGTACTCGTGGTGACATTGGAGTGCCTAGGTGACATTAGGGTTTTGGTTGATGTGTATCTTAAGGTGTTATTCTAGTATGAACTCTAGGGCTGTTCATGACAATTAATGGGGATGGCTCATAAGATTGATCGGGAAAGATAACTTTGAGGTGTTTTCGTACCCTACAATAATTTCTTCGTTGGTTCTCCGCTATGAGTTACTTTGGAATGAACTCTTTGTCGCACGTGATGGATTTACATATGATTCAACTATGTCAACAATGTTGGGAGATCGCACTAGTGAAAGTATGAACCCTAGGCCTTGTTTTCAAGCATTGCAATACCGTTTGTGCTCACTTTTATCATTAGTTACGTTGCTGTTTTTATATTTTCAGATTACAAAAACCTATATCTACTATCCATATTACACTTGTATCACCATCTCTTCGCCGAACTAGTGCACCTATACAATTTACCATTGTATTGGGTGTGTTGGGGACACAAGAGACTCTTTGTTATTTGGTTGTAGGGTTGTTTGAGAGAGACCATCTTCATCCTACGCCTCCCACGGATTGATAAACCTTAGGTCATCCACTTGAGGGAAATTTGCTACTGTCCTACAAAACTCTGCACTTGGAGGCCCAACAACGTCTACAAGAAGAAAGGTTGCGTAGTAGACATCAGAATACAGTAGCTATTATGCAATTATAAAATATGAATGAGTTCATAACATTACCTATGGTTTGTGATTTGGTTATTATACTAATGGATCTCACGAGGTTTTGTTGAGTTTTGTGTACTGAAGTTTTCAAGTTTTGAGTAAGATCAAGATGGATGAAGGAACAAGGAGTGGCAGGAGCCTAATCTTGGGGATGCCCGAGGCACCCCAAGATAATATTTAAAGAGACTCAAGTGTTCAAGGTTGGGGATGCCCCCGAGTGGCATCCCCTCTTTCGTCTACCAACCATCGGTAACTTACTTGGAGCTATATTTTTATTTATCACACGTTATGTGTTTTGCTTGGAGCGTCGTGTATTATAGTGGTCTTTTGCTTGTTTGCTTTTTAGTTTGCCACAATCATCCCTTGCTGGACACACCTTTTTAGAGATACACGCATTTTTTCAGAATTTGTTAGAATACTCTTTGTGCTTCACTTATATCTTTTGAGCTAGGCAGTTGCTCTAGTGCTTCACTTATATCTTTTTGAGCACGATGGTGGTTATATTTTAAAGAAATAGTTGCACTCTCATGCTTCACTTATATCTTTTTGAGAGTCTTATAAATAGTAATGGCAATTTGCACAAGTTATGAAATTGCTCCTAATATGATAGGTATTCAAGAGGGATATAATAAAAACTTTCATGTAGATCTCTGAATATGATAAGTTTGAGTCCTTGCAATAGTTTTGCGATATTAAGGCGGTGATATGTGGGAGGTACTAGTGAATGATTGTGGTTTAGTAAGAATATTGGTGTTAAGGTTTGTGATTCCCGAAGCATGCATGTATGGTCTGTCGTTATGCTATTAAATTGGAGCATGATTTATTATTGATTGTCTTCCTTATGTGTGGCGGTCGGAGGCGCATGATGGTTAACTCCTACCAACCTCCCCCCTAGGAGCATGCGTAGTAGTATTTTGCTTCGAGGGCTAATAGACTTTTGCAATAAGTATATGAGTTCTTTATGACTAATGTGAGTCCATGGATTATACGCACTCTAACCTTTCCGCAATTTGCTAGCCTCTCCGGTACCATGCATTGCCCTTTCTCACATTGAGAGTCGATGCAAACTTCGCGGGTGCATCCAAACCCCATGGTATGATACGCTCTATCACACATAAGCCTCCTTATATCTTCCTCAAAACAGCCACCATACCTACCTATTATGGCATTTCCATAGCCATTCCGAGATATATTGCCATGCAACTTCCACTGTTCCGTTTATATGACACATATTGTCATTGTCATATTGCTTTGCATGATCATATAGCTGACATTGTATTTGTGGCTCAGCCACCATTCACAATTTTTTATACATGTTACGCTTGTATCATTGCACATCCTGGTACACTGCCAGAGGCATTCATATAGAGTCATATCTTGTTCTACTATTGAGTTGTAATTTTGAGTTGTAAGTAAATAGAAGTGTGATGATCATCATTATTAGAGCATTGTCCCAGTGAGGAAAGAATGATGGAGATTATGATTCCCCCACAAGTCGGGATGAGACTCTGGACGAAAAATGAAAAAGAAAATAAATAAATAAAAGAAAAGAAAAAAATGAGAGAAAAAGAGAGAAGGGGCAATGTTACTATCCTTTTACCACACTTGTGCTTCAAAGTAGCGCCATGTTCTTAATATAGAGAGTCTCCTATGCTTTCATTTTCATATACTAGTGGGAATTTTTCATTATAGAACTTGGCTTGTATATTCTGATGATGGGCTTCCTCAAATGCCTGAGGTCTTCATGAGCAAGCAAGTTGGATGCACACCCACTTAGTTTTCGTTGTTGAGCTTTCATACACTTATAGCTCTTAGTGCATCCATTGTATGGCAATCCCTACTCCTTGCATTGACATCAATTGATGGGCATCTCCATAGCCTGTTGATTAGCCTCGTCGGTGTGAGACTATCTTCTTTTTTGACTTCCCCTTATTGATCTCTATAATTATATTCTATTCCACCCATAGTGCTATGTCCATGGCTTACGCTCATGTATTGCGTGAGGGTTGAAAATGCTAAGGCGCGTTAAAAAGTATGAACCAATTGCTTGGCTAAAACCGGGGATGTTCATGATAAATATTTTGTGTTAAGAAGATGGAGCATGACAGAATTGTATGATTTTGTAGGGATAACTTTCTTTAGCATTTTTATTTTGAAAGGCATGATTGTTTGTTGGTATGCCTGAGTATTGATGTCTTTATATCAAACTATAGACTATTGCTTTGAATCATTTAGATCTTTGACATTCAAACCACAAAAGATATTACATGATGAATATGATAGGTAGCATTCCACATCAAAAATTCTGTTTTTATCATTTACATACTCGAGGACCAGCAGGAATTAAGCTTGGGGATGCTGATACGTCTCCAACGTATCTATAATTTTTGATTGTTCCATGCTATTATAGTATCAATCTTGGATGTTTATTATGCATTTATATGCTATTTTATATCATTTTCTAGGACTAACCTACTAACTCAGTGCCCAGTGCCAGTTGTTGTTTTCTTCTTGTTTTTGGTTCTTCAGGAAATCGGTACCAAACTAAGTCCAAATGCCACGAAACTTTTTGATGATTTTTTCTGGACAAAAGAGACCCTGGAAGCTTTGGGAGAGGACCAGATGACAGGGGGCCCGCCCTGGTGCGTTATGGGCCCATGTTTAGCTCCGTTTGACCTGATTCCAAGTCCATAAATTCTCTAAAATCGCGAAACCAATAGAGAGCCAGCCAAAACCCTTTTTCTGCCGCTGCAAGTCTCTGTTTCTTCGAGATCCCATCTGGGGACCTCCGTCGGTAATCTGCCGGAGGGGGAATTGATCACGGAGGGCCTCTACATCAACCTTGCTGCCCTACCGATGCTGCGTGAGTAGTCTACCACAGACCTACGGGTCCATATCTAGATGGCTTCATCTCTCTCTTTGATCTTCAATACAACGTTCTCCTCGATGATCTTGGAGAACTATTCGATGTAATCCTACTTTGCGGTGTGTTTGTTGGGATCCGATGAATTGTGGGTTTATGATCAGATTATTTATGAATATTATATGAGCTATCTCTGAATTCTTATATGCATGATTGTTATAGCTTTGTATGTCTCTACGATCTATCGGTTTAGTTTGGCCAACTAGATTGATCTATCTTGCAATGGGAGAGGTGCATTGTGATGGGTTCGGTCTTGCGTTGCTCAATCCCAGTGACGGAAAGGGACATGACACATATTGTATCGCTGCCATTAAGGGTAAAACGATGGGATTTATTCATATTAGTTGGATTTACTTTGTCTACAGCATGTCATCTTGCTTAAGGCGTTACTCCATTTCTTGTAAACTTAATACCCTAGATGCATGCTGGATAGTGGTCGATGGGTGGAGCAATAGTAATAGATGCAGGCAGGAGTCGGTCTACTTGTCTCAGACGTGATGCCTATATACATGATCATTGCATTGATTATCGTCATAACTATGCGCTTTTCTATCAATTGCCCAACAGTAATTTGTTTACCCACCATATCCTAACTTCAAGAGAGAAGCCTCTAGTGAACACTATGGCCCCCAGGTCTATTTTCCATCATATATAAAACTAAAATACCTCGCTGCCTTTTATTATCTTTTATTTTACTTTTGTGTTTTACTTTATTTATCTACCACTACGAGAATTCATCCTTGCAATTAACCACCAACGGATTGACAACCCCTTGTTTGCGTTGGGTGCAAGTATTTGCTTTTCTTGTGTGTAGGTGCTGTTGACAAGGTTGTGTCGTGAGTCTCCTACTAGATTGATAACCTTGGTTCTTAACTTAGGGAAATACTTATCTCTACTATACTGCATCTCCTTTCCTCTTCAAGGATTTTACCAACGCAGTTTACAAGTAGCAGTATGGTTCCAAGATGGCTTCGGTCCATGGGACACTATTGTAGATAGTTGCTCCATAGCTCAGTCTAAGGAATCAAGGTTCGACCAGTGACTCACATATATACAAAGCCATGTCCACACAAAATATGAATTTTGTGAAAGCATGAAAACACGAGGATATGCAAAGATACACACGGAGATGAAGTTGTCACATCCGTTGGACATCAGGCTATACCACATGCGAAGCATATTTTACACTAGTATGCCATAGGTGTAAAGTGCATTAGCATTGACTAGATTATTGAATCTAGTGCAAGTGGGAGTCTATAGGAGATATGCCCTAGAGGCAATAATAAATTTTATTATTTAACCCCATGTTCGTAATTAAGTTTATGTTCCATGCTATAAATGCTATGGTTCCTGAGCCCGTATATCCATAAAGGCTTTGAGGAAAACCCATGTGCACGTGTGGAATAATAAACGGTGAAATGTATTCCTAGTCATGCCTCTAAGACTAGCTCAAGTGTTGCATGATGATTATGTTTTCCTGATCATGGGCATGTCTATGCCGGCAACTTTGAGGGCACAATGTTAGAAGAACATTTGTGTTGAATCGACCCGAATTGATGTTATGCTATGAGATACATTCGTCACAAGTTAATGGTTAATAACACAGAGAAGTTAACATTTGCATGATTCCTTAGACTGTGAGAGTATCGAGTTTCTTCATGCTTGCTTCATGAACTTTGGGGTTTGTTAAACGTCATCCGTAACTGGGTGGCTATTACGGCGGCTTACGGGTCTATGGAAAAGTATGTCAAGGGACTTGATAGCTCAAGATTGGGATTTACTCCTCCGACGATGGAGAGATATTCTCGAGCCCTCTCGGTGTTACGGTATCCATCATCGTCTGGCCAGACACAATGTGATTTGATCACGGGGATGCCGAAACACGGAAACGAGAAAATTGAACAAAACCGGTAACAAGGTAATTGGCTTTGTGGACAAGTGTTGATCCACGGGGATGCTGACAAATCTCACCTCGGGTTTTGTAACATATCATGAAGTAAAAGGAATAGCACACAGCAACTGGAGGTTCACTCGAATATTCATTCGTGTGGGTATAGGGGTCAATATGGGTGTCCACAGCTCCGATATTGATCATTGATCGGAAGGTGTTCCGGGTCATGCCTATACTTCAATGAACCTATAGGGTCACACACGTAAGGTTCATGTATCTGATGAATACTAGACAGGGAGTGTGAGAGAAATTCCCCGAAAAAGTTTCGGACATAACGGAAGTGTTCCGGAGAGAGAACACCGAAATAGTTTCGGTAGAACCGAAAAGTTGTTTCGGAGTATACCATTAATTCAAAATGGTTTCGGCACACGCCTAGAAATTCTTAGAGGGTGCCAGAATTGCTCTGGGAACTTCTGGGATTTTTCCGGAGACACAAACCGGAAATGTTCCAGAGCTGCCGGAACCGCTTTGGTTGCTTTTCGCTGATGAAAATTACTAATCCGGAATTGTTTCAGAATGCGTCCAAAATTATTTTAGTGGGTACTGGAAATGTTCTAAGACCTACAAAAATATTTTCAGATTTAACGGTCGCGAAAAAATGTTTTCATGAATAGTGAAAAGCACTTTTTGGTTACTTTATGGAAAGCCACCTTTTTGGGCTTTGTCCCAAAATATCTAGGGATGACATGGATGGATGAGAGCCCGTCATGGGGGGGGGGGGCACAAGGTGGTGGGCAGCCATGGGGTGGTTATCCATGGTGCTCCACTTGCCTTCCCATTTTGCCCTTTATGTGTGACATAAAGCATGGGCATTTTGGGTTTTTCATGTGCCACCCTACCCCTTGGGTTTTCCTATATATAGAGGTGGAGAGGCACTCTCCACACTAACTCTTTATCAACATACACATGCCATGCATGATCTGGCTTTCTCTCTCCCTCCCAGCGAAATAGTTTCGTAGACCCGAAAGGTTGTCTGGGTTCCGGTGGGAACTAGTTCTGGACGGCGAAGCCGTGCTGAATAGATGACACCGTATGTGTGTAACCCCGTAGAGAGGTCGTAGGTTCGTCCTTTTTGCCCGAGGGGCTGTTCGAGTGTGCCTTCCGAAGGGCAGTCCGAGTGACCGTCCGAGTTTCTGAGGGCCTCCCGAAGGGCTGCCCGTGGATCCGTCCGGTGGGACTATCCGAGGGACTGTCCTGAAGCCTGCCGAAGGGCTGCCCGGAGATCCGTCCGGTGAGCTGACGAGGGAGTACATTCTCGAGGTTGGGAGGTTGTAAATCCTAGCTACGGGGATCAGCACCGACGATCAATATCGACTCTACTTCAGCTGCGCTACGAGTCGTTAACGATAAGATCAAACCTTGTATGCATCTCCATAGTGATCCTGGGCGTGCTCGTTGTACCCGAAATTTTTGTTTTCTGTCGCGTTCCCCTACAACTCATCCTTCTATGTTTGGGCTTCACGCCACTCTGGGTGGACTTGATTATGGAGTGTGTGAGGTCGGTCACATACCAGGTACGGGTTAATAATGTGTTGACTGATTATTTTGTTCCTTCCAGGTGCCACAGGCAGGGAGACCCCCTCTCACCATACTTATTCTTGCTATGCGCGGTGGGCCTCTCTAGCTTGCTCATGCATGAGGAGGAGTCGGGGAACTTATTGGGAGTTAAGGTGTGCAGAACCCCCCCTTAGTGTCACATCTTCTTTTTGCTGACGATTCACTAATTCTCATGTGAGAAGATGCTACCAATGCAACTGGTCTCCGAAGAGCCCTGGATGATTATTGCATGGCTTCAGGGAAGTTGGTGAGTGATGCTAAATCTAGCATATTTTTTATCCCTTGTACACCTGTGGAGACTAGGGTCGAGGTGTGCACCACCCTAAACATAATGGCAGAAGCGATCACGGATAAATACTTGGGCCTTCCGCCGATTGTGGGAGTGGACCGTTCTGATTGCTTTCAACATCTCATTGATGGAGTGCTCAGTAGGATCATAGGATGGAAGTAAAAAATTATTATCCTATGGAGGAAGAGAGGTTTTGTTAAAGGCAGTTATTCAGGCCATTCCCTCATATGCTATGTTCGTGTTTAAATTACCAAAGCAGGTATGCAATGCAATTATTACAACTATGTCTAAATATTGGTGGGGAGATGATGACTTGAAACAACACATGCACTGGTTTGTTTGGTGGAAAATGTGTGTACCAAAGGAGAGGGGTGGTATGGGATTCTGAGATCTACACTGTTTTAATTTGGCCCTTCTCGCAAAGCAGTGTTGGAGGCTCCTGAGTGAACCAGAATCTTTATGTGCCAGAGTATTAAGAGCAAAATATTTTCGAGAGGGCAACCTCCTTACTTGCAGCTTAAAGAAGGGCAGCTCTTACACCAGGCAGAGCCTTTGGAGTGGTATCCAGACCTTCAAGAGAGGGGTTACCACTTTTACATAAAGCATTAATGTGTTCACACCAATAGAGTTGCTTTAGCTCAAGTCTTAGAGCAAAGCTCCCCCTAGATGTGATATCCCCCAAAGTGGGATGAACTAACCTTGGGTTTTGTCGATGATGACTTCATGTAGATGTTGAAGATGTAGATTCTCAATTGTTGATGTAGACCATCAAGAGTTGGGAGCAATCCTTTGAGTTTTGCACTTTCAATACCTACATGGGTTAGTCCCACACAAGGAACATACAAGGATATCCATAGACATAGAGTGAAATGCACATGTTATGATGTCCATGAATGCATTGAATACCTTGTCCCTTGTCTTACCAACAAGAGGGTTTGTGGTTCCATGAACTAGTACATGATGTTGAAGTTGGTTGCACAAGTTCTCGCCAAAATGGATATGAGTGAAGTTTGTTGGCGGAGTCACCCTCAAGAACTCTCTAGTTCTTCTTCTTTGGGACCCACATCAACTTGATGGGAATCCTTGGAGTTGTAGTAGCACTTGATGAAGTAGAACTTGATGAAGTCTTGGGGACCCACTTGACCAAGGCTTGAGGTGCTTCTTAAAATGAGTCAATCTATTCTTGAAGCTTATCCTTGCCTTTTAACTTGTGGTCTTGCGGTGGAAGATCATCTTGAGCTTGTGTTCCTTTGAAGGAAGTAGGATCATACTTCTCTTGTTGAGGGATAAACTTCGTCTTGGGGTATTGATCTTCTTCCCACTCAACTCCATTGGCATTGAACTTTCGTTCAAAACCAACACCTTGATTCTTCTGGTGCCTTCCTTGCTTGCACACAATTTCCTCAAATTGCTTACTCCCGGTAAGGCTCTTGTAGAAACCCTTTTCTATAATTCCTTTCAATAAATCCTTTTCTTGCTCAAGTGTAACTTGGCTAAGAGAATCATTAGTGGAATCAATAGAACTACTAGAAGCAACAATATTGGATTTAGCATTGTTATTGTTACTACTAGAGGTAGAATCCTTTTACCCTTGTTACTAGTTTGCTTAGTTTTAACTTGTCGCATAAAGGTAGACAAAAGTAAACGTTTGGCAAGATACGAAGAACTCTTCTTTCGAAGATCATCATTGATAGCTTTTAGAAACTCATGCTCTTGCTCCAAATTTAGCTTCTCGAAGCGTAGCTTCTCATGAGATCTTAAAAGCTCTCTATGATCCTCTTGAGTTGTTTCATGAGCTAACTTAAGAGTGTTTAGTTCTTTAGTTAAACGTGTTGGGGAACGCAGTAATTTCAAAAATTTCCTACGCACACGCAAGATCATGGTGATGCATAGCAACGAGAGGGGAGAGTGTGTCCACGTACCCTCGTAGACCGAAAGCGGAAGCGTTAGCACAACGCGGTTGATGTAGTCGTACGTCTTCACATTCCGACCGATCCAAGTACCGAACGCACGGCACCTCCGAGTTCAGCACACGTTCAACTCGATGATGTCCCACGAGCTCCGATCCAGCCGAGCTTCGAGGGAGAGTTCCGTCAGCACGACGGCGTGGTGACGGTGATGATGTTGCTACCGACGCAGGGCTTCGCCTAAGCACCGCTACGATATGATCGAGGTGGATTATGGTGGAAGGGGGCACCGCACACGGCTAAGAGATCAACAGATCAATTGTTGTCTAGAGGTGCCCCCCTGCCCCTGTATATAAAGGACCAGGGGGAGGAGGCCGGCCGGCCAGGAGGAGGTGCGCCAGGGAGGAGTCCTACTCCCACCGGGAGTAGGACTCCCCTTTTTCCTATTCCAACAAGGAGAGGGGAAGGAAGGGAGAGAGGGAGAGAAGGAAAGAGGGGGCGTCGCCCCCCCCCCTAGTCCAATTCGGACCAGAGGGGAGGAGGGCGCGCGGCCTGCCTTGCCTCCCTTCTTCTTCTCCACTAAGGCCCATCATGGCCCAATAAACCCCCCGGGAGGTTCCGGTAACCCCCCGGTTCTCCGGTAAATGTCCGAAACCTTTCGGAACCCTTCCGGTGTCCGAACATAGTCATCCAATATATCGATCTTTATGTCTCAACCATTTCGAGACTCCTCGTCATGTCCGTGATCACATCCGGGACTCCGAACTACCTTCGGTACATCAAAACACATAAACTCATAATATAACCGTCATCAAACTTTAAGCGTGCGGACCCTACGGGTTCGAGAACTATGTAGACATGACCGAGACACGTCTCCGGTCAATAACCAATAGCGGAACCTGGATGCTCATATTGGCTCCTACATATTCTACGAAGATCTTTATCGGTCAAACCGCATAACAACATACGTCTGTTCCCTTTGTCATCGGTATGTTACTTACCCGAGATTCGATCGTCGGTATCTCAATACCTAGTTCAATCTCGTTACCGGCAAGTCTCTTTACTCGTTCCGTAATACATCATCCCGCAACTAACTCATTAGTTACAATGCTTGCAAGGCTTATAGTGATGTGCATTACTGAGTGGGCCCTGAGATACCTCTCCGACAATCGGAGTGACAAATCCTAATCTCGAAATACGCCAACCCAACAAGTACCTTCGGAGACACCTGTAGAGCACCTTTATAATCACCCAGTTACGTTGTGACGTTTGGTAGCACACAAAGTGTTCCTCCGGTAAACGGGAGTTGCATAATCTCATAGTCATAGGAACATGTATAAGTCATGAAGAAAGTAATAGCAGAATACTAAACAATCAAGTGCTAAGCTAACGGAATGGGTCAAGTCAATCACATCATTCTCCTAATGATGTGATCCCGTTAATCAAATGACAACTCATGTCTATGGTTAGGAAACATAACCATCTTTGATTAACGAGCTAGTCAAGTAGAGGCATACTAGTGACACTCTGTTTTTCTATGTATTCACACATGTATTATGTTTCCGGTTAATACAATTCTAGCATGAATAATAAACATTTATCATGAAATAAGGAAATAAATAATAACTTTATTATTGCCTCTAGGGCATATTTCCTTCAAAACGTTCAATCTCCTTCATAACATTGTCATTAGTTTCCTCTTGACTATTCAGATTACTAGCATGTTCATTATAGCTCACATCACTATTCCTATGAACAAGTAAATCATCATCACCAAGCAAGTCATCCTCATCACTATTAAAGTCAAAGTACTCGGGGTGTGATACCTTGGGGCCTTTTTACATGAAGCATCTTCCAATTCGTTCATTTGGTGAATCAAATAGATCATTGGAGTTGGAGGATATGAGTGCAAGTCCAGCAACACCTTCATCTTGACTATAGTCGGAGTCAGAGTGATAGCTTCTCTCGGAGTGGTTGTCGGAGTCGGAGCCGTAAATCCATTCACCAACATGAGCTTGATGTCTTCTTCTTGTGTAGCTCTTGGACGATTTGTCTTTCCTTTCCAAATCCTTGCTTCTCCGTGAAGGTCTTCATTCATAACGATCATCTCTACTCCTTCTCTCCTTGTGAGGTGATTCATCACTTTTATGTCTTCCTATTGGTGATTCGTCTCTTTTCTTGTGAGGTGTCGTACACTCATTGGAATAGTGTCCGGGTCTTCCACAATTGTAGCAATTACGGTCACGACTTGATGATCTTCTATCATAGCGCCTTGAGCTAGCACTTCTCTCTTTTCCTTTGTGCTTGTAAAACTTGTTGAACCTTTTCACCATCAGGCTAATCTCCTCATCGGATACTAGTTTGTTGCTTGTAGTTGAGAGAGCATCGGTTGAGGCTTTGTAAGCACCACTTGACTTGTTGTGTAGCTCCTCCTTATTCTTGAGTGACATCTCATGCGCAACAATTCTACCAATGACTTCCGTGGGCTTGAGATCTTTGTAATTTGGCATCATTTGGATCAATGTGCATACAGTATCATATTTTCCATCCAAGTCTCTAAGGATCTTCTTGATGATAAATTTGTCGGTCATTTCTTCACTTCCTAAGCCGGCAATCTCATTTGTGATGAGAGCAAGCGTAGAGTACATTTCGGCGACTCCTTCACCATCCTTCATCTTGAACTTGTCAAGTTGACTTTGAAGCACATCCAACTTGGATTCCTTGACGGACTCGATATCCTCGTGCATATCAACCAAAAAATCCCAAATTTCCATTGCATTCTCGAGGCGGCTGATCTTGTTGAACCCCTCGGGGCACAAACTGTCGAATAGAATGTCACAAGCTTGAGCATTATATTGCAACATCCTCAATTCTTCTGCGGTTGCTTCATGATCTGGTTCCTTACCATCCTCAAAGAATTCACCTTGCGAGCCAACACGAACAACAACCCAAACGGCGGGGTTATGACCAATAATATGCATTTTCATCTTATGTTTCCAACTAGAAAAGTTTGTACCATCAAAATATGGACCTCTACGGTGTTAATTACCCTCACTAGACGCGATACTCTCCTAGGTTGTGAAAAAAAAGCAATGGAGACCAAGCTCTGATACCACTTGTAGGATCGAAAGTAGGTCTACAGGGGGGGGGGTGATTAGACTACTTGACAAAATAAAACACTAACATTTTCCCAATTTTAGTTGTTGACAGATTTTAGCTAGCTAGCAAATCAAGCATCACCCTACACATGCAATTCTAAGAGTATAGGCAGCGGAAAGTAAAACATTGCACATGTAAGTAAAGGAAGGGTTTGGAGATTTCAAACGCAATGGAGACACGAAGATTTTTCCCGTGGTTCCGATAGGTGCTGCTATCGTACGTCCACGTTGATGGAGACTTCAACCCACAGAGGGTAACGGCTGCGCGAGTCCATGGAGGGCTCCACCCACGAAGGGTCCACGAAGAAGCAACCTTGTCTATTCCACCATGGCTTCCATCCACGAAGGAGTAGCCTCACTCGGGGTAGATTTTCATGAAGTAGGCGATCTCCTTGCCCTTACAAACTTCTTGGTTCAACTCCACATCATGTCGGAGGCTCCCAAGCGACACCTAACCAATCTAGGAGACACCACTCTCGAAAAGGTAATAGACGGTATGTTGATGATGAACTCTTTGCTCTTGTGCTTCAAATGATAGTCTCCCAAACACTCGATCACTCTCTCACATATATGGTTATGGTAGAGGAAGGATTTTAAGTGGAAAGCAACTTTGAGTAGGCTAGAAATCAAGGTTCAAATGATAGGATTTGAATATCTTGATCTCAACACATGAGTAGGTGGTTCTCTCTCAAAAAATGTATGGTAGAAGTGTAGTCATGTTCTGAGGGCTCTCTTACTGGGTAAGAGGGGGTCGAGGGGTATATATAGCCTCCACACAAAAATCCAACCGTTACACACTTTTGACCAAACTCGGTGGCACTGAAAGAAATTCTCGGCGAGACCGACCTGTGCAAAAGATATGAACTTTTGAAGTTTCGGTGGGACCGATATAAAACATCTCGGAGCGATCGATGTGCAATGGTAGGGCAAAACCTCATTTCGGTGGCACCGATTGCATCATCTTGGTGGGACCGAAGTAATGCAATAAGGCAACAGAAAGTTGGCAAGCCATCTCGGTGGCACCGAATGCAAAAACTCTGTGGGTCCGAAGTAAGTGTAATCGATAACAGAGAGTTGGCAAGGCCATCTCGGTGGGACGGAGATCCATATCGGTGGATCCGATTTGTTAGGGTTTGGCTGTGGCAGTGGAAATGATCATCTCGGTGGCTCTGAAAATATGGAATCGGTTGGACCGAAATGATGAGTTAGGGTTTTGGATAGATGTGTTTTGGAAAAGTGAATGAGGGTTTTTGGAGCAATATCACTAAGCATTGTGAGCAACAACCTCATCAACAATACCTCATCCTCTTTTAATAGTATTGGCTTTCTTATGGACTCAATGTGATCTTTGATCACTCAACCAAAAATGAAGAGTCTTGAGCTTTTGCCAATGCATGTCCTTAGCATCTTCAAGGGGTCCACATCCTTAGTCCTTGCCATGCCAATCATTAAACTTTCTGAAATCTTTCACTTGAATGTATATTAGTTCAATGAGATATACGTTATTAATTACCAAAACCACCCGGGGATTAGTTGCACTTTCAGCTATCAAGTTACTTGTCATACCTTTCCGTGAACCCGTAAGCCACAGTAATAGCCACCCTGTTACAGATGACGTTTAACAAACCCCAAAGTTCAGGAATCAAGTACGAAGGAACTCGATACTCTCATAGTCTAAGGAATTATGCAAACGTTAACTTTCTCTGTGTTATTAACCATTTACTTGTCACGAATGTATCTCATAGCATAAGATCAATTCGGGTCGATTCAACACAAGTGTTCTTCTAACACTGTGCCCTCAAAATTGACGGAATAGTCATGCCCATGATCAGGAAAACAGGATCATCATGCAATACTTGAGCTAGTCTTAGAGGCATGACTATGAATACATTTTACCGTTTATTATACCACACGTGCACATGAGTTTCCCTCCGAGCCTCGTGTTATTGTAGACTCGAGAATCATTGCAGTTATAGCATGGAACATAAATATTCATTACAAACTTGGAGATACAAAATAACTATTATTATTGCCTCTAGGGCATATCTCCTACATAATATAGACCATAAATTACTATAAAAACACATAGGAGCAAAAAACTTCCTAGCTAAATGCTTAAAAAAAGAGAACGTCGAAACAGTTCGACCCTAGTTTTCTTTTTCTTTTTTTTCTTTATATTTCCCAACGAAATTTGAGGCGTGGACGGTTAGGGTTTACCCTATCCAGCCACCACGACAATCCCCTAGTCAGTCCTCCTGATCGAGCCACTGCTTCGATCAATCAGAATAACCACAAGAAAATGGTTAAAGTGCTCAAAATAACAAGCATGGGGCTAAACTGCAAAATTGAGACCCCCAATGGACCAAATGTAAATTGTAGGGACTTACTCGGGATTAACATAGCACTTAGGGCTATCCTGCATACTTAAATAAGCACGATGCCTCAACAAAGAAAAGCAATGACCTTTTCGTAAATAACATAAGCTCAAAGGACCAAATCACAATAGAATGCAAAGAAGATAGGGTTCATCTCCTTCCTCTGTTCGGTTACCAACCGGAAGATATCCCGTGACCGCCAACGCCGGTAGTGAGGCCGCGGGCTGCTCCGTTGGCCTCCGCGACGGATGGCTTCGCTTCCACAGTCATGCCAGGCTGCTGGCCTAGCAGCGCTGCGGCAGCCGGACGCCGCGCACGCGTGACACGCCGCCAGTCGGCCGGAGGGAGCGCTGCTGCGCCTCGCCGGCTAGGCCACCGCCGAAAGCCGCCTTTGCAAGAAGCCGCCGTGTCACGAGGACACGAGCCGGGTCACGTTGTCCGCTGTCGCCGTGGTTGAGGACGCTCGGTCTGCTTCCGCGGCTCCTCCTACGCTGGTACTACAGAGACCGACGTTGACGCCGAAGTACCATGGGTCCTGCGGTCCTGCCGTACCATGGGCATGAAAAAACGCAATCAACCGTGAGTAGTTTCTTACTTGTAGTACGCTTCATCCTTTCTTCATTTGCATCTGTTGGATTCGATGAAGTGATTCTTTGCTCCTGATTGATTTTCCTGTAATGGTACATGCATGCCCGATCTGACGCCTCCCTTGCAGCCGGCAGCCGCGTAGTCGACACCGTGCTTTTCGCCGGGCCTGGCCTTGAAGCAGTAAGCCGCGCCGAGCGCCGGCCATTCACAGCCGCCAGCGCGGCGACCCGGAGAGCCGAGCGAGGACGCTGTAGCGCCTACTTGGACCGTGGCTTCGACACATGCCGTTGGGTGCCGCGCCGCACCGCTCCGTCACGTCTTGTCGCCGTCTCGCCTTGCGTTGCGCCTTGTCGGGCGCCGCCGGCCTTTCTCTCTCAGCGGAGAGACTCGTGCTTTTTTTTTTAGGGAAAGCGGAGAGACTCGTGCTGATAACGTGATAGAAAACAAAACGAATGAACATTAACAATCTCTCTATTACTGATGATGATGATGTCTTTACAATTTATATCCCCCGAAGGGATGCATCCGGAACGACGTGTTCCTTACAATAGACGGGAGAGAGGGACGCGACGGTTAGCACGTACTAACTGCAATCCCAGACAGGAATAGCGTTGTTCTTTCTTCAAATTACCATACATGGGGAAACAATGATAAGACTGGATTGTTTTAAAAAACAGAATTCTTCATTACTGTTCCGAGAGAATGACTACCACCAGAAAAGCATCGCTCACACCAGCTAAACTCGCACACAAAAGTTTCCCTCCCTACCGCTCAAAGCTGTCACATAGCCTAGCCATTAACACAGGTACGTCTTGCTCTTCCTGCACTGATTGAAGAATCGATTGAAATGAGACTCTGCCCTCTAGAGAATACAAACATACAACAAATGGAACATAAGCGAATTTTCACTTATGCTCATCGGAATCTCACAGCCTCTACGCAAATCAGGCTAGAGAAACTCAACTGCTGTCAAATTTGGGGCTCCAATCACACAGGAAACAGTCCATCTACAGCGCCCTAAAGCAGGGCATGCGCATTAGTCCCATCCCCAAATGTTTTCCCCGGAGGAGCTACCTACGCAGCTAGTCCCGCATCAGCTCAGGCCGACCGAGATGGAGCACGAGAATTGTTTTCACGCAACCCTAGATCAACAGATAAGCACAGACAAGCGGGGCACGCGGCGAACAGATCTCGCGATGCACCGAGCGGAAGGGAGAGGTGGGGATTGGGGAGCATACGGAAGAGGATGAGGCCCCCGAAGCCGCCGGTGAGGGAGGAGTAGCGACGCGGCGGATGGGGAGGTCAAGGCAGGCGTCCCACTTGGCGTCCAGGTCGTACCGCGGCGGGATCCCAGACCTGGTGGGTGAGGACGGCTTCGGCGCTGGCGCCGGGGCAGGAGAGGGAGCGGCGGGTGGCGCGGGCACCGCAGCGGAGTTCTCAGGCGACTCCGCCATGGGAGGGTTTCTCGCGACACGGGGAGGAGGAGTAGAGGCGACGCGAATGGGGGAGAGAAAGGCGGAGAAGGGGTGAGAGGCGGAGGTGGCTGCGGCAAGGAGATCGTGGGGGCGGAGGAGAGGGGTAGGAGTGGATCGGGGGTGGATGGTGCCGCACTCCGCAATGGACACGCTGAGTAGTAGCATGGGTGTATCGCCTGCGCTATAGCTATTCACTTAGTAGTAGCGCAGGATTTACAACCCGCGCTACTAATATTTTTTGATCTGGTGGTGTGGTGTGGCATACTTACCAGTAGCGTGTCCAAAAGAAACCAACCCTGCTGTTAGGCCATACTAGTAGCGCGCTTTGTACCAAGCGCTACTGGTAATTACCAGTAGCGTGTGGACACAAACAAATGCTACTGGTAAACTTCTATGTATAAGCATTTTCGTAGTGGTGTTATATAGTCCTCGCAGGTGCGGCGCTTGGATGGATGGCGGCACTTCTTCTTTGAGTTGTCTTCTGGTCTTCGATCCTCCTCGAGTTCATTAATCCGGACGTAGTCAGCGGAGCTCCGGCGTAGATTCATGTCGTCTCCTTGTGTCGTCTCCTTGAGACGGTGATGTTAAGGTTTCTCATCATGTGGCGAGATTTGGTGTCAGATACTTCAGATCTATGCAATGGTTCAACGGCGACGACTGCGGCTCCAGGGCGCTGGTCCTTAGGGGCACGTGCACGAAGACTTTTCGGCTGTCATCAACAAGGTCAAAATGTCTCCGGTAGGGGAGCGGCGATAGCAACGCGTCGGCGGCAGCAGTAGTTGTTCGGTGGTTTCGGAATCTCAAAGTAATTTTTATTATGTTTGAGATGCCTTGTACTTCTGTGAACTTTTACACTATATCTGATACTTTTCGCAGAGTTCCTCAGCTGGTATAGTACAGTACGTGTCTCCGTCCATCGGTTCCCAGGTGTCAATCAAACCGATCAAAATCGTCCCGGCTGGTATCCCGGCCAGAATCGACAACTCGAGCACCGGCACCCAAGCAACATCGGTGCCGAAGTACCGGCACCCAAGCATAACATAGCATAGCACGCCAAAATTGGCGGGCGGAAAGCAAAAGACACGCGCGCAAAAGGAAATACGCAAATTAAGAGATAGTAGATCACGCTGACTTGTTGATGAAGGGCACTTTTCCATCTCAACGCCCACGTCCCAAATTCCCAATGGTATATGGACTGGATCGTGTGTGTTCTGTGCTGTACGGTTTTATTTTTTTTTTAGGAAAAGAAGGGCTTTCCCCTTCCGATTTCCATTAAGGGAAACAAATAGTACGAGCTACAAGCAACCAGTCCACCTATACTATCTCAGAGCATCTCCAGCCGCGCTTCCAACAGACACCTCCAGGTTATTTTTGAGCGCCGACGCCCAAAAAACGGCCCAGTCGCTCCCTCAGGAGTCCGTTTTTCGCCGGTTTGGGCCGAAACTGGCGCCGGCGGACCCAGGCCAAACCCGGCGCGCTGGGGTGCGCCTGGGGGAGCCAGGGAAACCGATTTTGGCGCGAACGAGAATGGGCCCGCCGAGTCAGCGACACGCCGCTTCGTCGTCCTCATCGCCTCGGTTCCCGCGGGACTCAATGCCAAGGCTGTCGCGCCGGTCAGCCTCCATTGATGCCTCATGGGCGGCGCAGTGAAGGCGCCGCGATGCGCGTCCCGCCCGCTCCCGCCATGCGTCACCCGGCATGCAGGTTCACACCGCCCCGCTTCGGCTATAAAAGCCGACCTCCCCGCCGGAGGACGCCACAGTCGTCACAACTCGCCGTCTCTCTCGCCTCGTCTCACCACAGAAGCAACTCTCCCCCCTCTTCCCCCGCCGACGAGCAATGGCTGAGCGGTACCCCGGCGACGCCGCGGCGGCGAACGGCTTCGGCCGCCCCCATCTCCACGAGGACGAGGCGCGCCTCCTCTACGAGGCCGACTATCCGGCGCCCACAGACATGCGGGTGCCGGGCTCGTGGAAGTTGAGCGCCGGCGGCGTCCCGGTACCCCCGGTGCCCACCGGGGCTGAACGGCGGGCCGAGATCGCCCGCATCCGTTCGTCCCTGTCGGAGGCGCAGCGGAACGAGCCGAGGTACGCCGCCGACAGCCACACGCTGTGGACTATGTACTTCGACCGCCGCCGCGAAGACCAGATCGCCTCCGCCAACGGCACCATCCCCCGCGGCCGACTCAATGCCGACGGGCGGCGCGAATGGTGGGGCGTGCCCGGCCGCACCCTCGAGGCCATCCTCGACCACATCGAGACCGGCAACACGCCGTGCCTCGAGTACACGTCGCGCCCGTCCTTCTCTCGCCGCCGTGGCAGCTCCTGGACGCCGCGGCGAATGGAGGCGGCGACCTCCTCGTCGTAGGGCTCCGGTTCGCTCTCCTCCGGGTCGCCGGCGCTCCGCCCCGTCAAGCCGGAGCCGTAGGAGACGCCGCTTGGGCGCCGCACCCGCAGCGGCGCCCTCGTCATCAACGAGGGCGGCTGCCCCTCCTCGCGTTCCCTCCGCCTACTCTGGCTGAAGACCGAGCCGGGGTTGCTCCCCGTCAAGAAGGAGCACGCGGAGATGGCCGCCGACGACGAGACCGCCCTCAAGTGGGCGAAGGCGGACTACGTCCGCGAGCAGGTGGCGCGCCAGCGCCGGGCATACGAGGAGATCAAGGCCCGGCGCCACGGACGCGAGGACGGTGGCGTCATCGTCCTCGACAGCGACGAGGAGGACGCGCCCGGGCCGTCCAACCCCCCTCGCGTCGGCAACCCTGGTCAGGGGTGCAGCAGGGACGGCGGCGGCTCCGGCGGGACGCAGGGCGGCGGCGACGATGGCGACGACGACGACGACGACGGCGGCGACTACACCCAGTTCTACAGGCTCCTCGGCATGTAGAAGGCGGGCGGCGGCCGCGGCTTAGTAGGGCTAGGCGTAGTTTTTTTTTTTTTTTTACAAATTTGAATGAAAAAATCGCCAAGGTTGTGCCGAATTCGAATCAAATCGCCGAGTTTGCGCCGAGTTGGGGGCGACCTTAGGGCGACGACTGGGAACGCAATCGCCCCCACGCCGAAAGTAAGTGCCGGTTCGACCCCAGACGGCGCTTTTTCGGCGTCCTGGGGGGCCGAACTCGGCTGGAGATGCTCTCACCACCAGACGACCCAAAATAAAGCAGGCACCATCAGGCGCACTCTCAGACATATCCGAGAATGTCACCAGCAAAACCAGCGCCAAACTCCCAAGCATCTCAGCCCCCACTCTCAGACAGCACACGCGCAACAAACCACAAGTTTTGATAAGCACAGGAACAAACCAAAAGGGACCAGGACATCCCCAAAAGTACCGACGACTTAAACCACTACTACCACATCTGGAGAAGAAGCACGTCGCATCCAGCAGCTAGCATCAGGCGAGGCCTACAGCGGATCCTCACCCTCCCAGCCTTGGCACGTTGTACCTCCATCCCTGAGAAGCTTTGTACACATCATTTGCTACATGTTCTAGTAGCTTTGTTCCCAACTCCAGCATCTATTTGTTTTGTTTCATTGTCTGCAAAATAGACCAAGCCATTATCCAATAGTTCATTAGCTGAATCAATGTCATGGGATCATTGTAAATCTCACTACTAGGGAAAACCCTAGTAGTAGCGCTTGAAATATGCACATCGGTAGCGTTGGATCCAGCGCTACTGCTAGCGTGCTACAGCTAAGTTGTAGCAGTAGCGCTGTAACGGGCAGCGCTACTGGTAAGTATTGTTAGCAGTAGCGCTTCCTGGACCAGCGCTACTGATAACTATCTGTAGCGCTTGTTCACAGGAAGCGCTGCTGCTAAGCCAGCGCTACTGCTAGGTGCTTTCCAACGCTACTGTTAATGTTCCTGCTTTCGCATGTCCGCACCCCTCTACGTATTTGTGCTGTATTTATACAGGTTCTATACAAAAATTTCATCAGATCATACTAAACATACACTATTCTCATCATATCATAGACATACAGTAGTCTTGTCATACCATCATCATCATCATCATTCAACACAAATATCATCACATCTCGAAAATAGCAATATACAAGCGCGATTATGTCATGTCTCGAATAAGTGCAACTGCATGGTCATGGCACATACACAAGTTTCATCATCTCTATCTAAACCATGATGTAGAAGAGAAGAGCGATCAGCATGAGCAAGAGCGCGACTATGTAGTACCGGCGGTCCCGCCCCTACTCATGCTGGAGTGTCCACCTCAAGTAACTACTTTCCGCTTCGGCTCTGCTGTCGAACCCACTGTGGCTAGCACCCGGGTACCTGTGCACCTGGGCCTGAGCGGCTGGCCAGTGGTCATAGACTCCTGGAACCCTCCCAACGTACACGGCATAGTAGCCCTTCGCCATCTCTGATCTATGTACCTGCATCGTGAGTTGATGAATTGAACAATAATATGCAACATAATGTACTTAAGAAAACAAAGAGGCATAATTAGCAAAATACAAGCAACCAATAGTAAACATAAATGACGAAGTTCCTCATACCCAAACTAATTAACTAGAGCGATCTACGCTAGTTCAGGACCACGGTTTAGTTACATCACATAGTTTCGCCGTGCATAAATTCAAAGTTTTGCCATAGAAAAAGACAGTCGTGACACATTGTCATCAACAATCAGTCCTCCATGTCGGCGGTCCAATCTTCATAGTCAGGGAGGAAGCACCCGAGCTTCTTGAAAGGTTTCAGGTCCAGACGCTGAGCAAGTAGCAGTGCTTGGACATCTTCCCGCGTGATTGGCCCATGGTAGAACATCCCTGTTGGTTCGAGGACCTGCTTATCACTTGGACAAGTTCACACTGTACGTGATAAAACTCAGCTCTGATTCGATGATCCGGTGTCTTTTCTATGCTTGTGGCCCAGCTGACAATCTCGGCATTGTTGGTAGTAGGTGACATGCGAAGGCGTTGATTATCCCTTCTGTACTCGAGCAGGTGATGCATGAGGTAGAATCCATCAGCCATACTGGTGTGCGGTTGCTCGATGCAGCAGAAGTCGGTCTTATGACCGAAAGCCAGCCCGCGGTTCCTGTACTTTTTCACCTTGATATATCCACCAGACAGGCTGAAGGTTAACAGGGCACTATCGAGAACACTCTTTATGTGCTTGTAATCCTTTTTCCTGAGATTCTTCGATGAGTCCAAGTATATAGCATGGGAGTATTCCGGGTACAGAACGATGAGGACGGCGCCCCCCCCCCCCCCCCCCCCCGCCCCCCACCCGGTGCGCAAATTAAGTACACCTCAAATTAGCCTCAATGCTTGCAAAGGAATGATTAACACTTACGAAAGGATATGTGCGGATGACTTACGTGGGATGATAAGGCACGAGAATCACTTCCTTGTCCTTATTAGAGATCATGAAGTCGCCGAGGTACTTGCTTGCATAGTCACGGTGCTCTTTGCAAACTGCCAAGAAGCTCTCGTGCATATAGAATGGGTCCGCGACACAGATATATTTGATGTTCTCGACCCTGATGAAGTAGTTCAGATATAGCGCATACATGCGGATGAACTGGAAATCCAGCTTGGTCATGTGGAACATGTCGTAGATGTAGTCAAATTGCAGGATGAACTTATTCGCGGGCCATCTCTCGACGTACAATTTCCCACCCGGCACCTGAGCCGCGTAAAGCGGGTATCCTGGTTTTTCCGCGATCAGAAGGCTTTTCTCTCTGGCCAGCACATCTTCATGGAGTCTTCTTAGATCATTGTTCAGTATGTGCTCTAGCACTTTGGCAGGTAGGATCGGGTCGCCGACGACATGGAAACGCTTCTTACCTTCGACAGGTATTCTGTCTACCACCCAGGGCTTCGGAGGCGGCTGGCTGCTTGAAGCAGCTCTGGCGCCTTGATGGCCTTTCCTGTGCGGTCTCCTCCTTCGCTTCTTGGCGGGTGGCGGTAGTGAGCCCACCATACCTTCCCTAACCACCACCCCCAGTGTCGTCGGGCTAATCAGTGGACCGGCCTCGGGGGGTTGCTGGGTACAGGCGGCATCTGGAGGTGTCTCCTGTGAGGATCGCTTGAAGAGAGACTTTTTGCATTCCGCCTTAGGACGTTCCGGCTCCGGCAAATCAGGCAGCATCAAGTCATCATCTCCACGCTCATAGCCTGAGTCTTCGTCGTCCTAAGCCATCAATCCTCCATCATCATAGGCGGTATTGAAATACTTGTCTGGGTCATCATCATCATCATCCTCCATGTCATCATCAACATTTGCTTCTTTAACAGCGGGGGCTACATCATCTGGCACTAATGGAGGCTCTCCCACGCGCCGTCCGCTATCACTTGCCACGACAGGTGCAGGTAATGTGGTAGGTGGGGTGGTGTTCATACCTTCTTGAGAAGATGGCGTTGGCGTGATACTGGGTGCCTCCAGAGGAAGAAGAGACTTCGGCCAAGGCAAGAACCAGCTCTTGCATACGCCAATCATCTTACAGGTCTCGTCGTCATCGACTGGTACCGGAGGAGGCAAATCCTCGAAGCCCGCTAAGACACTGGCCACGTTAACCTTGAAGACGCCATCGGGCATCTCTCGGTTGTGGAACATGCGGTCCTTCGGCTTCACGATTGTTGCCTTTCCCACGGCCACCTTCTGGCCCTTGATGTCATAGAGTAGGGTGCACGGGGTGTCGTCGGCCTACGAAGGAGACATGTCTGCGACGTCAAACATCCGAAAGGCAACTGAAATGGAAGAATATAGACATGCTGGTGAAAAGGGTATGATGCGTAATTACCGTGAGGGCGTCGAGCTCAGCCAGCGATGAAGGCCCACCGAGCATGCAAGAGACGGAGGTCGGGCTGCTATGAACAGGAGCGGGACCTTTTGCGGTTGCTTGAGCAGGTGCTGGTGCTGTGGTGTTCGCCGAATTGCTCCCGACAAAGCTGGGAAGGGGAAAGTCCTCAGGCCGTGCATTTGGATTGTTCTTCGTGAAATTGAAAAGTGCCGGAAGCAAGCTGACCACCACATCAGTGACCGCTGCATTGACAGCCCCGAGCAACTCTTCTTTGGTCTCAGCTTTGGTCTTATTGACTGCAATCGCGACCTTCTTGTCGATGCTCTGCTGAGTGACGACCGACCGTCTCTTCCTTCTTTCCTCTGGCTCCTCGTGGTAGCACGTCTTCCACGAGGCGCAATCTCCGACGCCGTGCACACGTCCATAGGACGGCGGCTTGTCCACCGGGACCTTTTTCAGTATGTTCAGGGCCCGGTTGAATGGGGTGTCCCACTTGGGCCTCGCCGACGACTGTGACGACTCGTCGCTTTCGGCTGCCTTTTGGTGCTGCTCTTTCTGCAAAAGGAACGTGGATGGTTTACTAATGTGACAAAAATTGCAGTCGAATTGATTGGAAGCTAATATGATAATGTGGTAATATAACAATTACCAGAAGTCTCATGAACGCCCTCGTGTTTGGGTCCGTGTAAAAGATCTTTTTGACTTTGTCCCACTTGTACCGGGCCCTGATCCAGTCATGCTCCAGCGGGTCGGTGAACTCCGCCAACGGGTCTGGGATTCCGTGACTTTCACGTTCGGCGTCCTCCTTGGCCCATACGTGCCTCTTCCCCTCGTAACCACGGCTTCCGAGGCGGTGGGGAGGAGTGTTCCTGGCCTGGAGCGCCTTCATTTTCTCCGACCTTGCCTTGACTTCTTCTTTACCGCAATTCTCCTTGAATTTTGCAAAGTCCTCTTCCGTTATTGTCGGATTATCAGCATGAATCGTGGACCACGGTTCATTCTTCCCAATCGCTTTTTTCATCTGAACTTTCCAGGAGGACAAGTCGTTGGTGAACGTCACCATTGCCTTGTCGTTTATCTTTGTCATGGCAACGTCGTCCCACGGCTCTTTATATTTGCCTTCATTCCGGCCGGGGGGGAACAGGAACCTATTGTGCAACTTCTTTAGGAGCATGTGCTCCATATGTGGTATCTGCTTCAACCTCTCGTCGTTGATGTTGGCGGTTTCCCTGAGGATGCATCCAAGTTTATTGCCCCAGCAAGAGCGCACATCCTCCGGCGCTGTTGGCTCTAACTTCTTGGGGTGCATCTCCGTGACCACAATTTGTCCGATGCCAAGCTCGTTTGGTCTTCGTGTCCTCTTCTTCTTTGGTGCTTTACCGGCTATGACAGCATCGTTGCCGGTCTCGGGGGTGGTATCGGTCCCGGTGCCAGTGCTGGTGCCGGTGTCGGCGTTGGTGTCGGGGTTGGTGCCACTGCCGCCACCATGCAACCCCATCTGGTGTTCGTCCAAGTAATCGAAATAGTGATTTGCTGCCTCGATGGGGTCTTCGAGGCGAGCAGAACCACCCACGACTTCGGCGTCGGTAGACATGTTTCCTATTGATCAACAATTGTAAATAAAAGATATAATGAAGAGGAAAAAGGGGCCTATGATTGGTCGGAATGTTGATTCATTCCCCTTCCAGCAAATCCCGGGTACTCCATATGTCCTAGTTTCTAGCACAAGTCATGCCGAAAATCACGGAAATTTTCGGCATGACCTTTGCTAAAAAGTGGACATATGGAGCGCCTGAAATTTGCCGGAACGGAAATGAATCAACATTCCCGCAAAACATAGGCAACTCGGATATTTTTCGACATTCAACCAACATTGCAAAACCAACATATAACATCAATGACATATATCATTCAAGCAAAAGCATGCTTGTACTTAAATGCACAAAAATGACAAAAATAGCTACAAACTTGGTACAAACTTGCTCTCTCTCTCTCTCTCTACTGTTTTTGCTAACTTGCTCAAAATTTTGCTAACTTTGCTACTGTTTTTTTTAATTTGCTACTGTTTTTTTTATTTGCTACTGTTTTTATACCTAATTTTTTGCTAAATTTGCTAACTTGCCCTAAAAGCCCTAAACAGAGAGAGAGGAGGGCAGGGGAGAGGAGAGGGAGAGGAGGGCAGGGGAGAGGAGAGGCTTACGGCGATGCAGGAGAAGCCGAGGACGGAGGTGGAGGGCGGCGGACGGCGGCGGCGGCGAGGTCGAGGGCTCGCGGGCAGGGGAGAGGCGGGGGCGGCGTTGTGGTCGAGGGCGGGCAGGGGAGATGCCGGTGAGGTCGAGGGCGGGCTCAGGAGACGGCCGGCGACGAGGTCGACGGCGGCCAGGGGCGACGGCCGGCGGTCGAGGGCGACGGACGGCCGAAGGCGGGCAGGGTGACGGCGGCGGCGACCGAGTGGGGGATTGGGACTTGGCGGACTTGGCAAAATTTGAGCCCTCGCGGGTTAACTCAAAATAGTAGTAGCACTGGATTGTGAACCAGCGCTATAGCTAACTTAGCTATAGCACTGGCTTGTAATGCAGCGCTACTGCTAATGGCACATAGTAGTAGCGCTTTTTTGGAACCCAGCGCTATAGCTATATTAGCTATAGCGCTGGTTCTCAATCCAGCGCTACTGCTAACTATTCCAATTTTTATTCTTTTCTTTTTATTATTTTCCTTTTCTTTTCTGTTTACTTTTCTTTTTCTTTTGTACTGCTTTCTCCCTTTTGTTTTTTTTTTCTCCCGACGACGGCGTCTCCCTCTCCCCCACTGCGCGAATATCACCGGAACCATGCATGTGGTGGTAACATATCAGTTGACCGATAACGGTTACTTAAGTGTGTACACAAAATAGATACATATATATAAATGTAGGTTTCTGATCAGCTGCGTCGACGATGTTTCACATTGAGCTTCTTCCCTTTCTTGTTCGTTGCCGAGTAATTGAGCCCCTCCGTGTGACTTTTCCGGAGCCATGGATTACGATCTTTCTTAGGTAATGTAGTATTGATTCTTCTTTTCACGTATGCTGCATCGTCATCGTCATCTTCCCTCATCAGGTTGCCGTATTGGTCGTAGTCTTCCTCGTTGGCGACTCCATCCATTCCGACGGTGCTCCTTTTGGATCTCCTCACGACAACACGGCTGGGATTGGCCGGGTCGGTTATGAAGAAGCATTGTGTCACGTGCTTAGCGTGTACCCATGGCTCATTTTTTGTGATGACGTTAACGTTCACGGGAGTGCTCTTCGCGTCGGGTATAGACATGGTGGTGAAATACTTGTTTTCTCCTATGACGTCCTTGGCCCATCTGACACGGAACATCGTCGCATCGTGCATTCCAGCATAGTCAAGCTCCCAGATCTCTTCGACCCTTCCGTAGAATCTTTCAGTTGTGCCGTTGGCGTCAGTCACGCATTGAATTGTCACCCCGGAGTTTTGGTAATCACTGTCCATCTCTTTGGCCTCCGTGTAGAACATGTACCCATTGATATCGTAGGACTGATAGGTCGCGAGCTTGGGCACGGGGCCATGCGCTAAGGCGTGTATGAGCAATCCGTCCGAACTGCCCTCTTCCGGGGGATTTTCAAGAACTTGCTATTTGAACCAACGCAAGAAAGTGGCGTTGTGCTCTACAGTAACTTCGTCGTCCGTCTTGAGCATCCCCTTATCACGGTACTTCTTTGCGATGCTTTCTTTGTGCTGTGCCACATAATCATCTACCACATCTAGGTGTTGTAGCACTACTAAGTTAGCCCTGTCAAAGTCGTTCCGTCGATCCGAGTAGTCCACGTGCAATTCCCTCCGGCCGTTGTTGTGACCATCTCCTTCGAGCTTCCCATCGTGTTTCTTGACGGGCAAACCAACAACAGGATCTCCGACGCTTATATAATTCTCGCAAAAGGAGACGCACTCATGCATTAGATACCCCTGGACGATGCTCCCTTCGGGACGGGACATGTTACGAATGAATCCTTTGATGACCCCATTCATCCTCTCGAACGGCATCATGCTGTGAAGGAATGTCGGCCCGAGGTCGATGATGTCGTCCACGATGTGGACACACAGATGCACCATGATGTCAAAGAATGCTGGCGGGAAGTACATCTCAAGCTCACATAGTATGACAACGATCTCTTCCTGTAGCCTTCGGAGCTGCTTCACACTTATGGACTTTCGAGATATAACGTCGAAGAAGTTGCAGAGACCAGTAAGCGTGTCACGGATGTGCTTGTCCATTATCCCTCTAATGGCAACCGGGAGTATCTGCGTCATCATCACGTGACAGTCATGAGACTTCATCCCGCTGAACCTTTTCTTCTTGGGGTCTAGAAATCTGCTTATCTTCCCACAGTAACCGGAACTGACTTTGATTCCCATAAGGCACTTGATGAATTTGATCGATCTCCTTCGCACTTAAGGTGAAGCAAGAAGGGGGGCAATAATTCTCCTCCTTCTTGTTGACTTTTCTGCCCCTTTCCCCTTCCTCCGTCTCCGTCTCCGTCTCCTCCATCGACTTTTTACGGTGGAGCTCTTTCCTGATCTTCAAATCTTGCAAGTATTTCCTTGCCTTCGGCCCATCCTTGGTCTTCTCCGGCATGTTCATCAGTGTGCCAAGCAAGCTCTCGAGGACATTCTTCATGATATGCATCTGATCAAGGCAATGAGGCGTGTCGTGATTGGGCCAGTACTCCAAGTCCCAGAAAACAGACCTCGTTTTCCATACCTTCAGCAGCGGCTCCGGCGCCATTTTGATCTTTGCCGGCGCGGGGCATTGTTCCCAGTTTCTCAACAGCACGTCAATTTCGGCGCCGCTCCTCTTACGTGGAGGTCCTCGAAGCTCAGCCAACCCATTGAATAGATCTCCACGCTTTCTCCACGGGTCATCCTTCTCGAGCCATCTACGATGCCCCATGTACACAATTTTCCCGGACCCGCCATCTTTCGTTGACGTAAGCTGCCGAGACGTTGTATCATCCATGCACCACGTGCATCCGCAGTATCCGTGGCACACCTGGCCTGAGGTGTACCCATAACTGAGATAGTCGTGCACCGTCGTCATCAGCGTAGCTCTCATATGGAAATATTCTCCTTTGGTGGCGTCCCATGTCCATGCCGGTGTTTTCCATAACGTGTCTAGCTCCTCTTGCAGAAGCCCCATATACAGGTTAATACTATTTCCCAGTTGTTTCGGCCCTTGAATCAGCATGCTCATGTGTATGTACTTTGTCTTCATGCACTTCCATGGGGGGAGGTTGTACATCCGTACAAACACGGGCCATGTGCTGTGGTTGGTGTTCTGGTTTCCAAGCGGATTCATGCCATCGGTACTCGCACCAAGCACGATGTTCCTTGGATCTTCTGCAGCAAATCCATATACGGCGTTGAATGCTCTCCACTGGCTACTATCTAAGAGGTGTCTCAGCCTCGGATCATCTCCATCGTCGGGCTTCTTCCTCTCCGCGTGCCAGCGCATGAGCTTTGCTTCCTTAGGATCTACGAAATACCGCTGCAGACGGGGAGTGATCAGAAAGTACCATACAACTTTCTGAGGAGCTTTCTTTCCTGCCTTCTTGTATCGAGAAGCATTGCACACTGGACAGCTGGTTTTTTCCGCGTGCTCCCCCCGATAAATGATGCAATCGTTGATGCATGCGTGGTACCTAATGTGCGGCAAATCAAAAGAGCAAACGATTTTCTTGGCCTCCTCAACACTAGTAGGACACAGGTTCCCTGCGGGAAGAACTTTATTATGTAGATACTTCAAATGCTCATCGAGGCTTTTATCTGTCCATTTGTTTTTGGCCTTCGTCTTTAGAAGTCCGAGCGTCAAACTCAAGCGGGTCACCTCGGGATCGCAACCGTCATACAATGGAGTCCTCGAGTCTACTTCAAGTTGCGCCAGCTTGGCCTCCTCTCTAGAAGCAGCTCTCTCGCTAGTCGTACTCTTGCGAAGGAGGTCTCGAACATGAGGGTCCTGCACGACTGCACTTAGTACCGTCGAAGACTGCAGCGTGACCGCCGCCTCTTCTCCGCCATGTCCGGACTATTCTTCGTCGTGTCCGGAATCTTTTCCGCCGCCGTCGTCATTTCCGGACTCTTCCCCGCCGACATGTCCGGTGCCATCGTCTTCATGTCGATCGGTCATCTCTTCGTCTAGCCCCATGTCGTTATTCCATGCCATGTGCACGTCCTCATCATCATCATCTTCTTCACTTATCCACTGAGTATAGCCATCCATGAAACCATTCATCAGCAGGTGCGCCTTCAAAGTGCCACGATCAAAAGGGTCCAAAAGGACTCCTTCCTTGCATCTTGCACACGGACATCTAATCCTAGTCTGATTATTTGCATACATGTCCATCACCGCGGATTGCATGTACCGCTCCACCTTCCATCCACTCACCTTCATGACCGACTGCACGGTATAACAAGCAAAAGGGTTATAAAATAAATAATGCATGCTTCAAAGTCATATATATAAAATTTTGGCATGACCTTGCCTAAAAATAGGACATATTGAGTTTGCTCGAAATTCACAGAAACGGAAATAAATCGACATTTCGGCAAAACATAAGCAACTTGAGGGCATGTCACTCGCACAAATCTCTCCATATATATATATATATATATATATATATATATCCCAAACACACATATTCTCATTCACACACATATTCCCATTCTTGAAATGAACAACTTTTTACTCACCTATATATCTCCCGAGAGAGACCGAGAGCACGCGCGGTTAATTAGATGATGAGAGAGAACGATCGAGAGAGCACGTGTGGTTGGCTAAATAGCTAGCTAGATCTAGTTGTTGGGGAGGAGAGGTAAATCTAGCTAGCTAACTAATGGAGAGGGGTTATGGTGGAGGGGGGCATTAATGGGGGAGAGAAGAGAGGTGTATGAGAAAGAGAGAGGCCATTTATGGAGGAGGGTGCCATTAATGAGGAGAGAAGAGAAGAGAGATAGGAGGAAGAGAGAAGAAGAGCAACAATGGTGGAGAGTGGAGAGTGGAGAGGGGAAAGGAGGGGGAGAGAGGGCAAAGTGGGGGAGGAGCGGGAGGGGGTGGAAAAGGTGGCACCAGCCGCAACTTGCAGTAGCGCTGCTGCTATGGGACTTAGTAGTAGCGCTCTCCTGGAACAGCGCTACTACTAAGTGGGGCCCATTAGCAGTAGCGGCGCAGTACAATCAAGCGCTGCTACTAAACTGTTAGTAGTAGCGCTTGTTTCTGTACAGCGCTACAACTCCAGCGACCGTCGGTGACCTCGTCTGGTCCCACATAGTAGTAGCGTGTTTTTGCTTACCAGCGCTACTACTAGAGTTTTACTAGTAGCGCTTTCTAGGAAAAGCGCTACTGCTAAATAGCAGCAGCGGTTACTATTTTACAGCGCTACTACTATGCTACTCTGTATAAGCATTTTCCTAGTAGTGATCTTGTTATAAAAAATAATCCCATTTCTACATTTTCAAATGGTCCAAAAAATAGCATCCACGCCAATCAGAACTAATTTTTTATCTTCCTTTCTAAAGGTTTTAATCCACCTCCCAAAGCAATCTTCAACATAAGAGGGAGTGGATCTCAAACCAAAAGTACATTTAAGCAAGCTCCATATCAATGAAGCAGCTGAACAGGAGAAAAGCAAATGATTAACATTCTCATCTTTGCCACAAAGCACACATTCCTTGCGACCTTTCCAGCCCCTTTTAACAATGAATCTTTAGTTAGGATACTTTTTCTGTTTACTAACCACAAAAACACTTTGATTTTGGCAGGCACTTTCACCTTCCATAAGAATTTTTGTGGAAAGTTACAGTCCTCAGCAATCATTTTCCTGTATAAGGATTTAACTGGAATTTTTTTTATCCCCAGTTAAGGTCCACTCCACCTTACCTTTGTCACTCCCCATTTCAATTTCTTCACATCTGTTTTTTAGACTATTCCATAACTCCAGGGTTTCACCCTGTAAGGTTCTTCTAAATCTGAAACCTAACCACCCCTTCTGGATGGCCTCAGCTACTGTAATGTTGTGATCAAAACAAAGATAATATAACCTAGGATAATCATCTTTTAATGCATTATCATCCACCCAAAGATCTTCCCAGAATCTAGTATTTTTACCATCACCCAGATTTTTCTTAGCATATTTGTAGAAGATATCTTTTACTTTCAAAAGGCTGGACCAAAATTGGGAATCACCAGTTCTTTTTTTAACTCTAAAAATGCAGCCATCAGGCACATATTTTCCTAATAAGACAGATTGCCAAAGCCCTTCTTCAGTTTTCATTTTCCAAAACCACTTAACTAACAGAGCTTTGTTCATGATGTCCAAATTAAGAATCCCCAACCCCCTCAAAATCTTTAGGACGGCAACAATTCTTCGAGTTAACTAAATTATATTTCTTCTTATCTTCATCTTCTTGCCAGACTAATCTAGCCCTATAAAAATCTGCTTTCTTCATAATGCCCACTGGCATGGGGTAGAAAGACATCATAAAGAGAGGTATGTTAGTCAAACATGCTTGCACCAAGGTAATTCTCCCTGCAATGGACCCGAAAAGCCTCCCATGCCAGCAGCTACATCTCTTTTCAATCTTCTCCACCACCCCATTCCAGTGCTTATTTCTGATCCTAGTGTCAGAAACAGGCATACCAAGATATTTCATGGGTAATTCTCCCATTTTACATGTGAAAATTTCCTGATATACATCCTTTTTCTCAATAGCTTCCCCAAAAAGAATGAGCTCACTTTTATGGAAATTAATTTTCAAACCTGACATTTGTTCAAAAGCACATAATATAAATTTTAAGTTTTTAGCACTCTCAACATCATCTTGGAACAAAAAAATTGTGTCATCAACATATTTTCAAACCTGACATTTGTTTCATGGGTAGCTTACGGTTCTCATCCTCCTCTCTCGATCATTTGACATTACCAAAAGTCAAATCTTGACAATTAACAGGTGGATCGACCGATGCCGGATTCAAATGGAGGAAGTAGTATAATTAACCTGTCACCAGATCGATTGATGTCGATGATGATGCCATCCGGGCTTAATTAAGCAAGCAACTCGGGCGTGAAAGGGCATAATCCCAGGTTTATTCCCTGCCCGAAGCAGATGCCAGCGACACACTGCTTACCCTAGTATATTTTTCTCCCTCTACATGACCTCATCTCAGATGTTTCTATCGAATATCCATCCATGTTGTATGCCTTTGACATTAGTAAAGTCAAATACAAACAAGAGCTAGCTAACTAGCACTGGTCCAGTGGCTGGTGCACACATATCATTTTGCAGCACCTGAAAGGGGACAGTTAATTGGATTGATCAGGTCGGTCAATCCATCTGTTAATTACGTGTAAATCCTGATGCGATCTCGCATCTTTGCATCCAGTTTGACTTTCTACATATCATGTCGATCGCCTAGTGCGGCCGAGCACTATATAAACACAGAGGCCGCAACCCCATTCCGAAGTCAACCGCAGACTCAAGCCACATGCTCGATCTTCTTTGCCTCTACCAAACGGATTGACCTCCATCTTACGAGCTGCTGATCAATGGACGCCGACGACTGGGGTCTCGGGGCGGTGGTGAGGAGCTGCGGTGGCGCCGTCCCCGGCTACGAAGCAGAGCCTCCTCGCTGGGAAGTTGTGCGTGCGCGGGAGAATCCGCCGGAGTTTTTGGGACGACTGGCGAGGGCAGAGTCCGCGGCGTCGTCGCTGTACGACGTGCTGGAGTACCTGGACCCGGAGCACGAGCAGCTGCAGCTGCGGGCGCCGTTCTCTATCACACCGTCGTCCGGCTGTGATCGGGCGCTGCCGGAGCAGCGCGAGGTGCTCATCTCCTTCCCGGCCGCCACCGCCTCAACGTCCGGGCAGGCGCTGCGGGCGAGGAAGCAGGCCGGCCGGAAACCGAGCGGCGGTCCTATGAGGAGGCCGAAGAGAGGCAAGAGCAAGAAGAGCCAGATGAAGAAGGTGGTGCGTGAGGTGCCGGTGGCCGAGGGCGGCGTCAATGGCCCCGACGACCAGTGGGCGTGGCGCAAGTACGGCCATAAGCCCATCAAGGGCTCCCCCTACCCTCGGTAATCATCTAACTTCTATTTTCCAGTTGATCCAAGACACCGCGCCATTAGTGACAGAATGTACTGATGCTGTAATGATGCGCATGCAGAGGGTACTACAAGTGCAGCAGCCTGAAGGCGTGCACAGCGCGGAAGCTGGTGGAGCGCAGCCCGGCCAAGCCCGGCGTGCTCGTCGTCACCTACATCGCCGACCACTGCCACGCCGTGCCCACCAGCATAAGCGCGCTCGCTGGCACCACGCGCCACCCGCCCCAGTCGCCCGTATCCGACGACACGCCATTGAACCGCGGGGACGACAGCGCCGACGTCTCGTCATCCGCGGCTGGCGCAGACGACGAGTCCGAGCTCTGGTCGCCCGTGGACATGGACGATTTCTTCGCCTCTTTTGACGACGATTTTGATCATTTCTTCGACGACGATGCCCTTGGGCGACGGGTCTCGCTGTAGCTAGCTCTATTAGCAGTACCAGAATTGGTTCCACGGTAATGGAACAACAGCTCGAAAGTTTTTTCGCAGGAATGACTTGGGAGATGTTCATGCGTTGCAAAGAGAGGCTCTTACGAAAATGGCCATATATAGTCTTTGAAGCAGTGGCGGAGCTACCTCCCGGCGACCCTGGGCAGCTGCCCGGGCTGCTCCGGCCATTCTCCACTAAGTAGTACACATAAACCATGATTAGTATCACTAATTACAGGGGCAAATGCTGGACAACGTCACTGTATACAGGCTTTGCCCCGGCTCCTTGAGTTGGCTGGCTCCGCCACAGCTTTGAAGCAAGCAAAGGAACAAAAAATACATCCTCAAATTCTTTCATTACAGTGTTTCATGACTCCGCGTCTCCACCCAAGGAAAATGATACATCTTGAGCATCTCTAGACGAGAAAATTACATCTACAGTAACTGAACTTGACTGCAGGGTTCACTTTTGTCACTGTATTCACGAAAGCGCAAGTTACGGTCACAGGGCTCGCTGAACCGGGTCACTATACGGTAACCCGTACCGTTTTGGCTCGTATCACGTGCACGTGGATGTATTCTTCTCAGACGATTCCCCTCCCTTTCCCCTCATCCGCCGGCGAAATCCCTAGCGCAATCTCTCTTCCCCTCAGTTGTTGCTCGAATCCAACAGCTCTATCCTCTGCTCCCCTTACCTCTCGTCAATTTGCGGCAACAAATTGGTTGCGGCCGCCATGTCCGGCGCGGGTAGTTCATCGGGGGCCGCTGCGGGTTGGCTCCCTCTGATCCAGTGCCCTGATTGAAAGATTCGCAAGATTAGGCGGTTTGAGTCCACCACTGAAAACCATCTTGGGTGGATCTTGTACAAGTGTATGAATCATAAGGTTAATACGAGAACATTGATTGCATGTTGTTATTAACTCTGCTTCCCTTTTGATTTGATTTTCAGATTTGTTCTTGATGTTGACAAATAGGTAGGGAAGAAACCTTGCAACTTTTGGCACTGGGAAGATAGTTACATTGATTATTTGAAGCTGCATGCACATCTGAGATGTGAATCTGTGGATAGTAAAGTAGTAGAGATGAAGAAAAAGAAGAAGAAGACAGAAGCGGAACCTGAGGATACGATGAAGATGACATTGCTGCTGAAATCACTTCCAGGAGATGTTGCTGACTTAGTTGCTGTAATGAAGATAGCAGTTCTACTGTTATTTGCAATTATCTCTGTGTTAGTGTTAGTTCTAGTTAGGATGCGAGTGCTGGATGATGTCAGTGTTGGCTGATGTGAGTGTTGAACTATGTAAGAAGGAGACTTGTGTGTTGTGTGATGTGAGTGCTGATGCAAGTCTTTGTGCCAGTAATAATTAAGTATTTGTGGAGATAATTTTGTTGTTGCAAATTAGAGAAGTGGAAAATGTTATTATATGGCATGAACTGAACAGACATTTTGCATTTGATAACATGCATTTGACTGTTGAACACTGACAAAAAGGATCAAAACTGAAATTAGAAAATTTGCATTTGATAAGACAGAACTGAACTGAACATGCATTTTACTGTCGAACACTGACAAAAATGAATTTGATAACACCATTTCATTAGCATAACACTTAAATGAATATCACTTGACCTCAAACAGAAACTGATAATTGATAGCACCTTCATAAATCACATAAATAGTTCAAAAGCATACAATATTGAAAGGTTCACAGTTTAATGTATCTTAACATCTAGAAATTGCAAAATACACTAGTAGAAAAAGGCCCATTTATCCCGGTTCCAGAGGCCTATTCGTCCCGGTTCTGGAACCGGGACTAAAGCCCAAAACCTTTAGTCCCGGTTCGCTTACGAACCGGGACAGAAGGTGCTCCACGTGGCCGCCGCGGGGAGCCCGGGCAGGAGGGCCTTTAGTACCGGTTGGTGACACCAACCGGGACCAGAAAGCATCCACGCGTCAGCAGCTCAGGAGCTGGGGTTTTTTGTTTTTTTTAAGGGGGGGGGGGGGTCGGGGGTTTTGGAGGGTTAATTTAGGGGTTTCATATATTGTGTTAGCTAGCTAATAGAGAGAAGTGACATCTCTTATCTCCGTGCTTGGTCGACGCTATGAACTATACGTATAGAGAGAACTCGACACGCTAGTTAGTAAGCAAATGAAGGAACCATTAAGTAAACAAGATCGTCATGAACATATACAGAGAGAAGTGATCGACCTCTCCTTCTCCGAGAGATTGGTCGAACAACAAGTTTTCGTATATCTATCCGACGCTACTAGCTACATATATACAATATGAGATCTCTTACAATCCCTAACATCTAAAGTCAATTTCCACATGGTATTCGCCGGCTGGATTGATGACGTGGTCAAGAAAGAATCCCGCCAATTCCTCTTGAATTGCTCGTATGCGATCTTGTGGTAGGAGTTCATCCCGCAGCTGCCATATCTAAATTGAAGAAGAGGGTCAATACTTGTGTATGAATGAAACTCAACACAAATGATGGTAATAAAATAAAATTGTGAATATTTTTGCTTACGCACTTCATATTGGTTTTTAGAGTACCCCCGCTTATTAAAGGCCGTCGCGTTGTAGATGAACTCGCAAACGTAGTATCCACATAAATTATTCCCAGCTTCCTGCCACAACCACTTTACGAGAAATAGAGGTCAATCAAACTGATAAGCAAGCATGCTAAATGGTATTGATGAAACTAGCTAGAATCAATGGGAGATGCGCGGAACTAGGTAGTAGTACTTACTTTCGGGTGTGTAAATCGCAGCTCGGTCGGCAGTCCCGGAGCTCTTGCGGTGAACTCTTTCCAAACCCTGCCAGACAAAAATAATAATTACTTAATATCAGGAAATGAACAAAGTTGCCGATCTGGTGCCATAATGATCGACTGAACTTACTTCTGAAGCATTTCAGTCATGTCCGCATACTCCTGGGGATCTTTTCGTCTCGAGTCTAAGACGGTTACTACTCCCCGCTCAAGCTTAATCTCTAACAGAATAAAGTAAAAGCTGCGCATGCATGCATAACTCATCAGTTACATTACTATAACCTCGAGTAATAAAGGAAACCGAATATGCAGAAGACAGTAACACTCACTTGAAGTTGTAAGGAAAGAGTATTTTATCTTTGTTTTGATTTTTGAGCAACGATTGTAGCAAGTTGGCCTCGGTTTCTTCGACATTCTTTTTAACCGTCCATTCATGTATGACATTTGGGTTAGTGAACCCAATGTCGTAGATTTGTGCATTTCTGCATTCGACGATCTTCAATCTGCATAATATAGTGAGGATAATTTATACATGCAATAAAAGAGCTAAGCTATATATAGCGACTTAATTACAGAAATAGTACTTACAGATAGTAGCAAGTCACGAGTGATTTGTCAAGGGCCTTTTGATTGTATAACTGGAAAAACTCGTCAAAATCAACACTAATATAATCCAATCCAACGAAGTCGTGCTCCTCTTTAATTCTCATCATCAAAGCATCCTTCCCAGAGTTGCTGCTGGTTTCCATGTACCATTTATGGAATTTTCGCATCATCGTTGTTAGAGCACGACTTCCATCTTTGACGAAAGGCTTCCCGTACTGGTATCTGAATTCGTCCACCTCTAACATATCAAACACTACATCATCACCCAGGTAATCATCAGGATTGGTACCGGGCACCATCCCAGGCAGATTAGCGACGATATCGCTAGACACCTTGAGCGGGGGGCATGATTGGTTCGCCTGTTCGCCGAGCTGGAGAATTTTTTTCACACTTGTTCATTCTTCTAACCTTTTATCACTGGAAGTAGTTCCCGACCGGCGCGCATCTCCATATGTCTTCTTAAGAGCGCGGAGATAGTTGTCATCCGGCGGAGGCGGTGGTGGTCGCTTCAGGGCATCGATAGTGCGCTTCGCTTTCACCGGATCTATCATCTCCTTCGGAGGTGGAGGTTTCTTTGCAAAAAAGTCCCTCAGTTCGGCAGCACAGATTTCCTCACTTTCCTTGTCGGTCCTCTCATATGCTAACTTTTCTAGAGGCTTGAGAGATGGACCGTATCTGAATTGCCTCCCGCCTCTGTTTGTACTGCTAGCCGCCGAAGCGGCGGCGGCTCTCTTTTGCCGTGGCTGACGCGGCGGAGAAGGAGACGGAGTGCTTCGACGCGCCGGAGGAGCCGGAGCGGCGGCATCTGTCTTCCTATGTTGCTGACGAGGCGGAGGAGGAGGCCGACTGCTCCGACGCGCTGGAAGAGGCGAAGGAGGAGGCGGAGTGCCAGCCTCACTCGCCGGAGGAGCCGTAGAAGGAGGCGGAGTGCCCTTATCACTCGCCGGATGAGGAGGAGGCGGAGTGCCCTGACTCACCGGAGGAGGAGGAGGAGGAGGCGGAGGTGTCCAGTTCGGAAGCTTGATGTGCTCCTTCCGCCATAGACATGGAGTCTTCAGAGCAAGACCCAGCTGAGTCTCCCCTTCACCTGTAGGGTGGTTAAGCTCGAGCTCCTCAAATCCCTCCGTTACTTCATCCACCATCACAACAGCATAACTATGTGGAATCGGACGGCAGTGAAAAGTTCCGTCGAGTTCAGGAGGTGCAACAGAGCCGACAGCCGCCTTGACTTTGAGGTTCTGCCATTGCGTCATAAGTTGGCAATGTTGAGCCTCCGTGATAGCATCCACGGGGTAGCTAGGAGCCGTGAAGTCAGGCTGCTGAACGAGCTCGGTGGAAGCCACGCTGCTTCTCCGCTGAGATGGCGGGGTAGCTTCTGGGGTAGCTCCGGCAGCTCGCTGGCTCTCAACTTGTTCCTCTAGCTTTTGTACTCTTGCATTCAGCTTCTGCATTTCGGTGAGCTCCAGTTTCCTCTTCCTCTCCCGGGTTTTATAACCGCCTGCGCCGGGAAACCCAATCTTCCACGCAATGGAGCCTGGCGTGCCTCGTGTTCGTCCAGGGTGCTCAGGATTCCCGAGGGACTCGGTCAGCTTGTCATTCTCTCTGTCGGGAATGAACGTCCCTTGCTGCGCTGCGGCGATACACTTCTGAAGCTTCTTGATGGGTATTGCAAGTTGCTCATCCATCCAAACGCACTTCCCTGTTTCAGGGTCCAAGGTTCCCCCAACCCCGAAGAACCAAGTCCATGAACGGTCTGGCCAGTTCAATGTCTCTGGTTCGACCCCTTTAGCAAGAAGGTCATTCTTAGCTTTGTCCCATAGCGGCCGGGCTTTGAGGTAGCCACCTGACCCCGTGCGATGGTGAAACTTCTTCTTTGCAGCATTTATCTTATTTGTCTCTGACATCTTCTTACACTTGTCCGATGTCTTGTAGGCCACAAATGCGGGCCAGTGATCTCTTATCTTCTGAAATCGGCCGGTTAATTCTGGAGTCTTCCCTTTGTCGACAAACGTTGATTTCAACTCATTCTTCCACCTCCTGAATAGATCTGCCATCTTCTTAAGAGCACACGCCTTGACCAATGGCTCTATAACTGGCTTATCCGGATCCTCCTCTGGCGGTAGGGTGAAATTTGCCTTCAGCGATGTCCAAAGATCATCTTTCTGTCTATCGGTGACATAAGAAACTTGAGGGTCTTCGTTCTTCTTAGGCTCATTCCATAGCTGGATGCTGATCGGGATGTTGTCCCTAACAATAGCTCCGCACTGAGCAGAAAATGCATCCTTGGTCCACCTCGATTCAATCGGCTGGCCATTATCCGCGATTGCTGTGATCGTGAACCTTTCATCCTGACGCAACCTTTTCTTCGGGCCTCGTCTCGTTACCGAAGTCTGGCTCGATCCAGAGGGCTTTAAAAGAAGAAAGAAGAGTTAATATATGTACATACCAACACAATTAATGCATCAATTAGCTAGTCAGCACAGGCTTAATTAATATATATACCTCGCCGGACTTTGCAACAGCTCCCTCCTCCGTTCGATCACCGGAGCCATCATCATGGTCTCCTTCTTCCTCCGGCATTCGGTCACCGGAGCCATCATGATCATGTCCTTCCTCCTCCATTGTTCGATCATGGGAACCTTCACCCTCTCCTGCCAGACAATCGGTGTCGTTGAGATACGACAAGACATCACCTCCGCCGAGGATTATGTCCCCCAACAACTGTTTTGTTTCAAAGTCTCTTTGTTGATCCATAGTTTCTGCAAATATTACAACATGGCAATTAATATACAAACATGAGAGATGGATATATTAGTGGCAAACATAGACCTAGCTAGCTAATCACAACAAGGAATATTAATTAGTGGCCTCGACGCTTCTACGGTTTGGGGTGGCCTCGACAACGCTTCTAGGGTTTGGGGTGGCCTCGACAACGCTCTTTTAACATGGTAAATTTTGGTGGCCTTGACGCTTCTAGGGTTTGGGGTGGCCTCGGCAACGCTTCTAGGGTTTGGGGTGGCCTCGACGCTTCTAGGGTTTGGTCGGGCGAGAGGGGGTTGATCGACGTCCCCCCTCATGTTGAAGAGTTACCGGAGTTCTCTCATGACTGTCCGACGTCCGGACCACCTCTCTCATGAATGTCAAACAAGGGATTTAACAAAATGGCGCCATTCTGGATGTGCAGAAAATGGTCCATATTTTTCCTGATCTCATCTACCCTTCTATATGTCATGTTGTCAGTGTTAAATGATTCAAGAAAACCATGGCTTCATCATTATTAGCCGAAAGTAACAGGCGCATAATGGTACAAAGCTCTCCAAAATTGTTTTGTAACGGAGTCCCGGATAGGATAATTAGTTTTTTTGGTACGAAGTTCAGCAAGAGCCTTCCGAATATCGCTATTTGGAAGGCCTTTGCTGAAATTCGTACCAAAAAGCAAATTATTCTATCCGGAACTCCGTTCCAAAACAACTTTGAAGAGCTTCGTAGCATCATACGCCTGTTACTTCCGGCTAATGATGAAGCCATGGATTTCTTCAATACTTTGACAGACAACGTGACATATAGAAGAATATATATATAGATGAGATCAGAAAAAAATTGGATCAACTTGTGCACATCCATAATGGGGGCATTCTTGATAAATCTATATATGTCAAAATTCAAACTTTGACATATGATCAAATGTTGCATATGTCAATATTCAAACTTTGACATATGATCAAACTTTGATATATGATCAAATGTTGCATATGTCAAAATTCAAACTTTGACATATGATCAAACTTTGATATATGTCCACCACGATATAAAATGATACATAGACTTGTTCGGGCGAGAGGGGGTTGATCGACGTCCCCCCTCATGTCAAAGTTACTGGAGTTATCTTCTAGTGGTTTGGGTGGCCTCGAGAGTTTGTCGGGTAGGGGCGGGAGTGGGTAGGAGATCGACAACGCTTTTTTTCTAGGGTTTGGGTGGCCTCGAGAGTTGGTCGCCCGGTATATCGAGAGGGGGGTGAACATTTTACCTTAGTAACTTAGAAAAAAAATGTTATCGGGGAGGGGGTATATCGACCCCCCCCCCCTCATGTCGAAGTTATCGGCGAGGGGCTATATCGACAACGACATACATATAGCCACATACATATAAAAAAAATTCTATGAACATCCATACATACATATAGCCACATACATATATATGGCTATGAAAAAAAAATCCATCAATGTTAAAAAAAAAATGTTATCGGGGAGGGGGTAATATCGACCCCCCCCCCCTCATGTCGAAGTTATCAGGGAGGGGCTATATCGACAACGACATATACATATAGCCACATACATATAAAAAAAAATCTATGAACATCCATATATACATACATATATATGGCTATGAAAAATGCTATGAAAAAAAAGTCATCATATAAAAAAAATGCTATGAACAAAACAATTAATACATATATGAACAAAACAATTTTCTGAACATCCATACATACATAGCCACATACATATATATATATATATATATACATTATATATGAACAAAACAATTTTCATCATATAAAAAATATCAACATATATACATTATATGTGAACTCCACTATTTCTCTAAAAAAATTCTCTATGCAAATTTCTCTAAAAAAATGACTTTGATCATGAATATCTCTAACTGTGCAAATATCTCTAACTATGTAAATATTTTTCTTATATTTAATAAATTCCAAAGTTGGAATTTCAATTATTCATATTTCCTTTGATTTGCAAAGGAGCTATATTCTCCCCAATTCTTTTGCACCCACAAAAATTCCTCCATCTATTTGACAGTACCCACAACCCATTCCGCCAAAAACATTTGGTTCTATAGTTCAAAATTTTCAAATATCATTCAGTTCAAATTTGGACCAGATTCAAAGTCCATGGTCAAAGCGCAATTTAAATTGGACAAAAAATTCTCAAACTTTGCCAGACACTCTTTTGTGCATCAACACCCCACCACAAAAATTCTCAAAAATTCCTGAAATTCCTAGAGCCCTTTGGCATTTCATCATACACTTGATGTGCACTGTTTAGCACTGTAAAAAAATTCAGTAAATTCAGAAAAATTTGGACAGAGGGGGAATCGATGCCATGCACTCCTCATCTTCCTCTATACCACACGGTGTCGCCACACTAGACCCCCTTGGTCAGTGGCTCGCCGTCGATGGCATCGGGGTCGGCGGCAGGGCGCGGCGACGGCGGCCAGTACAGGGAGGAATAGGAGGAGGAGGAGGAGGGGATCGGGGCGGCACTCACAGCGAGGACGTGTCGGCGACGAGGAGCGGGCTCGGGGGCGGCCATGACAAGGACGGGCTCGGGGCAGGGCGCGGCGACTGGGCAGGGACGCAGCGACGGTGTCGGTGCAGGGCACGGCGACGGCGACGAGGAGGCAGGGCCGGCGACGGCGACGGCGATGAGGAGCGGGCAGCGACGGGGCAGGGCGCGGCGACGGCGATAGCTACGAGAAGCAGGGCGTCGGGGCGCTATGCAGCGGCGTCGGGGAGAATGTGAGAACTTGCTGAAAAATTCCTAAGTGCCACTTATATAGGAAAGCCTTTGGTCCCGGTTCGAGGCATCAACCGGGACCAATGCCTACTTTAGTCCCGGTTCGTGCCACCAACCGGGACCAAAGGTCAGATTTCAGCAGCCCAAAGGGCGGGAAACAGAGACCTTTGGTCCCGGTTGGTGGCACCAACCGGGACTAAAGGTGGTTATTGGTCCCGGTTGGTGCCACGAACCGGTACCAACTCACCCCTTTCGTCCCGGTTGGTTCTACCAACCGGGACCAAAGGCCCTGCGCTGGCGCGGTATGGTGGGATGTTTAGTCCCACCTCGCTAGTTGAGAGTGCTCCAGAGTTGTTTATAAGTGTTGTTGCGCCCACCCTCTCAAGCTCCTCTCAACTGCAGGCTTTCAGGCCTAATCTGTCACTGCTTGCCTGTGGGCCTACTGGGCCTGCTGCGGGCCTGAATCCCGGCCCATGGTTGGGTTTCTAGTCGTATTCAAGCCGTGGTGGCCCAGTAGGTGGCATTTTTTTAATTTTTTTCTAGTTTTTTGTTTTCTTTTTTGCTTTATTTATTTTATTTTGTTTCTACTTACAGCAAAATACTTACTGTTTTTCAGTGATTCTTTTTGCTTTTAGGTAATAAAAATTATAAACTTTCTGTTAGTGCCATTAGTTTTCCAAGTTGAATAGTTTAAATTTGAATTTTTTTGAAATTTGTATGAATCATTAGTTTGTGAATAACTATACTATAAAAATAGATTTTTTGAGTGATTGTTTTTCCTGCTATTTAATATTACTGTGTTTTATCATTAAATTCAATTTGGAAATTTTTAGGTTATTTGAAATATCTGTTTTACTCAAAAACAGATTTTGTTATTTTAGTTTGCTATTAAAGTTTCAAACAAAAAAATTCTGAAGAGGTTGAAAGTTGGCATGGTATCATCAGTTCACCCACATAGCATGTGCTAAAAAGTTGAGAGGGTTACGGCAAAAACTGGATGCACTTCGTGTACAAAATGGACAATCTCTTTCGAAGTATCAGGGTTTTGGACGAAAACTCATCTATTACAAAGGGATTTCATTTTTTTTAACTTATTTGAACTTATTTGAACTCCAGACTTTTTGTGTGTTCAAAATGCACCATTCAAATCCACATCATCAATTTTCAACCCTTTCTGACTTCATCTGGTATTTTTCATGCATTTACTGATTTTTTTTTAGCTAAATGACCCTGAAATTGAAAAGCACTACAAATGAATTCTGAAAAGGTTGAATGTTGGCATGATATCATTATTTCACCCACATAGCATGTGCTAAAAATTTGAGAGGGTTACGGCAAAAACTTTATGCACTTCGTATACAAAATGGACAATCTCTTTCGAAGTATCATGGTTTCGGACGAAAACTCATATGTTACAAAGGGATTTCATTTTTTTGAACGTATTTGAACTCCAGACTTTTTGTGTGTTCAAAATGCACCATTCAAAGCCACATCATCAATTTTCAACCCTTTCTGACTTCATCTGGTATTTTTCATGCATTTACTGATTTTTTTGAGCTAAATGACCTTGAAATTGAAAAGCACTACAAATGAACTCTGAAAAGGTTGAAAGTTGCCATGGTATCATCATTTCACATACCTAGCATGTGCTAAAAAGTTGAGAGGGTTACGGCAAAAACTGGATGCACTTCGTGTACAAAACGGACAATCTCTTTCGAAGTATCAGGGTTTCATACGGAAACTCATCTGTTACAAAAGTCATTTCATTTCTTGACATGTAACTGCAGTGATATTCTAGATCAAAGGCATCATCATAATAGTTGTGGAGAGAAAGTCTTCACTTTTTCTTCGCTTGTGTCTTTTGCTTATTGCGTCGTAACCATGGATAATCTTCATCGTTTAACAGGGTGCTTGGGTCAGCCTTGACTTTGAAGGGAGGAATTTCATGAAACTTTTCATAATCTTCAGACATGTCTGTCTTGCCCTCCAATCCCATGATGTCTCTTTTTCCTGAAAGAACTATGTGGCGCTTTGGCTCATCGTATGATGTATTCGCTTCCTTATCTTTTCTTTTTCTCGGTTTGGTAGACATGTCCTTCACATAGAAAACCTGCGCCACATCATTGGCTAGGACGAATGGTTTGTCTGTGTACCCAAGATTGTTCAGATCCATTGTTGTCATTCCGTACTGTGGGTCTACCTGTACCTCGCCTCCTGACAGATTTACCCATTTGCACTGAAACAAAGGGACCCTAAAATCATGTCCGTAGTCAAGTTCCCATATGTCCACTATGTAACCATAATATGTGTCCTTTCCCCTCTTGGTTGCTGCATCAAAGCGGACACTGCTGTTTTGGTGGTGCTCTTTTGATCTTGGGCGATCGTGTAAAATGTATTCCCATTTATCTCGTACCCTTTGTATGTCAATACAGTCGAAGATGGTCCCGTGGCCAATGAGTACAGCACATCAGAAACAGTGTTGTCACCCCTGAGACGTGTTTGCAACCAACTGCCGAAAGTCCTGATGTGTTCACATGTAATCCAGTCGTCACACTGCTCCGGGTGTTTGGAGCGCAGAATGTTCTTGTGTTCATCGACATACGGGGTCACCAAGGTAGAGTTCTGTAGAACTGTGTAGTGTGCTTGAGACCAAGAATGCCCGTCCCTACATATTATTGAGTCCCCTCCTAGCATGCCTTTTCCAGTCAGTCTCCCCTCATTACCACGATTGACGGAGACCAATCTTCTTAAGGTCAGGAATGAAGTCAACACAAAACACAATGACATCCTCTGTTTGATGGCCCATGGAGATGCTTCCTTCTGGCCTAGCGCGGTTACGGACATATTTCTTTAGGACTCCCATGAACCTCTCAAAGGGGAACATATTGGGTAGAAATACAGGGCCCAGAACGAAAATCTCGTCGACTAGATGAACTAGGACGTGCGTCATGATATTGAAGAATGATGGTGGGAACACCAGCTCGAAACTGACAAGACATTGCGCCACATCACTCCTTAACCTTGGTAGGATTTCTGGATCGATCACCTTCTGAGAGATTGCATTGAGGAATGAACATAGCTTCACAATGGCTAACCGAACGTTTTTCGGTAGAAGCCCCCTCAATGCAACGGGAATCAGTTGCGTCATAATCACGTGGCAGTCATGAGACTTTAGGTTCTAGAACTTTTTCTCTGGCATATTTTTTATTCCCTTTATATTCGACGAGAAGCCAGACGGGACCTTCATACTGAGCAGGCATTCAAAGAAGATTTCCTTCTCTTCTTTGGTAAGAGCGTAGCTGGCAGGACCTTCATACTGCTTTGGAGGCATGCCGTCTTTTTCGTGCACATGTTGCTGGTCCTCCCGTGCCTCCGGTGTATCTTTTGTCTTCCCATACACGCCCAAGAAGCCTAGCAGGTTCACGCAAAGATTCTTCGTCACGTGCATCACGTCGATTGAAGAGCGGACCTCTAGGTCTTTCCAGTAGGGTAGGTCCCAAAATATAGATTTCTTCTTCCACATGGGTGCGCGTACCTCAGCGTTATTCGGAACAGATAGTTCGCCTGGACCCTTTCCAAAGATTACTTGTAAATCATTGACCATAGCAATTATGTGATCACCGGTACGGATGGCGGGCTTCTTCCGGTGATCTGCCTCGCCTTTGAAATGCTTGCCTTTCTTTCGACATTGATGGTTGGTCGGAAGAAATCGACGATGCCCCAGGTACACATTCTTCCTACTTTTGTCCAGGTATACACTTTCGATGTCATCTAAACAGTGCGTGCATGCGTGGTATCCCTTGTTTGTCTGTCCTGAAAGGTTACTGAGAGCAGGGCAATCATTGATGGTTACAAACAGCAACATATGCAGGTCAAATTCCTGCTGTTTGTGCTCATCCCACACACGTACACCGTTTCCATTCCACAGCTGTAAAAGTTCTTCAACTAATGGCCTTAGGTACACATCAATGTCGTTGCCGGGTTGCTTAGGGCCTTCGATGAGAACTGGCATCATAATGAACTTCCGCTTCATGCACAGCCAAGGAGGAAGGTTATAGATACATAGAGTCATGGGCCAGGTGTTGTGATTGCTGCTCTGCTCCCCAAAAGGATTAATGCCATCCGCGCTTAAACAAAACCATACGTTCCTTGCATCACCTGCAAAGTCATCCCAATACTTTCTCTCAATTTTTCTCCACTGCGACCCGTCAGCGGGTGCTCTCAACTTCCCGTCTTTCTTACGGTCCTCTCTGTGCCATCACATCAACTTGGCATGCTCTTTGTTTCTGAACAGACGTTTCAACCATGGTATTATAGGAGCATACCACATCACCTTGGCAGGAACCCTCTTCCTGGGGCGCTCGTCGTCAACATCACCAGGGTCATCTTGTCTGATCTTATACCGCAATGCACCGCATACCGGGCATGCATTCAAATCCTCGTACGTACCGCGGTAGAGGATGCAGTCATTAGGGCATGCATGTATCTTCTGCACCTCCAATCCTAGAGGGCATACAACCTTCTTTGCTGCGTACGTACTTTCGGGCAATTCGTTATCCTTTGGAAGCTTCTTCTTCAATATTTTCAGTAGCTTCTCAAATCCTTTGTCAGGTACACCATTCGCTGCCTTCCACTGCAGCAACTCCAGTGTGGTACCGAGCTTTGTGTTGCCATCTTCGCAATTGGGGTACAACCCTTTTTTGTGATCCTCTAACATGCGATCGAACTTCAGCTTCTCCTTTTCACTTTTGCATTGTCTCTTTGCATCAACAATGACCCGGCGAAGATCATTATCGGGCACATCGTCTGGTTCCTCTTGATCTTCAGCTTCCCCCGTTGCAGCATCACCGTATTCAGGGGGCACATAGCTGTCATCATCCTCTTCTTCTTCGTTGTCTTCCATCATAACCCCTCTTTCTCCGTGCTTGGTCCAAACATTATAGTGTGGCATGAAACCCTTATAAAGCAGGCGGGTGTGAAGGGTTTTCGAGTCAGAGTAAGACTTCATATTCCCACATATAGGGCATGGACAACACATAAAACCATTCTGCTTGTTTGCCTCAGCCACTTCGAGAAAATTATGCACGCCCTTAATGTACTCGGAGGTGCGTCTGTCACCGTACATCCATTGTCGGTTCATCTGCGTGCATTATATATAATTAAGTGTGTCAAAAACCATTACAGAACATCATGAATACAGAAGTAACCAAATTAATTAATAGAAGTTCATCATCACATTAAAACCAAAGTACATACATAGTTCTCATTGAACAATATATAGCTCTCCAGAGCATCTAATTAAACCATACATTGAAACTATGTAAAATATTTCAATGCAACAACAAATACGATCATAATCGCAACTAAGGTAACAATTGATCCAACGGCATAATGATACCAAGCCTCGGTATGAATGGCATATTTTTTCATCTTTCTAATCTTCAAGCGCATTTTATCCATCTTGATCTTGTGATCATCGACGACATCCGCAACATGCAACTCCAATATCATCTTCTCCTCCTCAATTTTTTTCAATTTTTCCTTCAAGTAATTGTTTTCTTCTTCAACTAAATTTAACCTCTCGACAATAGAGTCGGTTGGAATTTCCGGTTCACATACCTCCTAGATAAAAGAATCTATGTCACGTTGGTCGGCATAATTGTCATAAACACTAAATGAACCAAATAGTTATAAAAGATAATATATACCACATCCGAATCATAGACAGGACGAGGGTCGACGGAGGCGGATACCAAAACCATCGCACTATATAATAACAAAAAATAATAAAAATAAGAAAATTACACAAGTATCTATCTTAATCATACAAGTAAGAACTTTTTTCTTTTACAAACAAGATAAGACCAAGAGGCTCACCACGGTGGTGCCGGCGACGAGATCGGCGCGGGCGATCGACGGGGGTGAGGACGGGACGGACCGCCAAACCTAGACAAATCACGAGGAAAATGGAGCTTGGACAAGGAGCTTCGAGAGGAGAAAGCTTAAGTGTGGCTTGGGCATTTCATCGAACACCTCATGTGCATAGGAGATGAGCTAGAGCACCACAAAGCTCTCCCACGGCCACCCCAAAAAACAGAGCACTCCACTGCTCTACTCGCGGGCGAGGTATATATAGGCATCTCATTGGTCCCGGTTCGTGGCTGGAACCAGGACTAAAGGTCCGCCTTTGGTCCCGGTTCCAGCCATGAACCGGGACCAATGGTTGTGCCCATTGGTCCCGGTTTGTGGCTGGAACCGGGACCAAAGGGGCCAGACGAATCGGGACAAATGCCCCACGAGGCCCGGCCGGCCCCCTGGCCTCACGAACCGGGACCGATGCCCCCTTTGGTCCCGGTTCGTGAGTGAGCCGGGATTAATGGGCTGGCCCTGCCTGGACCAAAGCCCTGTTTTCTACTAGTGATAGTTCATCCATTACATTAAATGGTCATTCGGGACCTGAATTCATCAAACATGTTAACTTTCTTGTGCTTCTTTGCTGCAGCTGCTGCTTTCTTCTGTAGTGCAGCCGTTTTCTTTGCTTCTGCTGCTGCTTTCTTCTCTTTTGCAGCCCTCTTCTTTTACGCGGGCAAAAACTTTATGCACTTCGTATACAAATGGACAATCTCTTTCGAAGTATCATGGTTTCGGACGAAAACTCATATGTTACAAGGGATTTCATTTTTTTGAAGTATTTGAACTCCAAGACTTTTTGTGTGTTCAAAATGCACCATTCAAAGCCACATCATCAATTTTCAACCTTTTCTGACTTCATCTGGTATTTTTCATGCATTTACTGATTTTTTGGAGCTAAATGACCTTGAAATTGAAAAGCACTACAATGAACTCTGAAAAGGTTGAAAGTTGCCATGGTATCATCATTTCACATACCTAGCATGTGCTAAAAAGTTGAGAGGGTTACGGCAAACTGGATGCACTTCGTGTACAAAACGGACAATCTCTTTCGAAGTATCAGGGTTTCATACGGAAACTCATCTGTTACAAAAGTCATTTCATTTCTTTGACATGTAACTGCAGTGATATTCTATCATCAAAGGCATCATCATAATAGTGTGGAGAGAAGTCTTCACTTTTTTCTTCGCTTGTGTCTTTTGCTTATTGCGTCGTAACCAGGGATAATCTTATCGTTTAACAGGGTGCTTGGGTCAGCCTTGACTTGAAGGAGGAATTTCATGAAACTTTTCATAATCTTCAGACTGTCTGTCTTGCCCTCCAATCCCATGATGTCTCTTTTTCCTGAAAGAACTATGTGGCGCTTTGGCTCATCGTATGATGTATTCGCTTCCTTATCTTTTTCTTTTTCTCGGTTTGGTAACATGTCCTTCACATAGAAAACCTGCGCCACATCTTGGCTAGGACGAATGGTTTGTCTGTGTACCCAAGATTGTTCAGATCCATTGTTGTCATTCCGTACTGTGGGTCTACCTGTACCTCGCCTCCTGACAGATTTACCCATTTGCACTGAAACAAAGGACCCAAAATCATGTCCGTAGTCAAGTTCCCATATGTCCACTATGTAACCATAATATTGTCCTTTCCTTCCCTCTTGGTTGCTGCATCAAGCGGACACTGCTGTTTTGGTGGTGCTCTTTTGATCTTGGGCGATCGTGTAAATGTATTCCCCATTTACCTCGTACCCTTTGTATGTCAATACACTTCGAAGATGGTCCCGTGGCCAATGAGTACAGCACATCAGAAACAGTGTTGTCACCCCTTGAGACGTGTTTGCAACCAACTGCCGAAATCCTGATGTGTTCACATGTAATCCAGTCGTCACACTGCTCTCCGGGTGTTTTGGAGCGCAGAATGTTCTTGTGTTCATCGACATACGGGGTCACCAAGGTAGAGTTCTGTAGAACTGTGTAGTGTGCTTGAGACCAAAATGCCCGTCCCTACATATTATTGAGTCCCCTCCTAGCATGCCTTTCCCAGTCAGTCTCCCCTCATTACCACGATTGACGGAGACCAATCTTCTTAAGGTCAGGAATGAAGTCAACACAAAACACAATGACATCCTCTGTTTGATGGCCCATGGAGATGCTTCCTTCTGGCCTAGCGCGTTTACGGACATATTTCTTTAGGACTCCCATGAACCTCTCAAAGGGGAACATATTGGGTAGAAATACAGGGCCCAGAACGAAAATCTCGTCGACTAGATGAACTAGGACGTGCGTCATGATATTGAAGAATGATGGTGGGAACACCAGCTCGAAACTGACAAGACATTGCGCCACATCACTCCTTAACCTTGGTAGGATTTCTGGATCGATCACCTTCTGAGAGATTGCATTGAGGAATGAACATAGCTTCACATGGCTAACCGAACGTTTTTCGGTAGAAGCCCCCTCATGCAACGGGAATCAGTTCGTCATAATCACGTGGCAGTCATGAGACTTTAGGTTCTAGAACTTTTTCTCTGGCATATTTTTATTTCCCTTTATATTCGACGAGAAGCCAGACGGGACCTTCATACTGGCAGGCATTCAAGAAGATTTCCTTCTCTTCTTTGGTAAGAGCGTAGCTGGCAGGACCTTCATACTGCTTTGGAGGCATGCCGTCTTTTTCGTGCACATGTTGCTGGTCCTCCCTTGCCTCCGTGTATCTTTTGTCTTCCCATACACGCCCAGAAGCCTAGCAGGTTCACGCAAAGATTCTTCGTCACGTGCATCACGTCGATTGAAGAGCGGACCTCTAGGTCTTTCCAGTAGGGTAGGTCCCAATATAGATTTCTTCTTCCACATGGGTGCGCGTACCTCAGCGTTATTCGGAACAGATAGTTCGCCTGGACCCTTTCCAAAGATTACTTGTAAATCATTGACCATAGCATTATTGTGATCACCGGTACGGATGGCGGGCTTCTTCCGGTGATCTGCCTCGCCTTTGAAATGCTTGCCTTTCTTTCGACATTGATGGTTGGTCGGAAGAAATCGACGATGCCCCAGGTACCACATTCTTCCTACTTTTGTCCAGGTTAACACTTTCGATGTCTCTAAACAGTGCGTGCATGCGTGGTATCCCTTGTTTGTCTGTCCTGAAAGGTTACTGAGAGCAGGGCAATCATTGATGGTTACAAACAGCAACATATGCAGGTCAAATTCCTGCTGTTTGTGCTCATCCCACACACGTACACCGTTTCCATTCCACAGCTGTAAAAGTTCTTCAACTAATGGCCTTAGGTACCATCAATGTCGTTGCCCGGGTTGCTTAGGGCCTTCGATGAGAACTGGCATCATAATGAACTTCCGCTTCATGCACAGCCAAGGAGGAAGGTTATAGATACATAGAGTCATGGCCACATCAATTTTCAACCCTTTCTAACTTCATCTGTTATTTTTCATGCATTTACTGATTTTTTTGAGCTAAATGACCCTGAAATTGAAAAGCACTTCAGATGAACTCTGAAGAGGTTGAAAATTGGCATGGTATAATCATTTCACCCACATAGCATGTGCTAAAAAGTTGAGAGGGTTAAAACGGGGAAGCAACGTGGAGGGGGGGGGGGGGGGGGGGGTGCGGGAGTCGAAGCAGCAGCCTCATAGGACTTCATAGAGACCAAGGACTTGAGGCCAAGAAGCTTGCAAAAGCAGCTAAAAAAGAAGCACTGCTAGAGGCAAAGAAGAGGGCTGCAGAATAGAAGAAAGCAGCGAGTGAAGCAAAGTGGGGGGGGGGGGGGGGGGGGGGCGGTGCGGGAGTCGAAGCAGTAGCCTCATAGGACTTCATAGAGACCAAGGACTTGAGGCCAAGAAGCTTGCAAAAGCAGCTAAAAAAGAAGCACTACTAGAGGCAAAGAAGAGGGCTGCAAAAGAGAAGAAAGCAGCAGCAGAAGCAAAGAAAACGGCTGCACTACAGAAGAAAGCAGCAGCTGCAGCAAAGAAGCACAAGAAAGTTAACATGTTTGATGAATTCAGGTCCCGAATGACCATTTAATGTAATGGATGAACTATCACTAGTAGAAAACAGGGCTTTGGTCCAGGCAGGGCCAGCCCATTAATCCCGGCTCACTCACGAACCGGGACCAAAGGGGGCATCGGTCCCGGTTCGTGAGGCCAGGGGGCCGGCGGCTCGTGGGGCATTTGTCCCGATTCGTCTGGCCCCTTTGGTCCCGGTTCCAGCCACAAACCGGGACCAATGGGCACAACCATTGGTCCCGGTTCATGGCTGGAACCGGGACCAAAGGCGGACCTTTAGTCCTGGTTCCAGCCACGAACCGGGACCAATGAGAGCCTATATATACCTCGCCCCGCGAGTAGAGCAGTGGAGTGCTCTGTTTTTTGGGGTGGCCGTGGGAGAGCTTTGTGGTGCTCTAGCTCATCTCCTATGCACATGAGGTGTGTCGATGAAATGCCCAAGCCACACTAAGCTTTCTCCTCTCGAAGCTCCTTGTCCAAGCTCCATTTCTCGTGATTTGTCTAGGTTTGGCGGTCCGTCCCGTCCTCACCCCGTCGATCGCCCGCGCCGATCTCGTCGCCGGCACCACCGTGGGTGAGCCTCTTGGTCTATCTTGTTTGTAAAAGAAAAAAAGTTCTTTACTTGTATGATTAAGATAGATACTTGTGTAATTTTCTTATTTTTATTATTTTTTGTTATTATATAGTGCGATGGTTTTGGTATCCGCCTCCGTCGACCCTCGTCCGTCTATGATTCGGATGTGGTATATATTATCTTTTATAACTATTTGGTTCATTTAGTGTTTAGACAATTATGCGACAACGTGACATAGATTCTTTATCTAGGAGGTATGTGAACCGGAATTCCAACCGACTCTATTGTCGAGAGGTTAAATTTAGTTGAAGAAGAAAACAATTACTTGAAGGAAAAATTGAAAAAAATTGAGGAGGAGAGATGATATGGAGTTGCATGGTGCGGATGTCGTCGATGATCACAAGATCAAGATGGATAAAATGCGCTTGAAGATTAGAAAGATGAAAAAATATGCCATTCATACCGAGGCTTGGTATCATTATGCCGTTGGATCATTGTTACCTTAGTTGCGATTATGATCGTATGTTGTTGCATTGAAATATTTTACATAGTTTCAATGTATGGTTTAATTAGATGCTCTGGAGAGCTATATATTGTTCAATGAGAACTATGTATGTACTTTGGTTTTAATGTGATGATGAACTTCTATTAATTAATTTGGTTCTTCGTATTCATGATGTTCTGTAATGGTTTTGACACACTTAATTATATATAATGCACGCAGATGAACCGACAATGGATGTACGGTGACAGACGCACCTCCGAGTACATTAAGGGGTGCATAATTTTCTCGAAGTGGCTGAGGCAAACAAGCAGAATGGTTTATGTGTTGTCCATGCCCATATGGGGAATATGAAGTCTTCTCTGACTCGAAAACCCTTCACACCCGCCTGCTTTATAAGGGTTTCATGCCACACTATAATGTTTGGACCAGCACGGAGAAAGAGGGGTTATGATGGAAGACAACGAAGAAGAAGAGGATGATGACAGCTATGTGCCCCCTGAATACGGTGATGCTGCAACGGGGGAAGCTGAAGATCAAGAGGAAACAGACGATGTGCCCGATAATGATCTTCGCCGGGTCATTGTTGATGCAAAGAGACAATGCAAAGTGAAAAGGAGAAGCTGAAGTTCGATCGCATGTTAGAGGATACAAAAAAGGGTTGTACCCCAATTGCGAAGATGGCAAACAAAGCTCGGTACCACACTGGAGTGCTGCAGTGGAAGGCAGCGAATGGTTGACCTGACAAAGGATTTGAGAAGCTACTGAAAATATTGAAGAAGAAGCTTCCAAAGGATAACGAATTGCCCGAAAGTACGGACGCAGCAAAGAAGGTTGTATGCCCTCTAGGATTGGAGGTGCAGAAGATACATGCATGCCCTAATGACTGCATCCTCTACCGCGGTACGTACGAGGATTTGAATGCATGCCCGGTATGCGGTGCATTGCGGTAAGATCAGACAAGATGACCCTGGTGATGTTGACGACGAGCGCCCCAGGAAGAGGGTTCCTGCCAAGGTGATGTGGTATGCTCCTATAATACCATGGTTGAAACGTCTGTTCAGAAAAAAGAGCATGCCAAGTTGATGTGATGGCACAGAGAGGACCGTAAGAAAGACGGGAAGTTGAGAGCACCCGCTGACGGGTCGCAGTGGAGAAAAATTGAGGAAAGTATTGGATGACTTTGCAGGTGATGCAAGGAACGTATGGTTTGTTTAAGCGCGGATGGCATTAATCCTTTTGGGGAGCAGAGCAGCAATCACAACACCTGGCCCATGACTCTATGTATCTATAACCTTCCTCCTTGGGCTGTGCATGAAGCGGAAGTTCATTATGATGCCAGTCTCATCGAAGGCCCTAAGCAACCCGGCAACGACATTGATGTGTACCTAAGGCCATTAGTTGAAGAACTTTTACAGCTGTGGAATGGAAACGGTGTTGTACGTGTGTGGGGATGAGCACAAACAGCAGGAATTTGACCGCATATGTTGCTGTTTGTAACCATCAATGATTGCCCTGCTCTCAGTAACCTTTCAGGACAGACAAACAAGGGATACCAAGCATGCACGCACTGTTTAGATGACATCGAAAGTGTATACCTGGACAAAAGTAGGAAGAATGTGTACCTGGGGCATCGTCGATTTCTTCCGACCAACCATCAATGTCGAAAGAAAGGCAAGCATTTCAAAGGCGAGGCAGATCACGGAAGAAGCCCGCCATCCGTACCGGTGATCACATAATTGCTATGGTCAATGATTTACAAGTAATCTTTGGAAAGGGTCCAGGCGAAATATCTGTTCCGAATAACGCTGAGGTACGCGCACCCATGTGGAAGAAGAAATCTATATTTGGGACCTACCCTACTGGAAAGACCTAGAGGTCCGCTCTTCAATCGACGTGATGCACGTGACGAAGAATCTTTGCGTGAACCTGCTAGGCTTCTGGGCGTGTATGGGAAGACAAAAGATACAACGGAGGCACGGGAGGACCAGCAACATGTGCACGAAAAAGACGGCATGCCTCCAAAGCAGTATGAAGGTCCTGCCAGCTACGCTCTTACCAAAGAAGAGAAGGAAATCTTCTTTGAATGCCTGCTCAGTATGAAGGTCCCGTCTGGCTTCTCGTCGAATATAAAGGGAATAAAAAAATATGCCAGAGAAAAAGTTCTAGAACCTAAAGTCTCATGACTGCCACGTGATTATGACGCAAATGATTCCCGTTGCATTGAGGGGGCTTCTACGAAAAACGTTCGGTTAGCCATTGTGAAGCTATGTTCATTCCTCAATGCAATCTCTCAGAAGGTGATCGATCCAGAAATCCTACCAAGGTTAAGGAGTGATGTGGCGCAATGTCTTGTCAGTTTCGAGCTGGTGTTCCCACCATCATTCTTCAATATCATGACGCACAGTCTAGTTCAATCTAGTCGACGAGATTTTCGTTCTGGGCCCTGTATTTCTACCCAATATGTTCCCCTTTGAGAGGTTCATGGGAGTCCTAAAGAAATATGTCCGTAACCGCGCTAGGCCAGAAGGAAGCATCTCCATGGGCCATCAAACAGAGGATGTCATTGTGTTTTGTGTTGACTTCATTCCTGACCTTAAGAAGATTGGTCTCCGTCAATCGTGGTAATGAGGGGAGACTGACTGGAAAGGCATGCTAGGAGGGGACTCAATAATATGTAGGGACGGGCATTCTTGGTCAAGCACACTACACAGTTCTACAGAACTCACCTTGGTGACCCCGTAGTCGATGAACACAAGAACATTCTGCGCTCCAAACCACCCGGAGCGAGTGTGACGACTGGATTACATGTGAACACACAGGACTTTCGGCAGTTGGTTGCAAACACGTCTCAGGGGTGACAACACTGTTTTGATGTGCTGTAATCATTGGCCACGGGACCATCTCGACTGTATTGACATACAAGGGTACGAGATAAATGGGAATACATTTTACACGATCGCCCAAGATCAAAAGAGCACCACCAAAACAGCAGTGTCCGCTTTGATGCAGCAACCAAGAGGGGAAAGGACACATATTATGGTTACATAGTGGACATATGGGAACTTGACTACGGACATGATTTTAGGGTCCCTTTGTTTCAGTGCAAATGGGTAAATCGTCAGGAGGCGAGGTACAGGTGACCCACAGTACGGAATGACAACAATGGATCTGAACAATCTTGGGTACACAGACAAACCATTCGTCCTAGCCAATGATGTGGCGCAGGTTTTCTATGTGAAGGACATGTCTACCAACCGAGAAAAGAAAAGATAAGGAAGCGAAAACATCATACGATGAGCCAAAGCGCCACATAGTTCTTTCAGGAAAAGAGACATCATGGGATTGGAGGGCAAGACAGACATGTCTGAAGATTATGAAAAGTTTCATGAAAATTCTCCCTTCAAGTCAAGGCTGACACCAAGCAACCTGTTAAACGATGAAGATTATCCATGGTTACGACGCCATAAGCAAAAGACACAAGCGAAGAAAAAGTGAAGACTTTCTCTCCACAACTATTATGATGATGCCTTTGATCTAGAATATCACTGCAGTACATGTCAAGAAATGAAAGACTTTTGTAACAGATGAGTTTCCGTATGAAACCCTGATACTTCGAAAGAGATTGTCCGTTTTGACACGAAGTGCATCCAGTTTTTGCCGTAACCCTCTCAACTTTTTAGCACATGCTAGGTATGTGAAATGATGATACCATGGCAACTTTCAACCTTTTCAGAGTTCATTGTAGTGCTTTTCAATTTCAAGGTCATTTAGCTCAAAAAAATCAGTAAATGCATGAAAAATACCAGATGAAGTCAGAAAGGGTTGAAAAGATGATGGTGGCTTTGAATGGTGCATTTTGAACACACAAAAAGTCTGGAGTTCAAATCGTTCAAAAAAATGAAATCCCTGTTAACATATGAGTTTTCGTCCGAAACCATGATAATTCGAGAAGAGATTGTCCATTTGTATACGAAGTGCATAAAGTTTTTGGCGTAACCCTCTCAAATTTTTAGCACATGCTATGTGTGGGTGAAATAATGATATCATGCCAACATTCAACTTTTCAGAATTCATTGTAGTGCTTTTCAATTTCAGGGTCATTTAGCTAAAAAAAAAATCAGTAAATGCATGAAAAATACCAGATGAAGTCAGAAAGGGTTGAAAATTGATGATGTGGATTTGAATGGTGCATTTTGAACACACAAAAGTCTGGAGTTCAAATAAGTTCCAATAAGTTAAAAAAAATGAAATCCCTTGTAATAGATGAGTTTTCGTCCAAAACCCTGATACTTCGAAAGAGATTGTCCATTTTGTACACGAAGTGCACCAGTTTTTGCCGTAACCCTCTCAACTTTTTAGCACATGCTATGTGGGTGATGAATGATGATACCATGCCAACTTTCAACCTCTTCAGAATTTTTTTGTTTGAAACTTTAATAGCAAACTAAAATACAAAAATCTGTTTTGAGTAAAACAGATATTTCAAAAACCCAAAAATTTCCAAATTGAATTTAATGATAAAACACAGTAATATTAAATAGCAGGAAAAACAATCACTCAAAAAATCTTTTTTAGTATAAGTTATTCACAAACTAATGATTATACAAATTTCAAAAAAATTCAAATTTAAACTATTCAACTTGAAAACTAATGGCACTAACAGAAAGTTTATAATTTTATTACCTAAAAGCAAAAGAATCACTGAAAAACAGTAAGTATTTTGCTGTAAGTAGAAACAAAAAAAATAAATAAAGCAAAAAAGAAAACAAAAAACTAGAAAAAATTAAAAAAATGCCACCTACTGGCCACCCACGGCTTGAATACGACTAGAAACCCAACCATGGGCCGGGATTCAGGCCCGCAGCAGGCCCAGTAGGCCCACAGGCAGCAAGAGTGACAGATTAGGCCAAGCCTGCAGTTGAGAGGAGCTTGAGAGGGGTGGCGCAAACAACACTTATAAACAACTCTGGAGCACTCTCAACTAGCGAGGTGGGACTAAACATCCCACATACCGCGCCAGCGCAGGGCCTTTGGTCCCGGTGGTAGAACCAACCGGGGCGAAAGGGGTGAGTTGGTACCGGTTCGTGGCACCAACCGGGACCAATACCACCTTTAGTCCCGGTTGTGCCACCAACCGGGACCAAAGGTCTCTGTTTCCCGCCCTTTGGCTGCTGAAATCTGACCTTTGGTCCCGGTTGGTGGCACGAACGGGACTAAAGTAGGCATTGGTCCCGGTTGATGCTCGAACCGGGACCAAAGGCTTCTATATAAGTGGCACTTAGGAATTTTTCAGCAAGTTCTCACATTCTCCCCGACGCCGCTGCATAGCGCCCCGACGCCCTGCTTCTCGTAGCTATCGCCGTCGCCGCGCCCTGCCCCGTCGCTGCCCGCTCCTCATCGCCGTGCGTGCCGGCCCTGCCTCCTCGTCGCCGTCGCCGTGCCCTGCACCGCACCGTCGCTGCTGCGTCCCTGCCCAGTCGCCGCGCCCTGCCCCGAGCCGTCCTTGTCATGGCCGCCCCCGAGCCCGCTCTCGTCGCGACACGTCCTCGTGTGAGTGCCGCCCCGATCCCCTCCTCTCCTCCTCCTATTCTCCCTGTACTGGGCCGCCGTCGCCGCGCCTGCCGCCGACCCCGATGCCATCGACGGCGAGCCACTGACCAAGGGGGTCTAGTGTGGCGACACCCGTGTGGTATAGGGAAGATGAGGAGTGCATGGCATCGATTCCCCCTCTGTCCAAATTTTCTGAATTACTGAATTTTTTTACAGTGCTAAACAGTGCACATCAAGTGTATGATGAAATGCCAAAGGGCTCTAGGAATTTCAGGATTTTTGAGAATTTTTGTGGTGGGGTGTTGATGCACAAAAGAGTGTCTGGCAAAGTTTGAGAATTTTTTGTCCAATTTAAATTGCGCTCTTTGACCATGGACTTTGAATCTGGTCCAAATTTGAAATGAATGATATTTGAAAATTTTGAACTATAGAACCAAATGTTTTTGGCGGAAGGGTTGTGGGTACTGTCAAATAGATGGAGGAATTTTTGGGGGGCAAAAGAATTGGGGAGAAATAGCTCCTTTGCAAATCAAAGGAAATATGAATAATTGAAATTCCAACTTTGGAATTTATTAAATAATAAGAAAAATATTTAATAGTTAGAGATATTTGCACAGTTAGAGATATTCATGATCAAAGTCATTTTTTTAGAGAGAATTTGCATAGAGAATTTTTTAGAGAAATAGTGGAGTTCACATATAATGTATATATGTTGATATTTTTTATATGATGAAAATTGTTTTGTTCATATATAATGTATAATATATATATATTAGTATGTGGCTATGTATGTATGGATGTTCAGAAAATTGGTTTGTTCATATATGTATTAATTGTTTTGTTCATAGCATTTTTTTTATATGAGACTTTTTTTCATAGCATTTTCATAGCCATATATAGTATGTATATATGGATGTTCATAGATTTTTTTTTATATGTATGTGGCTATATGTATATGTCTTTGTCGATATAGCCCCTCCCTGATAACTTCGACATGGGGGGGGGGGTCGATATACCCCTCCCCCCGATAACATTTTTTTACATGATGATTTTTTTTTCATAGCCATATATATGTATGTGGCTATATGTATGTATGGATGTTCATAGAATTTTTTTATATGTATGGGCTATATGTATGTCGTTGTCGATATAGCCCCTCGCCGATAACTTCGACATGAGGGGGGGGGGGTCGATATACCCCTCCCCGATAACATTTTTTTCTAAGTTACTAAGGTAAAATGTTCACCCCCTCTCGATATACCGGCGACCAACTCTCGAGGCCACCCAAACCCTAGAAAAAAGCGTTGTCGATCTCCTACCCACTCCCGCCCCTACCCGACAACTCTCGAGGCCACCCAAACCACTAGAAGATAACTCCAGTAATTTGACATGAGGGGGGACGTCGATCAACCCCCTCTCGCCCGAACAAGTCTATGTATCATTTTATACGTGGTGGACATATATCAAAGTTTGATCATATGTCAAAGTTGTTGAATTTTGACATATGCAACATTTGATCATATATCAAAGTTTGATCATATGTCAAAGTTTGAATATGACATATGCAACATTTGTCATATGTCAAAGTTTGAATTTTGACATATATAGATTTATCAAGAATGCCCCCATTATGGATGTGCACAAGTTGATCCAATTTTTTTCTGATTCATCTATATATATATCTTCTATATGTCAAGTTGTCTGTCAAAGTATTGAAGAAATCCATGGCTTCATCTAGCCGGAAGTAACAGGCGTATGATGCTACGAAGCTCTTCAAAGTTGTTTTGGAACGGAGTTCCGGATAGAATAATTGCTTTTTGGTACGAATTTCAGCAAAGGCTTCCAAATAGCGATATTCGGAAGGCTCTTGCTGAACTTCGTACCAAAAAAACTAATTATCCTATCCGGGACTCCGTTACAAAACAATTTTGGAGAGCTTGTACCATTATGCGCCTGTTACTTTCGGCTAATAATGATGAAGCCATGGTTTTCTTGAATCATTTAACACTGACAACATGACATATAGAAGGGTAGATGAGATCAGGAAAAATATGGACCATTTTCTGCACATCCAGAATGGCGCCATTTTGTTAAATCCCTTGTTTGACATTCATGGAGAGAGGTGGTCCGGACGTCGGACAGTCATGAAGACTCGTAACTCTTCAACATGAGGGGGGACGTCGATCAACCCCTCTCGCCCGACCAACCCTAGAAGCGTCGAGGCCACCCCAAACCCTAGAAGCGTTGCGAGGGCCACCCCAAACCTAGAAGCGTCAAGGCCACCAAAATTTACCATGTTAAAAGAGCGTTGTCGAGGCCACCCCAAACCCTAGAAGCGTTGTCGAGGCCACCCCAAACCGTAGGAAGCGTCGAGGCCACTAATTAATATTCCTTGTTGTGATTGCTAGCTAGGTCTAGTTTGCCACTAATATATCCATCTCTCATGTTTGTATATTAATTGCCATGTTGTGAATATTTGCAGAAACATGGATCAACAAAGAGACTTTGAAACAAAAAGTTGGTGGGGGACATAATCTCGGCGGAGGTGATGTCTTGTCGTATCTCAACGACACCGATTGTCTGGCAGGAGAGGGAAGGTTCCATGATCGAACAATGGGAGGAAGGACATGATCATGATGGCTCCGGTGGGACCGAATGCCGGAGGAAGAAGGAGACCATGATGATGGCTCGGTGGATCGAACGAGGAGGGAGCTGTTGCAAAGTCCGGCGAGGTTATATATTAATTAAGCCTGTGCTGACTAGCTAAATGATGCATTAATTGTGTTGGTATGTAACATATATTAACTCTTCTTTCTTCTTTTATAAGCCCTCTGGATCGAGCCAGACTTCGGTAACGAGACGAGGCCCGAAGAAAAGGTTGCGTCAGGATGAAAGGTTCACGATCACAGCAATCGCGGATAATGGCCAGCCGATTGAATCGAGGTGGACCAAGGATGCATTTCTGCTCAGTGCGGAGTATTGTTAGGGACAACATCCCGATCAGCATCCAGCTATGGAATGAGCCCAAGAAGACGAAGACCCTCAAGGTTCTATGTCACCGATAGACAGAAAGATGATCTTTGGACATCGCTGAAGGCAAATTCACCCTACCGCCAGAGGGGATCCGGATAAGCCAGTTTAGAGATTGGTCAAGGCGTGGCTCTTAAGAAGATGGCAGATCTATTCGGAGGTGGAAGAATGAGTTGAAATCAACGTTTGTCGACAAAGGGAAGACTCCAGAATTAACCGGCCGATTTAGAAGATAAGAGATCACTGGCCGCATTTGTGGCCTACAAGACATCGGACAAGTGTAAGAAGATGTCAGAGACAAAAAGATAAATGTGCAAAGAAGAAGTTTCACATCGCACGGGGTCAGGTGGCTACCTCAAAGCCCGGCCGCTATGGGACAAAGCTAGAATGACCTCTTGCTAAAGGGGTCGAACCAGAGACAATGAACTGGCCAGACGTTCAGGATGGTTCTTCGGGGTTGGGGGAACCTTGGACCCTGAAACAGGGAAGTGCGTTTGGATGGATGAGCAACTTGCAATACCCATCAAGAAGCTTCAGAAGTGTATCGCCGCAGCGCAGCAAGGGACGTTCATTCCCGACAGAGAGATGACAAGTGACCGAGTCCCTCGGGAATCCTGAGCACCTGGACGAACACGAGGCACGCCAGGCTCCTTGCGTGGAAGATTGGGTTTCCGGCGCAGGCGGTTTAAAAACCGGGAGAGGAAGAGGAAACTGGAGCTCACCGAAATGCAGAAGCTGATGCAAGAGTACAAAAGCTAGAGGAACAAGTTGAGAGCCAGAGCTGCCGGAGCTACCCAGAAGCTACCCCGCCATCTCAGCGGAGAAGCAGGTGGCTTCCACCGAGCTCGTTAGCAGCCTGACTTCACGGCTCCTAGCTAACCCCGTGGATGCTATCACGGAGTCAACATTTCAACTTATGACGCAATGGCAAGACCTCAAAGTCAAGGCGGCTGTGGCTCTGTTGCACCTCCTGAACCGACGGAACTTTTCACTGCCGTCGATTCCACATAGGTTATGCTGTTGTGATGGTGGATGAGAAGTAAAGGAGGGATTTGAGGAGCTCGAGCTTACCACCCTACAGGTGAAGGGGAGACTCAGCTGGGTCTTGCTCTGAAGACTCCACTGTCTATGGCGGAAGGAGCACATCAAGCTTCCGAACTGGACACCTCCGCCTCTCCTCCTCCTCCTCCGGTGAGTCAGGGCACTCCGCCTCCCTCATCGGCGAGTGATAAGGGCACTCCGCCTCCTTCTACGGCTCCTCCGGCGAGTGAGCTGGCACTCCGCCCTCTCCTTCGCCTCTTCCAGCGCGTCGGAGCCGTCGCTCCTCCTCGCCTCGTCAGCAACATAGGAAGACAGATGCCGCCGCTCCGGCTCTCGCGCGTCGAAGCACTCCGTCTCCTTCTCCGCCGCGTCAGCCACGGCAAAAGAGAGCCGCCGCCGCTGGCGGCTAGCAGTACAAACAGAGGGGGAGGCAATTCAGATAAGGTCCATCTCTCAAGCCTCTAGAAAAGTAGCATATAGAGGACCGACAAGGAAAGTGAGGAAATCTGTGCTGCCGAACTGAGGGACTTTTTTGCAAAGAAACCTCCACCTCCGAAGGAGGATATAGATCCGGTGGGAAAGCGAAGCGCACTATCGATGCCCTGAAGGACCACCACCGCTCCGCGCGATGACAACTATCTCCGCGCTCTTAAGAAAGACATATGAGATGCGCGCCGGTCGGGAACTACTTCCAGTGATAAAAGGTTGAAGAATGAAACAAGTGTGAAAAAAATTTCCCGTCGGCGAACAGGCGAACCAATCATGCCCCCCGCTCAAGGTGTCTAGCGATATCGTCGCTAATCTGCCTGGGATGGTGCCCGGTACCAATCCTGATGATTACCTGGGTGATGATGTAGTGTTTGATATTTAGAGGTGGACGAATTCAGATACCGTACGGGAAGCCTTTCGTCAAAGATGGAAGTCGTGCTCAACAACGATGATGCGAAAATTCCATAAATGGTACATGAAACCAGCAGCAACTCTGGGAAGGATGCTTTGATGATGGAATTAAAGAGGAGCACGACTTCGTTGGATTGGATTATATAGTTGTGTTTTTGACGAGTTTTTTCAGTTATACAATCAAAAGGCCCTGACAATCATGTGACTTGCTACTATCTGTAAGTACTATTTCTGTAATTAAGTCGCTATATATAGTAGCTCTTTTATTGCATATGTATAAATTATCCTCACTATATTATGCAGATTGAGATCGTCGAATGCAGAAATGCACAAATCTACGACATTGGGTTCACTAACCCAAATGTCATACATGAATGGAAGGTTTTAAAAAGAATGTCGAAGAAACCGAGGCCAACTGTTACAATCGTTGTCAAAAATCAAAACAAAGATAAAATACTCTTTCCTTACAAACTTCAAGTGAGTGTTACTGTCTTCTGCATATTCGGTTTCCTTATTACTCGAGGTTATAGTAATGTAACTGATGAGTTATGCATGATGCGCAGTTTACTTTATTCTGTTGAGATTAAGCTTGAGCGGGGAGTAGTAACCGTCTTAGACTCGAGACGAAAAGATCCCCCGGAGTATGCGGACATGACTGAAATGCTTCAGAAGTAAGTTCATCATCATATGGCACCAGATCGGCAACTTTGTTCATTTCCTGATTTAAGTAATTATATTTTTGTCTGGCAGGGTTTGGAAAAGAGTTCACCGCAAGAGCTCGGGACTGCCGACCGAGCTGCGATTTACACACCCGAAAGTAAGTACTACTACCTAGTTCCGCGCATCTCCCATTGATTCTAGCTAGTTATCAATACCATTTAGCATGCTTGCTTATAGTTTGATTGACCTCTATTCTCGTAAAGTGGTTGTGGAGGAAGCGGAATATTTATGTGGTACTACGTTTGCGAGTTCATCTACAACGCGACGCCTTTAATAAGCGGGGGTACTCAAACCAATATGAAGTGCGTAAGCAAAATATTCACAATTTTATTTTATTACCATCATTTGTGTTGAGTTTCATTCTACACAAGTATTGACCCTCTTCTTCAATTTTGATACTGGCAGCTGCGGGAGAAACTCCTACCACAAGAGCATACGAGCAATTCAAGAGGAATTGCGGGATTCTTTCTTGACCACGTCTCATCATCCAGCCGGGAATACCAGTGGAAATGACTTTAGATGTTAGGGATTGTAAGAATATCATATTGTATATATGTAGCTAGTAGCGTCGGATAGATATACGAAAACTTGTTGTTCGACCAATCTCCGGAGAAGGAGAGGTCGATCACTTCTCTCTGTATATGTTCATGACGATCTTGTTACTTAATGGTTCCTTCATTTGCTTACAACTAGCGGTGTCGAGTTCTCTCTATACGTATAGTTCATAGCGTCGACCAAGCACGGAGATAAGAGATGTCACTTCTCTCTATTAGCTAGCTAACACAATATATGAACCCCTAAATTAACCCTCCAAAACCCCGACCACCCCCCCCCCCCCCCCCTTAAAAAAAACAAAAACCCCAGCTCCTGAGCTGCTGAAGCGTGGATGCTTTCTGGTCCGGTTGGTGTCACCAACCGGTACAAAGGCCCTCCTGCCCGGGCTCCCGCGGCGGCCACGTGGAGCACCTTCTGTCCCGGTTGTAAGCGAACCGGGACTAAAGGTTTTGGGCTTTAGTCCCGGTTCCAGAACCGGGCGAAAGGCCTCTGGAACCGGGATAAATGGGCTTTTTCTACTAGTGTATTTTGCAATTTCTAGATGTTAAGATACATTAAACTGTGAACCTTCAATATTGTATGCTTTTGAACTATTTATGTGATTTATGAAGGTGGCTATCAATTATCAGTTCTGTTTGAGGTCAAGTGATATTCATTTTAAGGTGTATGCTAATGAAATGGTGTTATCAAATTCAGTTTTGTCAGTGTTCGACAGTAAAAAAATGCATGTTCAGGTCAGTTCTGTCTTATTCAAATGCAAATTTTCTAATTTTCAGGTTTGATCCTTTGTCAGTGTTCAACAGTCAAATGCATGTTATCAAATGTGCAAAAAGTCTGTTCAGTTCATGCCAAAAAAACAACCATCTCTAATGCAACAACAAAATTATCTCCACAAATACTTAATTATTACTGGCACAAAGACTTGCATCAGCACTCAACATCACAACAACACAAGTCTCCTTCTTACATAGTTCATACAACTCACATCAGCCAACACTGAACATCATCCAGCACTCGCATCCTAACTAGAACTAACACTAAAACAGAGATAATTGCAAATAACAGTAGAACATGCTATCTTCATTACAGCAACTAAGTCAGCAACATCTCCTGGAAGTGATTTCAGCAGCAATGTCATCTTCATCGTATCCTCAGGTTCCGCTTCTGTCTTCTTCTTCTTTTCTTCATCTCTACTACTTTACTATCCACAGATTCACATCTCAGTGTGCATGCAGCTTCAAATAATCAATGTAACTATCTTCCCAGTGCCAAAAAGTTGCAAGGTTTCTTCCCTACCTATTTGTCAACATCAAGAACAAATCTGAAAATCAAAATAAAAGGGAAGCAGAGTTAATACAAAAATGCATCAATGTTCTCGTATTAACCTTATGATTCAACACTTGTACAAGACCACCCCAAGATGGTTTTTCAGTGGGTGGACTCAAACCGCCTAATCTTCGACGAACTCTTTCAATCAGGCACTGGATCAGAGGGGAGCCAACCCGCAGCGGCCCCCGATGAAACTACCCGCGACGGACATGGCGGCCGCAACCAATTGTTGCCGAAATTGACGAGAGGTAAGGGGAGAGCAGAGGATAGAGCTGTGGATTCGGCAACAACTGAGGGGAAGAGAGATTGCGTAGGGATTTCGCGGCGGATGATAGGGGAAAAAGGAGGGGGAATCGTCGGAGAAGAATACATCCACGTGCACGTGATACGAGCCAAAACGTACGGGTTACCGATAGTGACCCGGTTCAGCGAGCCCTGTGACCGTAACTTGCTGCTTTCGTGAATACAGTGACAAAAGTGAACCCTGCAGTAAGTTCAGTTACTGTAGATGTAATTTTCTCGTCTAGAGATGCTCAAGAGTATCATTTTCCTTGGGTGCGGAGACGCGGAGTCATGAAACACTGTAATGAAGATTTGAGGATGTATTTTTTGTTCCTTTGCTGCTTCAAAGCTGTGGCGGAGCCAAGCCAACTCAAGGAGGCCGGGCAAAGCCTGTATACAGTGACGTTGTCCAGCATTTGCCCGTAATTAGTGATACTAATCATGGTTTATGTGTATACTTGTGGAGAATGGCCGGAGCAGACCGGGCAGCTGCCCAGGGTCGCCGGGAGGTAGACTCCGCCACTGTTCAAAGACTATTATGGCCATTTTCGTAAGAGCCTCTCTTTGCAAACGCATGAACATCTCCAACGTCATTCCTGCGAAAAAACTTCGAGCTGTTGTTCCATTACCGTGGAACCAATTCTGGTACTGCTAATAGAGCAGCTACAGCGAGACCCGTCGCCCAAGGGCATCGTCGTCGAAGAAATGATCAAAATCGAGTCGTCAAAAGAGGCGAAAGAAAATCGTCCATGTCACGGGGCGACCAGAGCTCGGACTCGTCGTCTGCGCAGCCGCGGATGACGAGACGTCGGCGCTGTCGCCCCGCGGTTAATGGACGTGGTCGGTCGGATAGGGCGATGGGGCGGGTGGCGCGTGGTGCCAGCGAGCGCGCTTATGCTGGTGGGGCACGGGTGGCAGTGGTCGGCGATGTAGGTGACAGAGCACGCCGGGCTGGCGCGGCTGCTGCGCTCCACCAGCTTCCCGCGCTGTGCACGCCTTGGCTGCTGCACTTGTAGACCTCTGCATGCGCATCATTACAGCATCAGTACATCTGTCACTAATGGCGCGGTTGTCTTGGATCAACTGGAAAAAATAGAAGTTTAGATGAGTACCGGGGTAGGGGGAGCCTGATGGGCTTATGGCGTACTTGCGCCACGCCACCTGGTCGTCGGGGCATTGACGCCGCCCTCGGCCACCGGCACCTCACGCACCACCTTCTTCATCTGGGCTCTTCTTGTCTTGCCTCTCTTCGGCCTCCTCAAGGACCGCGCTCGGGTTCCGGCCGGCCTGCTTCCTCGCCCGCAGCGGCCTGCCCGGACGTTGAGGCGGTGGCGCCCGGAAGGAGTGAGCACCTCGCGCGCTCTCGGCAGCGCCGATCACAGCCGGACGACGGTGTGATAGAGAACGGCGCCCGCAGCTGCAGCTGCTCGTGCTCCGGGTCCAGGTACTCCAGCACGCGTAAAGCGACGACGCCGCGGACTCTGCCCTCGCCAGTGTCCCACAAAACTCGGCGAATTCTCCCGCGCACGCACAACTTCCCAGCGAGGAGGCGCTGCCTTCGTAGCCGGGACGGCGCCCCGCAGCTCCTCACCACCGCCCCGAGACCCAGTCGTCGGCGTCCATGACAGCAGCGTAAGAGGGGGTCAATCCGTTTGGTAGAGGAAAGAAGATCGAGCATGGTGCTTGAGTCTGCGTGTTGACTTCGGAATGGGGTTGCGGCCTCTGTGTTTATATAGTGCTCGGCGACCTAGGCGATCGACATGCATTAGATGTAGAAAGTCAAAACTGGATGCAAAGATGCGAGGATCGGCATCAGGATTTACACGTAATAAAAGATGGATGACCGACCTGATCAATACATTAACTGTCCCTTTAGGTGCTGCAAAAATGATATGTGTGACCAGCCACGGACCAGTGCTAGTTAGTAGCTCTGTGTTTGTATTTGACTTTACAAGTTAAAGGCATACAAAAGGGATGGATATTCGATAGAAACATCTGAGATGAGGTTCATGTAGAGGGAGAAAAATATACTAGGGTAAGCAGTGTGTCGCTGTCATCTGCTTGGGAGGGAATATAACCTGGGATTATCCTTTCACGCCCGAGTTGCTTGTTAATTAAGCGGAGGGCATCATCATCGACATCAATCGATCTGGTGACAGGTTAATTATACTACTTCCTCCATTTGAATCCGGATCGGTTCGAGACACTGTTAATTGTCAAGATTTGACTTTGTAATGTCAAATGATCGAGAGAGGAGGATGGAACACGTAAGCTAACCCTGAAAACAAATGTAGGTTTGAAAATATTGTTGATTGACACAAATTTTTGTTCCAAGAGAGTGTTGAGAGTGATAAAAACTTAAAATTTAATAGTGCTTTTACAAAATGTCAGGTTTGAAAATAATTTCCAAAAAGTGGAGCTCAATTCTTTTTGGGGAAGCTATTGGAAAAAAGGAGTAATATCAGGAAATTTTCACAGTAAAATGGGAGAAAGATAGAAATACATGAAAATTTGAGAGCCTGTTTTGACACTAGGATCAGAAATAAGCAGGAAGAATGGGGTGAAAGAATGTGAGAAGATTGAAATAGATGTCTGGTAGCCTGAGAGGCTATGGGATAGGCTTTATCGGGTCCATTGCAGGGGAGAATTTACACTTGGTGCAAGCATGTTTGATGACTAACATACCTCCTTCTATATGTAGTTTCTACCCCTGCAGTGGGCATATGTAAGAAAGCAGATTTTATCGGGCTAATTGTCTGCAAGAAGCTGAAGTAAGAAGAAATATAATTGAGTTAATCGAAGATTGTTGATCCGTCCTAAACGATTGTTGAGGGGGTTGGGGGATTCTAATTTGGACACCTGAACAAAAGCTCTGTTAGGTTAAGTGGTTTTGGAAATGAAAACTGAAGAAGGGCTTGGCAATGGTCGTATTAGAAAATGATTGGGC